>CM076583.1:1294425971-1294899413 GCA_034641835.2 Pinus albicaulis | reverse complement strand
TTTCAAAATCTTAAAAGATAGAAAATACAAAAATTTCAAATTTTCTATGGTCAAATGAGCTTTTAAAATTTTATCTTAAGAGTGACTATATAAAATCGTTGATTTGTCTAGATCGAAATTAATTGTAACATTTTTAAATCCTGGCATTTTCATCATCATTGGTCAATCGTGTTTTAATAAGCAGCAGTTAGTCATCATTACTGGTTTATAATTGCATAACGGGATTCTGTTTGACTCCATAAGGCACTGGTCTTAAACGAATTTAGATCTGTGGAATCTCGTTCATTTCTATCAAGTATTTGATGTTTTAGCTGTGTCTCCTGGATTTATCATCCTCATTTATAATAGGGTCTACCTCCCTTAGCTTGCAAGGAGACAGCTTAAATAGAGAGATTGGGGATAAAGGTGACAGCCCCCAATTTGAGCCGTTGTCGTGGTGCCTTGACAATCTGTGCGACAACATTTTTTGGCGCCGTTGCCTGGGAGAGAGTTTTTTCTGTCCTTGGTTTTAGCGACATTTTATAATCTACATTTTCTAATATTCAGATCTTCTTTCGCCATTCATTAGCCTATCGCAAGGGATCACATTTTCTGGCATCTTTCATCTCTTCATATTTTCATCGTCTTATCTTTCGTCATATCTCTAATCATTTCATCTTTAGCACCTGGACATTTTGGTTGGCTTCTTGTTTGGGTGGCGACTCCACTTATTCATCTTTTTACTCCCAGACAAGAATCCCCCCCTGATATCCATCTGCTATCTCTTGATTACTTCTTCTATTTTAGAATTAGTTTCATGTTCAAGTGGCGACTCCAATTCTTTCATTTCTTACAAGAGTTCCTGCTAAGAAGTTCGCTTCTTGAGAACCTTTTGACTATTCTTGAACACGGATCTATTTCTAAAATCATAAAAACTATATCATGGATATTTTTGCCCCGTGTAATTTTTCTAATATTCAGGGTTATCCCCATGATGTCCCTCAGATGGATAAATTACCTATCTTTCAAGGAAATGATGCAGTTAGTGTTAAATCTCATTTGTTTGCTTTCACTAACTGGTGGAATAGAATTGCAGTTGCAAAAAATAATTTCGAGGATGTAAAGATGAAAACTTTTGTTCTTACTTTTGGCGAGGATGTTGCTGAATGGTTTACCGAAAAGCCTGATAATTCATTTAATACTTTTGAATTAATTGTAACTGCTTTTAAGGAAAAGTATGGTGATAAAAGGGAAGATAGGCATTTGGTAAGAGAAATCAGTACCATAAAAAAGAAAGAAAATGAAATGACTAAAGAATTTAACAGGAGATTTAATGGTATCCTTAGAGAAATATCTCAAACTCATAAACCTCCTGATGGATCTCTTCTGAATTTTTACATTGATGCTTTTGATTCTGATACTTCATATGAGTTAAGGCGGGCTAAAACTGCAAATTACAAAGCTTGTCAATCTTTGGCTGAGGAGATTGAAAAGGATAAGAAAGCATCTGGAATGTCCAAAACTCTAGATTTTGATAGGTCTTTGACAGATTATAAGGGAAAAGAAATTGAAAAAGATGATGATGACCCTATGAAAAAGTTAATGCAAAAACTTGAAAGCATGGAGCTTAATCAAGTGAAATTGATCTCTGAACATGCTAAGGAAATAAGTGTCTTACAGGCTAGGTTGGTTCAAATGGAAAGGGCTCAAACACAGAATTCCCAACCTAGAAATATAATGCTTTGCAAAAAAGAGGCCTATCTTATGAGCAGAGACTGACAAATCAACTTGAGTTTGCAAATCTTGTGGATGAAGCTCTGCCTTATTGTAGAGCCTGTAATGATCTTCATGAGGAGGTTACTTGCCATGTTGTCAAAAGAATCATAGCTAGTAGAATGGCAGGGTCAAGCCATCAAATTAATGTTGTTGGTAAGGATTATCACATGCATATAGAAGATCATGAAAGTCAGGTTAAGGAGTCAGCTCAGATGATTAAGGATGTGCAACCCAATCATACGCAAATAATTCAAAACATGGAATCTAACCAAATCAGTGTTCAAAATAAGATAACTTCCATGGAAGAAAGTCATGTTAAGGAAATAAATGTCATGGAGAACAGGTTAAAGATAATGATTAATCAGATGTCCATTATACAGAATCATATGATTACAATGGAAGCAAGACATACCCAGGAAATGACTGCCATGAAGGAAAATCACTTGTTGGAAATAAAAAATATGGAGGCAAATCAGACGAAATTAATAGTAAGGCATGCCAGGGAGATGAGTTCCATACAAAAGAAATTGGAAAAAATGGAAGAATTACAAAAATTTCAACCGAAATTTGATTATGAAGATTCATCAACAGATCATAAGACTTCTTGTCTACTAAAGCCATTCCCATCTCATCACACGGAGGATTTCACTATGGTTTCAAAGGATGTTGAGAAAGACCAAGCTTGTGTGTCACCATTGACAGAGTATATCCAAAATAAGATTGGTTGCGCTCCAGGTTCTTCAGATATTTTGTACAAACATCTTCAAGATGAGGACAAGGAGTTTACAGGGGTCTCATTGCTGACATCACAACCCTCTCAGAAGAAGAGAAAGAAGCAAAAAATAAGTAAGTGGTTTGATTCGTCTGATGGTCGAGAGCAGCTTGATACTTGGATAAGACTGAGTCCTACAATTAGCAAGATTGGACATGGCACATCTGAAAAGCAGCCTACAGACTTGCCTGAAAGTAGGCAAATGCTCGGCATACACTATATTGAGCACATCTGATGCCACAGGGCATCCTCTGTATCGTATTTCTAACCCTACTCCTCGTTATTTCAGCATTTCATTTTGCAGTTAGAGTAGATTTACTTTTCATGTTAAGTAGAATAATAAATAAAAGAAGAGCTTCTATTTTTCATGAGCTTAATGTTATATAATGATATTTGGATGGACGCTACTTATGTAATCTTGTGTGTTGCTTGGATGCAGATTCTGGATTCTCACATTCCTTCAATGAAGCAACGTGTCCCCAAGTAGAGCCAGATGTTGACCACATTTTGTCAACGACCCCATAGTAGTACACCCCCATTTTTTCAAATGGGACTTATCATGTTCGAGGCTCGTGTCATCCAGATTTCATCGCCGATCGACAGTTTTTATAATGATGTAAACCCATTCTGCATTTTATGATGTAAATGGTCTAAGTAAGACCGTCCATGTATGTAACAACCTAGGTAAGCCTAGTATGTTGTTGATGACTTCCATCCTAGGAGGCTTTTTGTCTCACTGATTCACGAAAGTGATCGGCAGAGTTTTTCCCTCCAGCCTCACCCCAAAGCTAGGGTGGAATTTGTCATCAGCATGCTAAGTGAGTCCTAGTGTTTTTTATTGAGTCCTTGTAAAAGTAGTTTCAACTACTTGGTCTACTAGATCATGTTTTGAGTCGCAAAATTGGGTATTTATTTGAGGGTCTATACGAATGGGTATTCCCCCTTCATGTATGTAAATGTATTATCTCATGTAAAAGAGGGTTGGAAAAATAATTATAATCCCTTCTTAGTCAATTAATTAAATTTTCTGGTCAATTAATTAATAAAATCTTAAACCAGAAATTTAATTAATTTAGGGTCCTAAATTAGGATTAAATCTTTAAAGGCAAAATTTGTGGGTCCTTGGAAAATGATTTTGAAAGCCCCAGGCCAAAGGAATATTGCGAATTTTAAGAAATATTGGACCCTTGGGCCTTGGTGGTTAAGACAAAGTCAAAATTTTGGGGTAATTAACTCAAAAATAATACTTTTGAGTTAATTAAAATTGAATTAAATGATAAATTCGTTTTTTCCCCAAAATTTTAATTTCAACGCTCTGGATTAAAAGATAATTAAATCTTTTGGACGGTTGAGATTATTTTGACGAGGATCATCCAAACTAGCTGTTAGAGATCTTGTCCTATAAATTTAGAGGTCTTTCTCATTCTTGAGTCATCCGATCTCAGGATCGTGCACTTGCTCTTAGAAGCTCTTGTAAACTTTTTGAGGAATAAAGCATAAAGACTTTGGGGTTACAAATCTGGATGTTCCTTCTCAGATCTATGTGGTGAATTGTCTCTAAACTCTGCTACTTTGTTTCTTGTGTTTTATGGTTGATGGCCTTCATGGATTAATCTGCATACAGGTATCTTGTGCAGTTTTCTGGGTTTATAAAATAACATTCTGATTTTTCTGCAAAGGTCTTATGTTGTTTTCTTAAATCTCTATCGATCTAAGATTCAGATCTAAGTGTGCAGGGAATTTTTTTTTAAGATTGGGCGTCTGGGGAAGTCTTCGGTTGGACCAGCCAACTCTCAATAAACATAAATCTGATAAGCTCTTTATTTGTTAAATTCCAGGTCTATCTTACGATATTTGTGATTTTGCAGGGTTTCAAAGGCTTGTGCCTCTCATTTAAAAAAAATTAATTTCTAAAATTGTGCTAAAATGGATTCAAATTTGACCATGAGGGTTTTAAATCTGTAAACTAGATATAAATTTGTAAATTTTTTTAGGACTGTAAGGGTTTAATCGTTTCTTGGTGTGTATCTTCAAATCTAGCCAGTTTCTTGCAGATTCAGGGTTCAAATCGAAATTTTTTTTTTAAGATCTAAGGCAGATCTAGCCTCCAAAGTCCAGATCTGGCCTCAAATCACTACTGTGGACAAATCTAGACATTGTTTTGAATTAAAGGAGCATAAGATCTGAGCTTAACTGAAGAAATTTTAATTTATCTAGGCATAATTTGTGTGTACTGGGTTTATTCGCTGTCTTTGTTTGCTGCCTTGCTGCCCATATCAACGCTCTCTGCATACACATTCGGCATTCATCATTCATCTGCATCAAAAAAAAAAAAAAAAAAAAAACTCATCGATCCTCTGCCCTCCATTTATGTTCAACGTCCTCCGTCGATTTTTCCACGCTGCCTCAATTTGCTATTTCCTCCAGCGCTGCCCTGTCCTCGAGTTACACCTTTCAAACGTCATCCCACCCCTTGCCATCCGATTCTTGTATTGTTTCAAGCATTGAATCCTTGCTCTCTGCTTGTCAAACCCTGCAAAGCCGTCCCCTTTCTCACGTCGGATCTCCATTTTAAATTTCGCCATCGAACAGCAAGCCATCCGCCCTTCAATATTCGATTTTCCTTGACGTCGAACCTCAGCTCTCCGTCCATCCTTTTGTTCTGCCGTCCAGCATCATTTTTCAATACCGCTGCGTTACAGCTCTTCATCGCCAAGCTCGATCTCTGTCTGTCGTCCAAGCCGTATCTTCTCTGCGTCGACCTGCGCTGTCTGCTCTATCGTGCCCTTCAATCGACCTGTAGACTCAAACCATAAAGAATGCACGTATAAAATTTCAATAGCCCTTACGATTTGTTTTAATGTGGTTTCATTTTTTTATTATTATTGTATATAGTTTAGCTTTAGGATTTAGGTTTCGATTTTTATTTTTATTTTTAAGTTTAGTTTTAATTTGGTCGGTTTTTCAATAGGCTTCGATTTGTTTGACTTATATTAGATTTAGATAGCGTTAGATTTTATGAAGTTTCGTTTTAATAGTTAGTTTGGCTTTTGATTTTTGAAGTCTTAGTTTAGTTATATTTAATTTTTGTTGTTTAATTGTTTTAGATTTAATTTAGTTACTTTTTAATTAGATTAGTTTTAGGATTTTAATTTAGTTTTAGATTTAATCTAGTTTCTAGTTTAGTTTAGTTTAAAATTTAGATCAGACCTTTTTTTTTAGATTTAGATTTTTTATCTTGTTTTCGATTAAAAAATTAAAAATATAAAAATATAAAAATCCTAAAAATCTAGAAAATACAAAAAATATATATAAAAAAAAAAAATTCAAATTTTCTATAGTCAAATGCGCTAATTTTATTTTTATCTAAAGTTTTGACTATAGAAATATCTTCTGGATCAAAATTAATTGAAGCATCATAAATCTGGAAATATTGCAAATATCTGGCATTTTCACAATATTGCTGTGGGTTTAAGATATTTTAATGCATGGTTGTGGTGTTTTTCAATTGAATATCATTGTGATCAATCGTGTTTTAACAAACAACAGTTAATCGTCACTTACTTGTTTATAATTGCATAACGGGATCTTGTTTGACTCCATAAGGCACTGGTCTTAAACGTAAAATCTAATTTAGATTTGTGGAATCTCGTTCATTTCTATCAAGTATTTGATGTTTTAGCTGTGTCTCCTGGATTTATCATCCTCATTTATAATAGGGTCTACCTCCCTTAGCTTGCAAGGAGACAGCTAAAATAGAGAGATTGGGGATAAAGGTGACAGCCCCCAATCTGAGCCGTTGTCGCGGTGCCTTGACAATCTGTGCGACAACAGGTCGTACATTCTTTCTATGCTATTACATGTTTGCTGCACTGTTATATATTTGGGCATTCTAGTTCTATACCACTTGTGTGTTTATTTTACACTCTTAGACAGTTTTATTTTACACTCTTAGACAGAGTCTGGAAAGGGCCAGGTAGCCTCCGGATCTCGTCCTCTTTTCAGAGGCGGCATATCCGGTAAATGCCCTCCCAGTCCATCTTTGGTTGGAGTTTGCCGTGTTTTAGAGATATCCCCGAAACGGGATATTACAGTTGTATCAGAGCATAGTTCTGGCTCAGCCTGTGGTCTATGACACCGGGGAAGAGACCATATATTTGTTACAGAGGCAGGAAATACAGAGACCATGAGCGTAGGTTGGAGAACACCTACGGAGCGGGAGATTGTGTTCGGGTGGTGGACACAGAGCAGGAGAGAGAGCTTGTGACAGACGCAGAGCAGGAGGAGCCTGTATTAGATTCAGAGCAGAGAGGGTCAATGGCAGATGACACAGAGGCCAAACAGTTTGGGGAGGCACTCCTCAAATCGGTGCAAGATTTAGCTAGACAGATTGAGGTGATGGGTCAGAGATTCACTGCTGTAGAGGCTAGACAGCGTGAGACCCCAGAGGTTTTTCAGGTAGGAGAGGGATCAGGTACATCTCATCATTTGTCAGAGCATGGTGCTGCTCAGCGTGATACTCCTCAGCCGATGGCTTCACGTGCACCTACCCGCTCTACCATGCCCACTTTCTTGGGGGCAGACACAGGGGCAGGAGCCCAGCAGGAGGCAGAGCCCGGACCCATGGGCGAGTATTTTTCAGAGTATCAGGGCTATGGGTAGGAGTTCAGGGATGCTCTCTCATTCTGGGATTTTGTTAAGCTCCAGCGGGACAATAGACCCCGCGACCATCATAGAGGGCACCGACATTATCATGATGGAGATACCCACCACACATCTAGCAGATTCCATTTGCCTACGTTTGATGGCTCATCAAACAGTTCGGCAAAGTCTTGGGTGGAGAAGCTGGATATCTATTTCCAGCTTAACCAGATGTCGGAGACGGAGGCCATCAAGGTGGCGAGATTACATTTGGATGGTGAGGCCCAGGACTGGTGGTTCCATGGGATGGTCACACTCGGACATTCCACAGTGAAGACTTATGCCGAGTTTACCAGGAGGTTGATGGAGCGATTTGACCGGAGGGATCCGGAACAACATTTTGTTGAGTTGGCCAGGCTCAAGCAGACTGGGAGCCCAGAGACATACATTGCATATTTCTTGAGGGTCTCAGTGATGGTGCCAGATCTATCCGCTGCACGGATAATCTATATGTTTGTGGAGGGATTGGCAGAGCCACTTCGAGGTCTAGTTAGATCTACTAGACCAACTACACTCCAGGATGCTATTAGCAGGACCTGGGACTTACAGGATGCATTGCCTAAGACTCGAACACCTTACCCCCAGAGACAGAGTTTCCAGCCCAAGGGGAAGGATGTGAGGGTTCCTCCTCCAAAGGGGAATCCAGGACGGGCACAGATAGATGATGATGCCAGGAGGGAGCTTAGGAAGAAGCGGCTGTGCTTCACTTGTCAGGAGCTATGGGCACCAGGGCATATGTGTGCTGCTGGCAAAGCACACTTCATTGAGGTCTTCTCTGATGATAGCGGGGAAGAGGATGAGGAGGATGATGAGGAGGCAGGAGATAGTCAGACGGCCCAGGATCAGTTGCCGCCTCCACCTCCAGGGACAGGGGGTGCAGATTTTGCACCCACAGGAGGGACCCTTGCAGCCTTGCGAGGAGTTCCCAAGTATTTGACGCTGCGCGTACGATGGACAACGAGTGTCAGTTTTGGTTGACAGTGGGGCAACCCACAACTTCATTGATGCACAGATGGTCAAGCAAAGGGGTATACCGACTGAGAGCTTCGACGGATTTTCAGTCTTGGTCCCAGCAGCCTAGACGATGTAGTGTGCCCGGTATGTTTCAGAGTTGGCAGTGACGATGGGTACCTACACCGTGACCGATCACTTTTTCGTGGTCAACATACCAAATACTAATGTGGTATTGGGTGTTCAGTGGTTGATTACTCTGGGAAAGGTCACCATGGATTGGGAGGCCTTAGAGATGGAGTGGGATGACAAGAAGACCGGGAAGCATGAGAAGATCCGCGGGATGCACACTTACCCACCTCAGATAGTTTCGACACACCGGATGGAGGCAGATTTCCGGAAGGGAGACATAGAGTGGGCGGTTGAGTTTGTTGTGCAAAATGTAAATAGACAAAGATACTATAATAAAAATGGAAAAAACTAGAAGAGGAGGAACCATGGCATTAGACGTACTAGTTTTTTGCATCCTGAATTTGTTGAGGAGGCTACTCTTCCTCTATGTAGCAACCATATTCGTAGGGGTCTTCCTCTGGCTTGGAGAGCTGAGGGTCCAGCTCAGGTGTGGAGGTGGAACGAGCTCTCGTTTCTTCTGCCTTGCCCCCTTCGGCGGAGCTGCTATTGCCTCCACTGTTCGATGATTCCTCCTTAGGTTTGACGGGCAAAGCCACCATTTTCCTAGGCTGTTGGGGGTAGGAGGGGGAAAGAGTTGATTTTCGCATACTTTTCCTGGACCCCGAGGCGGAATTGCGTAACTGGGCTTCAGGAATTCGAAGAGAGATGTCAGCAGAGAGGTGCTGAGGGTCAAGAACCTTTGGCGCCTCCATGGCCAGTGAGAAATCCACAGAGCACTCCGCCATGGCCGAGATGGGAGGCCAAGAGGGTGAATCTCGACCTCTGCCTCTGCAACAACACATTTGATAACGGCGAGGCATGGAGTCGGTAGAATTCTGAGAATGCAGGTGAGGCGAATGGATAGAATGAGATGGACGAGCAGAGGGGCAATATGCGGCATGGAGTGAGTGGGCAGAGGGCGTCTAAAGGGCTAAGAGAGGGGTGGAGGCACAACAAGGATTAAGAGAGCTGAGAGCAAGCTTCACAGAGAGACGGAGGGAGAATTGTTGGGAGGAGATGATGCCATTGCCCATAAATGGCCAGGGCGCTCTGCACACAGGATGGACAGGAATGAATTCACGGCAAGCGGAATTGAAGAACAGTAATGGCGCCGGGCTGCGGACCAACATGGCATATTTAAGGCTCCCACGCTAGGGCCATGTGTTGCCTCGTGGCGAGGACAACTGCTAGGCATTGGGGAGCCCATGTGGCATGCCAACATCGCGCTACAAGGCACCCGCATCCGGGGGCTGAGTATCTTTGAGCACTAGCTGAGTGCATGATGTGCGTAGAGATTCATCATCGATGTTTTGGAGTCTGCTGGAGAGAAGGGAAGCATCATGATCTACTCCTTTATTGGCTAGGAGGTCTGCAACTGCATTGATTGATCTGCGAACATGCATGAAAGAGATGGCTTTGTGGGAATGCAACCATTGTTCAAGGAGCTCAATCCGGGCAACTAATCTCCAACTCTTAGAGAGTTTGGTAGATGAGGAGCCATGGATAAGGCGATGAGCAATGTTGATAATGATTTGGGTATCTCCTTCAACTTCTAGAGGAAAGAAGTTATTTTCATGAGCAAGGTATAAGCCTTGCATGAGACCTTCCAACTCTGCTGAGTTATTGGTGTCCCATCCAATGGATCCATAGTAAATCAGCAAGGGATTCCCTTCAGTTTTTGTGAAAATTCCTCCAAATCCTGCATCCTCTGGATTGCCTTTGGAGGCTCCGTCAAAGTTGAGTTTGAAAATGCCCTGTGGGGGAGGGCTCCAAGAGCTAGGAGATTCAGGTAGTAGGTTGGAAGTGGGTAAACTAGCAGAGTGGCAGGGGATTGAGAGATTCCAATTGGCCCATATGTTGCTCTCTGGGGGCTGAGATGGGAAGTCCTTGTCCTTCCAATGGTGCAGGGCAAGAGTCCCTTTTATGTTGTTGCATAGATTAGTCCAAAGAATTGCTTGCGGAGTTGCTTGATCCTTGAAGATGCGTCTGTTTCACTCTTTCCAGATCGTCCAGAGGAGGAGCCCAGGTAGGAGAATCCAAAGAGAATTGAGGAGATTGCTGCTGAAGGGAGATTTCTGCTAGAGTCGAATGGAGCTGATGATGTCCCCTCGTTTCCTGTCAGTTCTTCGACAGAGGAGAGCTAGATTGTCCCAAAGAGAACTTGCAAGGGGCATGTATCTAGCAGATGATTTATAGTTTCCTCTTGGTTTTGGCAATTCGGACAACATGCGGGGCCTATGAAGCCTTTTTTAAGAAGATTATCCCAGGTTAGGATGCGGTGTTTGTTGGGCAGCCATAGGAAGGTGGAGACTTTAGGCCATATACTTGGGTTCCACATCTACGTCCAGATTGTATCAAGTTGATTCGGATTGCTAGGGTGAAGTAGGTGGTAGGCCTCCTTGGTGGTGAAAGTTCCTTGGGAGGTATACCCCCATCGGAGGATTTCCTCTCCTTCTATAAATCTGATTTTTCTTTTATTTAGCTCCCTGTCGATGTCCTCATGAGATTCCTCGTTCCAGCTTTCCTTCCACTAAGTAGCAGGAAGCCATTGATGGAATCCATTATTGAGAGGTAAAGCCCAAAAGTGTTTGACTTGATTGTTCTCCCTTCTCTAGAGAATGGTTTTCCACCTGGGTTTTTGAAACAGTGTAGCCAATTTGGGTTGTTGTTGCCAAGAGTCTTCCCATAGACGAGCTTGAGAGCCTGAGTGGATTTCCCAAAAGCTATGGTCTTGAATTATTGATTTATGCTGCTTGGTTGCTTTCCATATTTGGGAACCCATGTTTTTTGAATTGTATCTAATGAGGTCCTCTTGAGGCCAGTTCCCAACATATTTGTATGCCCAGAGTTGAGTCCATGGAGAATTGGTTTTGGAAACCCATTTCCACTACATATGTGCCCCCATGATGGCGTTGCTATCAGTGTTATCGGAACCGAATCGGTTTCCGGTTTTTTTCCAGTACTAATCTCCACTGCTCCCAAATAGACATGTTTTTCGCTTGATGACCGCTGCCTGACATAACATTATTGTTATGGTTAGATTCCCCAGTCCCAAGCTCTAGAGAGTTTGCAAAAGTGTGACTGCATCACTTCTGCACAAGGGCCTCATTTCTTATTGTCTTTTCTTTTCTCACGAAAGGAAGTATGCCAAATGGATGACTGAGAACTATTTAGGGAGTTTTTCGGCTTAACACACAGAGAAAGACATGTAGGGCATGATACATTAAGAGTGATTCATCAAGACAAGGTGTCTAGCAATGTTGAGAGCTGTGTGAGTCCAGGAAGAGAGTTTGGCTTCTAACTTGTCCAGAAGTTCCTTCCAAGAGGAGTGTTTGATGGCAAAGTCTATGAGCGGAGTGCCAAGGTATTTGGAGGGCATAGAGGCGATGGAAAAGCTAAGGATCCTGGCGATATTGCGTTGAGTGATGGCCGGAGTATTGAAGAAAAAGAGCTGTGATTTCTCGGTGTTGATGGTGGTTCTAGACGCCTCAGAGAAGCAGTCTAACAAAGGTTTGAAAGAATGGGCTTCTTGGACTGAAGGATGGTCGATCAACATATTGTAATCCACAAATTGCTGTTGAGAGATGGGGGGTTTGCTGTGAATGGTTAAGCCTTTGAGGGACAGGCAATTGATGGCATGGCGGATAAGATGCCCCAATCCTTCCGCCATGAGAACAAACAGGAAGGGCGAGAGGGGGTCGCCTTGACGGATCCCTCTTGAGGGAGAGAAGGGGGGGAGGGGGACCCATTGACCAGAATGGAGAAGAAAGGGGAGGAGATCAGGCTCATGATCCATCTGATCCAGGTAGGACTGAATTCAAAAGCCTAGAGCATTTGTTTGATATAATTCCAACTGAGCTTATCAAATGCTTTGGAGAGATCTATTTTGAGGAGCATACCTGGCTTTTTCTCTGTTTTCAGCAAGTGAATGACTTCATGCGTGAGGATTATGCCGTCCAGAATTTTACGTCCTTCCACATATCCTGTTTGTTCTGGAGATATGAGCAAGGGAGGATAGGTTTGAGCTTGCTGGTAATCACTTTGGAGATGATTTTGTAGATGACATTGCAGAGGGCTATTGGTCTATACTTGCTGGGGGTGGCTGCGTGCTCCTCTTTTGGGATTAGTGTGAGGAAGGTAGCATTGAGGGATGGAAGGATCCAATGCATACTTCGAGATTCCTCAACCAGATCCCAGACTTCCAGCTTGATGTTCTCCCAGAAGAAGTGAAAAAAGTTGGAGGTGAACCCATCCAGACCATGGGCCTTTCCGTCTTTGAGCTGCGACATAGCCTGATCCACCTCTTGCAGCGAGACCAGTCTCAACAGTATTTGGTTATGATCCTCCGTGATGATTCTAAGGATGTGCTGAGTGATTTTATTGATTGTAGGTTGACGCTCAGTGTTGGGCTCTCTGAGCGCATCCTTGAAATGATTTATTAATTCTTGCTCGATGTCATTTTGTGCCTCGAGCTTATCTCCCTGTTCATCATTGAGGACAACAATACGGTTGAGCATTCGTCGTTGGATGGTGGAGCGGTGGAAGATTTTTGTGTTCTTCTGCCCTTCTTTGAGCCATCGAATTCTGGATTTTTGTTTCCAGAGGATTTCTTCCTGTATTCTTCGATCTTCCAAGTGGCCCATTAGATCTTGTTCCCGGAGCACTAGATCCTTTGTATGCCCATTTCGGATGATGTGTTGCTGAATATCAGCCATTTGGTTTTCTAGCTCTTTCTGACTTTTGAAGATGTTGCCAAAGGATGACTGATTCCATCGCTTGAGAAGGTTTTTGACGGTCTTTAATTTCTGCTGGAATTGGTACATTTTGGACCCCTCTGGCGGTGTAATGCTAGTCCACCAGGTTGTGACCATTTCCCTTAAGCCAGGATGAGTGAGCCAGAACTGCTCAAAGTGAAAAGGTTTGTTGCTTGCTACCCCTGGGCGTGACCATTGTAGCTGAATGGGTTAATGATGAGGGCCTGATGCTGGGAGGATGATGGAGAAGATGTCTCCTCTGAGATGGATGGAATTGTCTGAGATGAGGAATCTGTCTAGGCGCGAAGAAATTTGATGGGGGTCCTCCTCTGCGATTATTCCAGGTGTGGATGCCATTGGAGGTTTGGAGGTCTATCAATTGGTTTCTCTGTATGAAATCTTTGAAGCTGTGGTTGTCGGCTTCAAGCTTGAGGCATCCTCGTCTTTTCTCTTCCAGATTGGTCATCATATTGAAATCGCCTCCGAGAACCCAGAGGGGGTGGGTACGATGGGAGTTGAGGAGCTCTATGGAGTTCAAGATATCAATTTTCTGGGCTATGGTTTGGGGGAAGTAAACATTGGTGAGATGGCCATGGATGTTGGTGCCAATCAGGTGAAAGGAGGCTTGAATGAAGTTGTGAGAGGCACGGAGATTGGTCAGGGTGATAAGGAGGGGATTTCAAGCAATTGCTATACCTCCCGAGGCCCCAATGGCATCAACCGCGATGGTACTGCAACCATGCCAAAGTCTGGATATGATGGAATTCAGGGTGGTACTGGTACATTTGGTTTCTTGCATAAAGAAAATGGTTGGTTTTTCTTGATCGATTTTGTTCTTGATCATATGGTTCTTTGAAGGGCTATTGAGCCCTCGAATGTTCCATGATATGAGCTTCATTGAGAACTGTGTGGCACGGCCCTATAGAACCTGGTTAGCTTGGGATATCTTCTCGATTCAACAAGTTGACCTTCGAGCAGGATAAGTCGCTGCATATCCGTGCGTCGCCCTCTTTTCCTAGACTCCTTCATGATCTTTTTTGTGTCTAGCTAGGTGCCTCCCTGGATACCCAAAGATGGAATTTGCTAGGCTCCGGTGAGGACTTCCTCCAAGCATTGAATCTGTTGAGGTGGGATCATGTGATATCCTCGACTTTTACATGCTGCCTCCAATCCTAAGATATCGAGTTCACCAAATTCAATGCTTTCTGGTTCTTCCTCCATATCAGATGGTTGCTCGAGATCTACCGTTTTTCCTTTGTTAGTTTTATTGTCCTGCAGATCTTGGGTCTGATTAGCATCTTCCTCCATATGGGCTGGTTGCTCCAGATCTACTGTCTTTCCTTTATTGGTTTTATTTCCCTGCAGATCTTGGGTTTGATTAGAGTCAGGGGGAGGGGGAGGTAGAGGGATTCATGGGGGGAGAGTGGGCCTGATTGGGATCGCGAAAGGGATTGACGGACTTTAAGGTTTGCTCAGGGGGATTTGAGGTAGTACCTTCCATGGTGGTATGGTTGGAAAGAATATCAAAGTTGTTGCTTCTGACAGGATGTGACGCTTTGGGAGCGGAGCTGGATTTTCTAGCATGTCTTTTGCGATTGGAGATCTTGGTGAAGCCTTCAGGATCAGTGTTATTCGAGGTTGGGGGAGGTTTCAAAGGTTGATTGAGAGGGAAATCTCGAAAGAGGTGCCCATGCTCGCGACACTTGCGGCAACAAAAAGGCACATGCTAATAATCAGTAGTTTGGACCCATTCATAATTGTCATGGAATAGACTTACCGAATCTGGGAGAGCTTTGGCTAGGTGCATGTAGACGCAGATTCTGGCGTAAGCTATGTAGCGATTGAGCTTGGTTTCGTCCGCAATTTTAATGAACTCTCCAAGGTGATTGCCAATGTCTTTGAGGGATAGTTCATCCCAATAGTCTTGAGGGAGCGAATACAGCCTTATCCAGACAGGAGCCCATTTGAAGTCCTCTTTGTCTGGGTTGAATCTTTCTACCCAGTTCCTTAGGAAGAGTCCGATCGAGTTGAAGAAATATGGACCTCCATCCATGATTCAATTTTTGTCCTCTATGCAATTAAAGATGATTTTGAAGAAACCCTTTGGTCCTAACTGGAGGGAGATGTGCCCTTTGGGATTCCATTTTGAGGCTATCCTGCCTAGGAGAGCTTTCTCAGTGGGCCAGAAGCCAATGAATTTTCCAATGAGTGCATGGTCCTTCATGTACTGTATTCTGTTGTTGAAGCGTTGAGCGAGAAGATAAATCTTGGGCCACTCAACTGCTATAGGAATGCATGTGGAAGATTGCCTTCCTCTACCCATTTTTGTCTTTTTGCTCTTTTGTCAGGATTTCTAGTGTTTCTACAGGATCAGAACTCCCTGCCTTATCGTTGAGAGGCCTAGAGTCAGGGCTCGCAGGTCCGTTGCCATCAGGAAAGATGCCAATGAGGGGGTGGGGGGGTGCGCCTACGCCCCCTTCATGAACCTCCATGACTCTGATGCCTAAGCGTTGTGTGCAACGCTGCCCTCAATGTAGAGAAGATGCCGCCGGAGGGAAGAGAAGGAGCCCTGTTGGCTCCTGTCACAGGGAGGATGGAAACCCTAGGTTTCCATGGGCTATCGCAATGCTCGTTCCACCATTTGCTATCTTGAATGTCCTTTTGACTCGCAAATATGGTAAATTCTTGACTTGTTGTTATTATTCTATTTATTTCCTCATGCTATTGTTTCCTTCATGCTTGTTTCAAGTTATGTTAGTATGCAGCTATCTCATATTAGCATAAGAGTTACTTGATCGCTTTAGGATAAGAAATCTTCTATTTGATGTCAAATATATCTATAGGAGTTCTTTCCATTGCTTTTATTTAATTTCATGTGGATTTAATATGTTGTGGTGAGATTGTGTAGAAGGATTCGTCTTTAGACAAGATTTTCAAGCATGAGGGGAAGTTCTCAAAGGAAACAGTCCATTCTTGAAAATATTCAAGGAGAACCCGCATGTGTTGATTTCCAAAGTATAATCTATATTTTATTTTGTCTTGCAGAGGTTATTTTAAGTTCCTCAAAGCATTTATTTCTTGCATCAAAAAATCAAAATCAAAATATTTTACTTTTCAAGTATTGCTCTTCATTTATTTAATATCTGGCTATTTTAAAGATCCAAGCTATGGCTAGTCAAAGAGGAGAGCTTGCTCAGACTCTTTGGCCTAGACTCTTGTAGATTATTTTTGTAATATTACTTTGTGATTATTTTGAACTAACATTTGTTGGTGTAGATTTTTCTCTAACTTTTTTGTCTTGCAGCTACTTGCAGGTTTCATTTTCAAAAAACTACTTACAAGTTTGCATGTAGGACCTTGGGGCTCCAACTTCTAGATTATTTCCTTCCTTTGGCCGTGAGCATTAGAGAACATTTATTAGACGAAGCCGAGTTCTTCTTAAGGGAGGTTGAGTTCACTTGCGGTCTCTATCTCTCTCTCTTGGCCGTGTAACTCAAAGAGGCTTTGCCTTTCTTTTTCTTCCTCAAGAAATCTGCATTTTGTTGGGATTTTGTGGGCCTCAAATTGCAGAAATTTTCAGCAAGGAAAGGTCTATGGCTCAAGCCAACATTTTGAAGACTTTCCTTGGATTTTAGAGAAGACTTCATAGTGTTCTCCTTCTTGTAATAACTAATAAAATTATTGGTTTTGGGAGCATGGGTTTTACCCATTGGTATCCCTATCTCTCCACCTTTTTGGAGAGACTTTGTGGTTTGATCTTTGATCTTTTTCACTTGCATGCACATCGTTTAATTGGGGTATTAACAAAATTATGCATTACAAACATTTTGCATGCACCTTAATCTAATGTTCTACAGATTTTTGGTCTTTTTATTTTCATAGCAGGTTCAAACTTTTGCATGCATGCACTTTTAAATTTGTCATGAATTTTGTTCCAAAACCACTTATGCTTCACCTTTTATTGCACCTTACATGCAATAAGTATTTGGAAAAATTTTCTCCATAAAGTAGCATTCTACTTCATGACATGCAAATACATCTCAAGTTTGAAAGTTAATTTTCATTGTTGATTAATTTACTTACATGCCCTAAGGAAATCACTAAAATTTTACCTCCAACATAAGTTGGTTGAATAGACATTTTTAGGGACCCTCTACTCCTCTACTGACTCCTCACTGTGGGATCCATATCTTTGGGCGAGGTTGAGGTATGAGGATTAAAGAGTTGGTTTTAGAACTAATTAATAAAATAAACCAAGAACATTTTTCATCACATTTAACTTAATTGAAAGTTCTTGAATTTTTCTTTCTTGATGGCTCAAAGTCTCACATGAAATATCATTTCCCTTTTTCAAGAAGCATTTACTTTCATGCAAGTATTGTAATCTCTTTTGCAACAAGTTTAACTTAATTCCCTTGTACTTGAACATTATCTACATTAGAAAGCTCCATTTCATGTTTAATGTTCATCATGTTCATGGATGGTTGATGAATCTCATTTCCTTTCAAATACTCTTATTTCATGTTGCAAGGTTAAATGCATGTTGGTTTAACTTTCAAGTCTTTTTATCGTCTGGTTCATATTTAGATCACTAATTGTTTTCTTGTGAACAAGATAGCTTCATGTGATTTGATTTATAAATTCATTCATCTTGAGAGCATTTCGATATCTTGTGCTCACAATCTTTTGTTTCCATTTCACGATTACCGTGCTCTCATCTCTTTGAGCATTTCTTTTACTTTTGAGCACGTTATTTGTAAAGGCACTAGTTAAATGATTTGTCGTTATTATTTCAAAGGTGCTCATAAATGCTCATGAATCTTTAAAAGTAATCCATTTTCACTCAAATATTCTCCTAGAAACTCAGATATTTAACTTAGTTTTCCTTTAGGGACTACCCCCCTTAGCTAGCCTAGGAGATAACTTAAACGGAGAGAGTTGGGATTAGTGTGACAACCCCTTCTTTGAGATCCTTTCCACCAACCACACCTTGTGGGGTTGAAGGTCTTTTCCAATGAATTGTAGGTAGGTGTAGGCCGCAAGGAGAAGCGATCAACATTTTTTGTGTCGTTGCAGGGGACAAGCTTTCCTGTACCTTGGAAATCAACTAATTTTTGGTTTTTGCATGTTGGATTTTAGAGTTAGATTCTTGTTCAAGTGGCAACTCCACTTATTTCATTTCATGGAAGTGTTTCTGCTTGAAGCCTTCTTCTTGTAGAATTCTTGCTAATCTTGCACAGGAACCTCTCTCTGATATCCATTTGCTCTTTCAAGGTTAAGTGAGCATGACGTCATGAATGATCTGTTCGCCCCTTGTGATTTTACTAACATTCCAGGCTATCCGAATTTTATTCCGAATGAAGCAATTGAGGCTATTGATGAGTTGCCTAGTTTTCTAGGTAACAATGCCATTACCACCGAAACTCACCTTAGGAATTTCCACCTTTGTGTGAGCAAATGGTGCCACGATATTAACCATGAGGACGTTAAAATGAAACGTTTAATCTTTTCATTAGACAGTGATGCTATGGATTGGTTCATAGACTTACCGTTTGATTCTCTAGAATCAAACATTGATGCCTTTGAAGAAAGATATGGAGATGAAAGAAAGATCAAAGAAAAAACTCAAGCAAATGAGAATGATAGGGATCTCATTGTGGAGTTGACTCAAATGATTAAGGATATGCAACTCAACCAAGCTCAACTCATTAAAAACATATAACTCAATCAAACAAGATTAATAATAAATCATGCACACGCAATAAAGGCCATGGAGGTCAATCATTCTAATCAGATGACCTCTATTCAAAACAGGTTGCTCACCATGGAAGAAAAACAAGAGCAATTAATCAAGACCATGGAAACAAATCATGCTAAGGAAATAAATGTTAAGAAAGCTAATCAAATCATTTTTCAGAATAGGTTGGAGGAAATGGAAAGATCACATGTACAAAAATTCCAACTTAGATCAGATGAAGAATGGGAAAAGAACAAAGAAATAGATCACAAGCCTCTTGATCCATTGAAGCAAGCTTCATCTTATTATGAGGAGGTCATTTCTTCCATTGAAAAATGGTTGATCGAAGGTGACCCGGATCACAAGGAAACTGAGGGGAATGAGGTTTATACTTATGAGATTGGTCCATCGCCCATGCCAGAGTAGATTCAGAATGGAGAAAGGAAGGTCATGGAAGTCTTGGATACTTCAAATTCTCCATGTGAGCATCTTCAAGATCGGGCAGAAAGGTCTACTTTGATCGCATCAACATCACAATCTATTAAGAAAAAAAGAAAAAAGCGGAAAGGATTTGGTAAATCTGATGACCATGTACAACAGAGTGTTGGGACGAATCAAAGTCCTAAGATATTCAGAATTGGACAGGGCACATCAGAAAAGCAGCCCATGAATCTCCCTGAAAGTAGGCAGGTTCTCTACATGAACTTCATTGAGGGCATCTGATGCCATGGGGAATATTTTTTAGTATCATATTTCTAACCTTATCCCTTGTAAATTTTGTTTAAGTAGATTTATTTCATGAATAAATTATTCTCTTAGAATAAAATTTCCATTTTTGTACTTGATTCTGTTTTATGATACTTTGAATTGATACTGCTAATATATATGTTTTGGTCGGTGGATGTGGATTCTAGGTTCTTTCACACTATCACTTCATATCTAGCATGCACCCCCATATGGAGCCAAATGTTGACCACTCGAGTGGCACCTGGTGATTATATGAAGACTCCGTGCCCAAGGATGAACCAAAGGACACTTGTATCATCAGATATCATCAGTTCAACAGAGTTTTTGAACTCTACTTCTATTTCTCATCATCTTTCTCTTGTACCCAGATTCCATGCCCTACGGGGAATTGTAATAAGTGATGCTAGTAATGATGAATTTGAGTCAATATTGAGTCTGTAATAGGCCTAGGTAGCTTGGGACCTTTCCAATAAGTGAGTATTACTCTAGGAGGTTTTTTTTACTCCGTTAATTATCATCTCCCTACCAGGATTTAATAATTAATTGAGTTTTTTCCTCCAATTTTACCCAAAGCCGAAGTACGGCTTGATGGTGAGGCTTTAGGTGAGTCCTAGTGTCTAGAGTCAATGTATATTACCAGACTAGATCACACAAAAAATTCCGTGGAATTTGGTTAGGTCTAGGTAGTGATTTTTTAATTTTTTAGATTTCTCGCAGGTCGAAAATTGCAATAAAATTTGTAATTGGATTGTAATAAGTGTTGTCTAGAGAAGTTGTATGGGGTATGAATAATCAAAATTACACCTCTCACCCTCAAATTTCTACTATGACACACTTTGAGGGGTTAATAATGAGTTTTGGACACTCAAACCCACATTTCCTAAGTTTAGTGGAAATTGTGACATTTAATTAGGCTAAAATTATATAAAATAGAGAAAAATAAATTATTCCATGTGACAAAATGACGTGGAAATGACTTGGAAATTATTCTAAGTCAAAGAGTTGAGTCAACAGACATGTGGAGGATGATTGAGCACACTGCATCATTAATTCATCATTTATTTATTCAAAATCGAATTTCCTAGAAATAAAGCAACAGTTACACACAAGGAAAATCGAATCTATTAAAGACAGTTGAGCATAAAAGGAATATTCTATAGGATCAGTTGACTGAAGACCAAGTGGGGACCTCTGGCGTGCAACAACACTCGAAACTTCACTCAGAGTATTTACGCTATTCCTTGAGCTTAGACTGCGCAGTCACTCAGAAGAAACACATAGTTCTCAAGGACCTACGCAGGAGATCACTAGGGTCATCTACAGGTACGGTTTCAGTTGGTTCGAGTTTGTAGTGGTGGACTTGGTGTAGCATGGGACTTCGTTTGGCTTATGGATGAGTTCACTAGATCATATGGGGAATTCGATTTCCCTTGGTGTGCACAAAAGAAATTTGATTTTTCTCTGGGTGTCTCAGTCTTCTCCACATGGAACTTGGCTGATCTTACTTGGGATTTTCTCCAAGTTCACTTCTCACATGCATTCGTCCTTGGGATTTTCTCCCAAATTTATATATAATGGAGACATGGGTTCTCATATTATATCATGTAATACGAGCTATTGGGCTTGAGGACGCGCTGTCGGATTGTACACGTACTTGCAATATAATACAAAAGTCTTTGGGGTAACTTGTGATAGTGCTCTTCTCCTTGCATATATGGTAAATTCTTGACTTGTTGTTATGCTTCTATTTATTTCCTCATGCTATTGTTTCCTTCATGCTTGTTTGAAGTTATGTTAGTATGCAGCTATCTCATATTAGCACAAGAGTTACTTCATCGCTTTAGGATAAGAAATCTTCTATTTGATGTCAAATATATCTATAGGAGTTCTTTCCATTTCTTTTATTTAATTTCATGTGGATTTAATATGTTGTTGTGATATTGTGTAGAAGGATCTATCTTTGTTCAAGATTTTCAAGCGTGAGGGGAAGTTCTCGGAGGAACCAACCCATTCTTGAAAATATTCAAGGAGAACCTGCATGTGTTGATTTCCAAAGTCTAATCTATATTTTATTTTGTCTTGCAGAGGTTCTTTTAAGTTTCTCAAAGCTCTTATTTCTTACATCAAAGAGGAGAGATTGCTCAGACTCTTTGGCCTAGCCTCTTGTAGATTATTTTTGTAATATTACTTTGTGATTATTTTGAGCTAACATTTGTGGTTCTAGATTTTTCTCTAACATGTTTTCTTGCAGCTACTTGCAGGTTTTATTTTCAGAAAACTACTTACAAGTTTGCATGCAGGACCTTGAGGCTACAACTTCTATATTATTTCCTTCCTTTGGCCATGAGCATTAGAGGACATCTATTGGACGAAGCCGAGTTCTTCTTAAGGGAGGTTGAATTCACTTGGGGTCTCTATCTCTCTCTCTTGGCCATGTAACTCAAAGAGGCTTTGCCTTTCTTCTTCCTCGAAAAATCTGCATTTTGTTGGGCTTTTGTGGGCCTCAAAT
Organism: Pinus albicaulis; assembly: GCA_034641835.2. Lineage (NCBI taxonomy): Eukaryota > Viridiplantae > Streptophyta > Pinopsida > Pinales > Pinaceae > Pinus > Pinus albicaulis. The sequence continues at coordinate 1,294,877,316 of CM076583.1, read as the reverse complement.
TGCAAAAAGTTTCAGCAAGGAAAGATCTATGGCTCAAGCCAACATTCTGAAGACTTTCCTTGGATTTTAGAGAAGACTTCATAGTTTTCTCCATGTAATAACTAATAAAAGTCTTGGTTTTGGGAGCATGGGTTTTACCCATTGGTATCTCTATTTCTCCACCTTTTTGGAGAGGCTTTGTGGTTTGATATTTGATCTTTTTCACTTGCATGCACATCATTTAATTGGGTAATTAACAAAATCATGCATTACACTCATTTTGCATGCACCTTAATCTAATTTGCTACAGATTTCCAGGTTTTTTACTTTCATAGCAGGTTCAAACTTTTGCATGCATGCACTTTTAAATTTGTCATGAATTTTGTTCCAAAACCACTTATGCTTCACCTTTAATTACACCTTACATGCAATAAGTATGGGAAAATTTTCTCCATAAAGTAGCATTCTACTTCATGACATGCAAATACATCTCAAGTTTGAAAGTTAATTTTCATTGTTGATTAATTTACTTACATGTCTGAAGGAAATCACTAAAATTTTACCTCCAACATAAGTTGGTTGAATAGACATTTTTAGGGACCCTCTACTCCTCTACTGACTCCTCACTGTGGAATCCATATCTTTGGGCGAGGGTGAGGTTTGAGGATTAAAGAGTTGAATTATAAGCTTGTTTTAGAACTAATTAATAAAATAAACCAAGAACATTTTTCATCACATTTAGCTTACTTGCAAGTTCTTGAATTTTGCTTTCTTGATGGCTCAAAGTCTCACATGAAATATCATTTCCCTTTTTCAAGAAGCATTTACTTTCATGCAAGTATTGTAATCTCTTTTGCAACAAGTTTAGCTTAATTCCCTTGTACTTGGACATTATCTACTTTAGAAAGCTCCATTTCATGTTTAATGTTCATCATGTTCATGAATGGTTGATGAATCTCATTTCTTTTCAAGTACTCTTATTTCATGTTGCAAGGCTAAATGCATGTTGGTTTAACTTTCAAGTCTTTTTATCATCTGGTTCATATTTAGATCACTAATTATTTCCTTGTGAACAAGATATCTTCATGTGCTTTGATTTGTAAATTCGTTCATCTTGAGAGCATTTCTGATATCTTGTGCTAACAATCTTTTGGTTTCCATTTCAGGATTACCGTGCTCTCATTTCTTTGAAAATTTCTTTTACTTTTGAGCATGTTATTGTAAAGGCATTGGTTAAATGGTTTGTCATTATTATTTCAAAGTTGCTCATAAATGCTCATGAATCTTTAAAAGTAATCCATTTTCACTCAAATATTCTCCTAGAAACTCAAATCTTTAACTTAGTTTCCCTTTAGGGACTACCCCCCTTAGCTAGCCTAGGAGATAACTTAAACAGAGAGAGTTGGGATTAGTGTGACAACCCCTTCTCTGAGATCCTTGCAGCCAACCATACCTTGTGGGGTTGAAGGCTTTTTCCATTGACTTGTAGGTAGGTGTATGTGGCAAGGAGAAGCGATCAACATGTTGCTTTGACTCTGGTGCTCTATAGCCATTACATTGTCAGAATCAACTGACACTTGTCCATCCTGCTACTTTTGATTTGGGATTCCGTAGCAAGGTAACTATCCATGAGGTGGACTCCTCAAGGATCCTGCCCAACTGCAGCTCTGCTGAACTACTGTTCTAGATCACCCTAATTCTCCCCAAGAGGTATGTGGGAAATCATGGCGAACTCCTCCTCCTCGATCCTTGTGGTTGCAACCTGTAGATCATGGTTCTCATCTTTGTCCTTCTTCTTGAGAGGACACTGTGCGGCGTAATGACCATACTTCCCACACCGGAAGCACTTGATCTTTGAAATGTCCTTTTTCCGTCTCCACTACTCCTGCGGTCCCTTTGATGCAAGGGTTGCATTCTCCTCCTTCTCCTTGGGCTTCTTCCCACTCTGTTGATTTATGGTAGCATCGGATGTGCTCTAGCCTTGTAATTTTGTATATAGGCTAAGACACATCTATTCCATAATACCCAGAAATGATTTTGAAAAATTCCACTTAGAGATGGTTTAATTAAATTAATTAATAGTTTTTTAATGTTTTCCTAAGTCTAAACTTAGGGAAACTGATTAATTAAAAGATATTAATTAAACTAAGTGTGAATCTTCTAGATAAAGTCATGGATCAACTCCCAGTTAATCTTAGCCCTTGATTATGTTTTAATCATGGCCGTTGAAGGGTCAATGAAAGGTTATATGAAGGAGGGTGAGGGGCCTATGGAAAACACAATGAGCATTTGGCATTTTCGAGCTTGTGAGAGAGACACAACTTTTGATCAAAATCAAATCACTTGGGCAGGGCTGGCTAAGTGATTTCGATCTAGTGATCAGTTCCAGAGAGGGGCAGATGCAGTAACTGGTTAGGAGGACCAGGAGTACATTTCAGAGAGAGAGGCAGCAATGACATAGTAGAGGCAGCGCAGTCATCTGGAGGGGTGATGCAGTTCCTGAAGGGAATCACGCAGAAGTGACGCAGTGCCTTCTAGATTCAGTCTGGAGATAGCTGGAAGCTGTGGTTTTTGAGCCAGGAGGGCCAAAACTCAGTTCCAGATCAGCTTGATCATTTCAGAGGAGGTGATGCAGTTCCTTAGCTTGCCCACTCAGGCTTACGCAATAGCAGCATAGGCATCACGCAGAGGCAGAGAGGGACTTCACGAGCGCTGCTCCGGATCAGCCGGGGACTTGCAGAGTGAGGTATATCTCATATTTCTTTTGTTGCCAAGATTTTCTCTGAAGGGTGAGCCGGATATTGGCACCCTAGTTGTACTCAAGATTCTGTTGCTTAATAACACAAAACCCTCAGATCAACTCCATCTGTTTTCCTAAGTTGGGTTTTTCCAGGGACTTAGTCCAAAAATAACTGTGTCAAATGTGGATGTTTTTCATTGTATTTTGTTCAGTTTGTTTCAGCGCTTAGATTTATTCTGCAGTATTATTTGTGTAGACTGCTTTTGTAATTACTTTGATATTTCACTGTAATGAAATAATTATGGAAAATATAGCACAAGTAATTCAGATTTGTTGCAGTAGGAATCTAGATTTAGGATTTTTCACATGGTATCAGAGCTTATTGAAGCTGAAGTGCAGGAGAAACAAGAGTGAACCAGCAAATCAACGCTGAAGGGACTGGGAGTTGTGTAAGCAGCAGTATACTACCCCAGTAGTTACGCAGTTCAGACCAGGAGAGCTATCTAGCACAGAGAAAGCTCCCTCTGAGAGAGTTGATAGAGGGGTAAGCTATTTCAATTGCAGAAGAGGCAGCGTAGCAGACCAGCATAGTTGAAGGACGCAGTAGTTGCACAACAGTGAGTGCTGGTGCATAAGTGTCAGAAAATTTCTGAAAAACACAGTTGGGGATTTCTTGACCTCAGAGAGTCCTCTTACTCAAAGAGACTCAGTTTTTCCCTTACAACAGCAGAATCATTTGACTTACTCCTCAAGGAGTGCGTAAGACTAGCTGACAAGAGGGTTAGAGGGAGAAGTCGACAGTTGAGGAGATGCCCAGCAACGAATTGCGTGACCAAGATAGGTTGGAGGGTGCCTCCAACTATGTCATTTGGAAGTCAAGGATTCAGTTTCTCCTTGATGAGCATGATCTAAAGAGCCTCGTTGACAATGTAGTTGCAGAGCCACTGGATGCAGCACATCTGAGAGCCTTCAAGAAGAACATGGCAAGAGCCAAACGATTGATCCTAGATGACGTAAATGATCACATCGTACCCCACATAGCAGCAAAGGACACTGCTGGATAAATGTGGGTAGGGCTGGAAAAGCTATATCAAGGATCTTTCGAGCAACGGAAGATGTATCTGGAGGAGAAGATGCGTAACACTAGGATGAAGAAGGGAGAGCGTTTTGACTCTTTCCTGTCTCGAATTCAGGCAAACCGAGACCAGCTGTCAACAGTGGGGTCAACACCTAGAGACTCAGAGCTGGTAAGGCTCACTCTAAACTCTGTTTCAGAAGATTATCAGGTCTTTTTCCAGAGCATTCTGGGCAGAGAAATACTTTGAGGATGGTAATCGATGTGGGCAGCCTTGCAGCAAGAAGAGCTGAGGAGAGATCTCCACAAAATCCATATTGAGGATGGCAGCAGTGGTTCGAAGTCAAGAAGGAGGAGGAAGAAAATGCAGCCCTTGCATCAAAGGGGCAACAACAACAGAAGAAGAAAGATATGTCCAAGATCAAGTTCTTCAGGTGTGGGGAAATGGGACATTATGCCACACAATGTCCTCTTAAGAAAGAGGACAAGGAGGAGAAGCAAGATTCTCAAGTCGGAGCTACCAAGATTGAGGCAGAATATGATTGTGCTATGTTAGCTCATATTCCGAAAGGAGGGAAGTGGGCTGACTTGGAGTTGTAGATCCATAATCTACAAGAGGCAGGATCCTTGAGTATTTTCGAACTCTTGGATCACATACGAGCTACAGGAGCCCTAAGACAGTAGCAGGATGGACAGTTGCAGAAGAAGAGGAAGAGACAATGCAGTGGCTAGCATACTAGAGTCTGACCAACACAGAAGAAGAGCAGCAGTAGCATCAGTTGAGCAGCAGCAGCGCAGAGCACATTGGTGCAGCGCAGTGCAGTGCAGTGCAGACCAGCAACAGCGTAGCAGTTTCAAAGAGCTAGTGTCGAAGTTAGCAGCAGAGAGTCTTATTATTCAGATGCAGTATTACTTATCCAATTTCGGATGTTTTTCTGTTGCAATTAGCAACAGTGAAACAGAACAACAGCAGCAGCAGCGTAGTGCGCAATGGTGCAGCGCAGTGTTCACTCAGTGCAGCATCATGGTTGCAGAATTCAGAGGGAGTTGCAGTACAGTAGCAGTTGGCAGTGGCATGCAGAGCCAGCAACAGTACAGTTGCAACATTTGCGCAGTGTTGGTGAGAAAAATCAACAACAGAACAGTAGATGTTACAGAAGTCAGAGCAATACATAGAGTTGTATTGCTAGAGCACTTTCCTCGCTAAGAGGGAGTGTTGATTTATGGTAGCATCGGATGTGCTCTAGCCTTGTAATTTTGTATATAGGCTAAGACACATGTATTCCATAATACCCAGAAAGGATTTTGGAAAGTTCCACTTAGAGATGGTTTAATTAAATTAATTAATCATTTTTTAATGTTTTCTTAAATCTAAACTTGGGGAAGCTGATTAATTAAAGGGTATTAATTAAACTAAGTGTTAATCTTCTAGATAAAGTCATGGATCAACTCCCAGTTAAACTTAGCCCTTGATTATGTTTTAATCTTGGTCGTTGAAGGGTCAACGAAAGATTATAAGAAGGAGGGTGAGGGGCCTATGGAAAACACACTAAGCATTGGGCATTTTCGAGCTTGTGAGAGAGACACATCTTTTGATCAAGATCGAATCACTAGGGTAGGGATGGCTAAGTGATTTTGATCTAGTGATCAGTTCCAAAGAGGGGCAGATGCGGTAACCGGTCAGGAGGACTAGGAGTACATTTCAGAGAGAGGCAGCACAGTCATCTGGAAGGGTGATGCAGTCCCTAAAGGGGATCACGCAGAAGTGATGCAGTGCCTTCTAGATTCAGTCCAGAGATAGCTGGAAGCTGTGGTTTTTGAGCTGGGAGGGCCAAAACTCAATTCCAGATCAGCTTGATTGTTGCAGAGGAGGAGGTGACGCAGTTCCTTAGCTTGCCCACGCAGGCTTATGAAGTAGCAGTGTAGGAATGACGCAGAGGTAGAGAGGGGCTTCACCAGCGCTGCTCCGGATCAGCCAAGGACTTGCAGAGTGAGGTATATCTCACATTTCTTTTGTTGCCGAGATTTTCTCTGAAGGTTGAGCCGGATATTGGCACCCTAGTTGTACTCAAGATTTTGTTGCTTAATAATACAAAACCCTTAGATTTGCTGCACCAGCTTTTGCAAGTTGGGTTTTTCTGGGGACTTAGTCCAAAAATAACTGTGTCAAATGTGGATGTTTTTCATTGTATTTTGTTCAGTTTGTTTCAACACTTAGCTTTATTCCGCAATATTATTTGTGTAGACTACTTCAGTTATTACTTCGATATTTCACTGTAATGAAATAATTATGGAAAATAGTAGGAGAAGTAATTCAGATTTGTTGCAGTAGGAATCCAGATTTAGGATTTTTCACATGCTGCTGTTGTTGCCATCAAGATTACACTTGATGATGTCTCGCCTCATCTCTTCCTGTTGAAGGGAAGTCCACATCGTCTCCCAATCAGGCAGTATTTTTCTGCCGAGGATGCTCTGGACGAAGAATTGTCATTCATCTGAAACAGAGATCAGGGCTAATCTGACCATCTCGGTGGCCTGAGGCGCAACTCCCACAACTGCCAGTCGATCTTGGACTTCCTGAATCTTAGACAGGAAAATGCAAAAACAAGATCTAAGTAAGAAGAAAATAATAATACACATGACACCGTTATTTTTGGATTAAGTCCTCGGAAAAACCCAATGCGGGAAAACCGGTGCAGCAGAGGAGGGTTTGATTTTATTCAAGAGTTTTGAATACATCTAGGACGCCTTACTGGCCATCCAAACAGAGAAAATTACTGATAGAGAATTAGTGAGAAAAATGTCCTCACACTAACACTGCAGATCTAGCACTGACCCCACACTAAACTGGACAGCCCCACGCTGCCTCTGCGTAGATTTGCATCACCTTGGCTAGGAACTATGTTAGCTCCTTCTATTGGATCTTCTGTTGGCTGGATCTAATCTTTTAACCCCTCCGATCTCACACCCTTGCACTCTGGCACTGGATCTGACTGATCCTCAACAAAATCACTGAACTCCTCAAGGCTACAGCGTTGCCTCTGCATGGCCCTACGCTACCTCTATGTAGCTGCTACGCTGCCTCTTCTGCATCTTCTTCTCTGTCTTCTCTGCTATGTATCCCCGGCTCAGGAAAATACTTTCCAACTGGAACTATCACTGCCACTCATTGCAATCAAATCAAATCAATGATCTTCTCCGCTACTGAGCATTGATCACTTGAGAAAATCAATCTCTAGACTCACTCGATGTGTTTTTCCAAATGCCCATCAAGTCCTTCTTATAATCTTCTTGTTGATACTTCAAAGACCGAGATTAAATCACTAATCAACGACTAAGATTAACTTGACTTGATACCCGTATTTTTCTAGAAGATTCACATCCTGTTTTATTAATACCCTTTAATTATTTTAATTCCCTAACTTTAGACTTAGGCTCTCAGTAAAAATAATTAATTATTTTAATAAAACACAATCCGGGTGGAATTTCCCAAAACGCTTTCTAGGTTATTTGGAATACATGTGTCTAAGCCATCCTTGCAAATTTTGAGACTTAGAGCACATCCAATGCTACAAAAATCAACAGCACTATGCATCAATGTGGTTGATTGGAATGGTAATTTCTATAACTTACTGATTTTTCCCTTATATTCCAAGATTCTTCATCAAATTAGATTTCGACTCCATTTTCCCAAAGGACAAGGCACTTGATGTTACTTGTCTTCTCATCTTTTTACCTAAAGAAAATCATAAATGTCTGATTTGTCAAATCTAGAAATTGTTATTGGTCTTAAGGACAGATTTGACAAATATTCTTAGGGAATCACCCCTTGTGCTAGAGGAGAGTTGACGTAAGGTCAAGGGAGGTTCTACTAAGGTGATAGTGGGTAGAGTTTCCAAGAGTTCCCCTAGGGGTTGCACCTAGAATATTAGACTTAACTTGGGTGTAGATCCAGGAGGTGACAAGATGGAAAGAGATAGATGGGAAATGCCAAATGTTGTATTTCTTATAAGGTCGAGTCTTGATGGACTAGAAAGCTATCTAATATTTCATTTATGAAATCCATGTGAAAAATTCCTTCTCTTCTTACAAGTGTGTATAGAGTTTGTTCAAAGGTGATGTTAGTCTACTTGGTGTGGAAATCGCATGACTTCAATAAAATGGAGATATAATTGCTTTGTGAAAAATATGACTACTTGTCCCTTCAAGACGAGGAAAAATCACTGAAGGAAATAAAACAATTTTCTATGAAATATTTAAATCCTTCCAAAATTAACTAAAAAACTCTCGTACAGAATTGATACATAATACCCTTATGTTCTAGAGGTTTAGTTCATACATGGAATGAATGTTTGTGTCCATAATAATTTATACCTGAGGTCATACATCTATGCCCTACTTCTACACAAACCTCAATTGACCAAATGCCCTAATCATACATAATGCAAATTATAAATGTACGAAGAATTGTGCTAACAAGTTGATCACTGTGAGACTTATTTTGAAAAATGCAAAGATTTATTATTCTTTGATAACTACTTCTGATATGCTTAATTTATTGGAGTATGAAATGATGACATAGAGTGATGAAAAATTCACTTATTACTGTTCACAAAAGGATGTTTGTTCTAACTTCTATGCAACTAATTTTGTTGCATCTTTCAAGCTTTAGAAAATTGCAATCAGGTTACACTCTGCTTCCCATATAACATGCAAAGATTACAAACTTACTTGTTGTGGGAAATCACCATTCTCCATTTGTGAATTGACAAGGTAAATTGCTGCCCGATGAAGAGGTTCTGGATCTCTCAAAGCCTAAGTTACTCCCAAAATAAAACATAAGATTACTTTGATTTAGAATCACAGAATCACATCACAATTGTTTATCTACAAAATTTAATGTCTTTTATCCACAGTAAGACAACCAGTAGTACTGAAGCCAAATAATGTTTTGAATCATTGGATACTTAAATCTAATGGCAAGCCTAAACAAATAAGACTAACTCAGATTAAACATGCAGTGATGTTCACTTGCCTGGCTTCAAAGAAGCAGGTATCTCTATTGAATGTGAATTCACAACTTTTTTGGTATGAAATAATGTTTATATAATATGAGATTTTATACAAATATGTGGTCTTATATTCAGTAGAGGTCACAGGGATGCCTGAGTTCAGGATTTTTATCCACTTCTTTTGTAATGGTGGTGTTCCATTTTGAAAAAGTAACATTAAAAGAATTTGCTCTCAGTGCAAATATAAAAGGAGAGTTTGAGCTAAAAAATGGGAAAATATAAAAGAGAATCTTTAAATTATTATGAGGTTCAGCACACACCTGGCCAGAGAAAATAAGAGCCAGCATAGCCCATGCTGTATTTACCAGGTGCGATCTTCCACCCTCCAATGGTGTATAGACCTGATTCAATAATGTTGATTTCATGCATTGAAAATTGACAAGTAAAAAGAATTAGTAGTTCCAAAAAAAATGAATTAGTACACAATAATACACTCACATTACACTAAACCTATGAACAATTTTCTGAGAAAATGCATGTTATGTACAATATAACTCCATTAATGAATAAAAGACCACAAGAAAGTTAAAAATGACCTAAAGATAACTATATGTTTATACTTTAAATTTTAGTTTGTAATTTTTTATCATGAATTGTGCACGACCTGGCCTTTTACTTGGATTCACTTGTTGTCATAAAGGAAAATAATGGTATCCCCTCTTTAAACCACATTAGTAAAACTTATCTGCCCTCTTGGAGTGTCAAACAAATATGTATCAACTATGTCTAACGTAAGAAAGAAAGAATTTCAAGGTATGCAATCATCACTTTGGTATGCCAAGCTAAGCAAGAGAAAGAATGTTGAAGGTCAGCAATAAAAGTAACACACCAGTTTGAAATTTACTTTCCCCATTGTTTTCCCCTCTCACAAAAGTTTCATATGTTCCAAATATCAGTAATAATTAATAATTTGACTTGCTCTTTGGAAATTTAAATTACTAAAATATTAACAATGAGAATGATCATTGTAATCACCATACTCCCCCCAAATTAGTCAAGGCTCAGCATGGCATAATATTGTACATCGGGTTTGTTATCCCTTGTTACTCACCCATGTGGGTAACCAATAAGAGAAAAAAATTCACATATTGTTTAAGTTTGCCAGCCAGCAGCCCTATAATTATCCACAGATAGCTAGACTTAGAGGCCTCTCATCCATGCTATGGTCAATGCTTTATCTCACCTATCTTGCTCATTTGATGAAGGTGGGTCATCTAAAGGTAGATTAACCATTTTTGTATTCAAGTGTTTCATTTAATGTTTAAGGGTGTTCTCGTATTGATCATAGGTTGAATTGGATGATAGATCACTTTTGGTTGTACTCTTATTCCTATGCCTCACCTTGGTGGTTATCACTTGCCCCTAGTCCAAGGTGACCTTCCTTGAGGCCTTTCTTTCACTATCTATGAGGGGCAAAAATAGGAGGCTCTAAATGACATTGCATGTCCATGGTAATACATACCCAACACTCTCTATCTCTCCCTTGTATCCATATCCCATATTTGGGTTGTGCTAGCTGTCCCCAATATTGGTTCCATATTTTCCTTATCCTTGAGTAGGGACCTAGAAACTTTTCCATAAGAGGTTGAGGCAGCAAAAAGGAAGGAAAGCACATAAGCCATGATGTTAAAATGCAAAATATTGGGAGGGATGAATGAAAGTGCGTGGAAAAAATCCTAGCTTGAGCTCTACCCACCATATTAGCCCTCACCTAGTTCCTAGATAATGCATAACCTATCTAAACAAAAGGAAATTTGATTATTCCAACACCGATGAACAATGAAACACTTCATCTTTAAGAGGTCAATGACAAATCCATGAAAACTTGTAATCCAAGCTATGTATCTAAAATAAAATTCAATGAAGAAAAAGGTGCACAAGAGGTGTGGTAAAAATAGGCTGAGAAAAGGGCTAACTCAGGTCCCACAGTTTTTCCCTTTTCACATCATATCACTCAATGATGTTGGAATTTCATATCTGGTACAAGACAATGGCATCCTTCATGAAGTAAACCCCATACCATGTCATTAATCACTCACATTTGTTTATTAATGGGTTGGCTTAGGCACTCTTCCTCCCCTTAGGGTTGGAAGAACCTAATAGGGCCTTATAATAACCCTCCCATACCTAATCATGGTAACTCATTTACAAATCATAAACTAAAAAGACATTTGAAGATGATGCTTGTGTAAAGTACTTTGATTCCTTTTACATCAAATATGGCCCAATCTAATACTCTTATGGTTCTTGCATCTATGAAGTTGATCTCACTTGATTCTTGAATATGTGTTGGATTGTTGCTCCCAAGTACAACTGCCACCCCTTGAGGGATCGTATGATGTTTCTCCACCACTTTAGAGAGGATGTACAACCCCATTTGATGACTCCACTAGGCACTAGAGCTAGGACATTGACCACTTTATGAGGAGCGTTAACCTTGTGATGTAATCGACACAGTTGACGACACTAACCTCTCGCTCTAGGACCTAAAATGCTATACAGTTGATCTAGGACGTTTCTTACAGAGCTGATGTACCCCATAGATGATAGGACATCCCCAGGCTGGCATTGCACTTTCTTGGTGGACATTTACTTGTTTCTAAGCTGATTTGATGATGATGATGGCCTGAGACCCCTTTGAAGGTGATGGTACTGTTGACTACAGTTCGTCAACAATCTGAGGAGAATGCAACGACACGAAGAATGTTTTTTCAAAGTTCAAAGTCATCATCCAAGACAGTTTTATCATTGTAAACCCAATTTCTGCAAGTTATATTGTAAATTATGCTAGTATGACCGTTTAATTATGTAACAACACATGGGTAAGCCCTTGATTTTGGTGACTAATTTCATCACAGGAAGTTTTTTAACCTCACCAAATTATGCATGCTTCTAAACATGGATAATTGGCAGAGTTTTTCTTTCATCTTAAACCCGACAGCTAGGGTGGAATTCATTGACAAGGTCTTAGGTGATTCCTAGTGTTATATTGAGTCTTTGTAAAAGTGGTATAAGAATAATTTAAGAGAATTTGGCTAAATTATTTTATTACAAATCACTTGTTCTATATTAGATCATATTGAGTCACATAATTGGGTAAGTTATTGAGGGTCTATATGTAAAGGTGTATTCCCCCTTTAAGGGTTGAATTGATTGTAATATCTGATGTAAAAAATATTTTAGTGCATGGTCACTCATACTTGGACACTATGGCTAAAATATTTGAGAGTGGAAAAAATATTAATCACATCGTGTTAATCAATTAAATTTTATGGCTAAAATAAATAAAAATCCTAAGCCAGAATATAATTAACTTTGAGTCAAAAAATAATTATAGAGAAATTAATTTCTCTCCAAGTGGAAAATAATAAAAAATTCGTGGGTCAAGGAAAAGTCAAATTTTGGAGGTCCCCCACCAAGGGAAAAATAGATATTTTAAGAAAATTTGAGCCCTTGGACCTTGGTGGTTAAGTCAAAGTCAAATTTTTGAGGAGATTAATCCAAAATATTAATTTTTGGATTAATGAAAAGTGGGGTTTTGTTAAACACCATGTTGAACACACACATGGTGTATGAGGAAGAATAAACACACACACACAAGAGACTCAACACAATGAAGGATAAGCGTGAGGCTTTCTTATTTTCCATTATACAAAGATGTACATTTATAATACAATCGTGTGACTCTTGGTTTCACATTCCAAGGTCACTTGGACTCCATTGTGACTTTTCGCATTCCACACCTACCCATGTAGGATTAGGTGTTCCAACATCCCCCCTTAATCCGAAAGGGTATGTGTGAGTCCAAGAAAAGAGTTGTAATACAAATCTGCAAAGTATGCATGGCAGCACTTGGGCTGAATCAACTCTCTGAAATGTTGGAAAAAAGAGGTGGTTTAAGGATGACCACCAACAATGGAACGCAAAACTTTCTTGCAGTTCCCGGAACTCTTCCAAAACTAGCAAGAAGCTGAAAGCTTATGCTAGAGGAATTGTCCCTCATAAAAAAGGGAGACCTTCAACCTAAAAGAAGGGAGGTCTACTACCTGTGATGGTTTTAGGATTACCAACAACTCTGGAATGCTTGAAGCATTTCCGGGAACTCAACCAATGCTGGCAAGAAGCTGAAGGATTCTGCTAGAGGAAGTGTTCCTCATATGAAAGGGAGACCTTCGACCTAAAAGAAGGGAGGTCTACTACTGTGATGGTTTAGGTTACCTGACAAATATGATGGTTTAAGGTTGTCCTCAAGCCAGAAGGCATGCTCATGGGCATCCATGTCTGCGGCTACATCTGCGAATGGAATGACGGTGTGGCTCAGGCTCGCTTGAACTACTGTGTCTCTGGCTACAACTCTGAACATGGAATGAGAGATTGTGGCTCAGGCTCACTTGATCTGTCGTCAAAGCTTGTACATGACCACCATTTTCCTCCCTGTCAGGGACAAGGTGAGATGATGGCGAAAAATCAACTGCAAGTTTGTTCAATATCCGTGAACAAGTTCTGACATGTGTCTTAAACATCTTCTTGGCTGCTGATGCCCATTGCTAAGAAGCGATCCATCCAAGATGAATCTTTGTTCTTGCAGGAGGTTTGTTTCTGAAGCATCTGTCTGAAGAATGGTTGTGCCGACCACAATGCTTGCATGGATGAAGATCAAAACAGTGACCTTTCATATGGCCAACTCGATCACAGTGTTGGCATTTTACAATCTGTTGTTGTTGTTGTGGAAGTGGAGCAGAATCTGGAACAGCTGCAGGTGAACTGTCATATAGGAATCCGGCACTCTGAAATTTGATAGGCTTGGTGTAGTCTGGAATATGAAAGGTCACATCCTTGTCATATCCAAGATCAGTTCTGTGCTTGTTGTGGACAAGCTCTTCCCAAGGTCTGATGATGGGCTTGAGAAGTGCAGGCTGAGTTGCTGCATCTGCATGTAGATCTGCTCTAGTACAAGGAACTGAATGTGAATCATCTGCAACTTTATCTTCTTTCTTCTGATGAGAGTCCTTCACAATCTTCTGAACAGAAACAGGTTCAGAATGGTGACTCTTTTGCTGAAGTTCGTCTTGCTGAAGCTGAGTTTCCAACTGCAAAAACTCAATCTTTTCTTGTGCATTTTGTAAACAAGTCTGAATATTACAAAGAGCATTCTTGCTCATTTTTATCATGTCATCAACATTGGAATGAATGAGGTTATTCAACAACTCTAATGCCTCATTGATTTTAGCCATTTCAACAACTTAGACTCATAAAATGAAAGGGTGTCGGCTTCAACCGAAAATGCACCCGTTTACAATGTGATTCAACAAATACAAATGACTCAAGAGAACTTCCAACTATGGAAATCTCAAAGTACAAAATGTGCTCCTCAAAGGATGGAGAACAATCAACAATGAGTTACATCAACAACTCAAATTTATTGATTGCAACTATGAAGAAGATGCAAATTCCACTCACAATACAATGTCAATATCTCTGCAAAATGAATCTGTAGCAAAAACAATATGTAAGAGGCCTTTAAGGCAGCTGAATTTTTCTTCAAATAGCTGTTTTGCAATGATGGCAAACTTGTCTTCAAGTTTAAATTTCTTCAAAAAATCACCCTTATGCCACAAATCACACAATGTCAAATCTGCAATTTTCTCTATATATTCAGTCCATTTGCTCACATGTCATTTCCTCTTTTACTGCTGTTCATGTTCTCTCTTTCCTCTCTCTCTGCTGTTTTTTTTTTTTAATTAATTAAAAAATGAATTAATTTTTTTTGAGATTAATTAAAAAATGGGAAAGGGATTATAATAGAAATGGAAGGGAATTTAATAAATTAAAAAAGGGATGGGGAGTGGGAAAACTAAGGGAAATGTTAATAAAAAAGGGGTTATTAAAAAAAGGGAAGGGGGGTAATTTAATTAAAAGGGAAGGGGTATTAATTTAGAAGGAGGGGATTTTTTTTTTTTTTTAAAGGGATGGGGAACATTTTAAAATAGGGAGGGAATTTAAAAATTTAAAAGGGGAGGGAAATTAATTTTAAAAAAGGGGGAATTATTATATGAAATGGGAGGCGGATTAAAAAATAAAAAATATAAAAATCGATTTAAAAAAAGCAAGGGCGGTATTTTATATTGGGAAAAGAAATTAGGTATTAACAAAATCGAAATTTAAATCAGAAATGAGAGGGGAGGCGTTGGAGTGTTGGGGAAGAGAGTGTGTTGGATGCCGTGAGGAGGGGTGTAGAGCTGTATGGGCGTATGGAGGATTAGGTGAGTTAGTGCACAGGGCCTGAATCAATTTTGCAGAGTAACCGTGCCGTATGGAGCGAGGGGGTGGGTTTGGGGAGTGCGCAGGGTTGTAAGGGTAGAGCGTATCAAAGTGTTAGCGCAGGGAGGGATAGGGAACGGCGTAGGGAAGATAACCGTGAGGGAGGGAGCTGCCTTGGAGCGATAAGTGGTATGACAGGTGCGTCAATGCAGAGGTGGGGTGGTAGGCCGCTGTGAGGAAGGGCGAGTGGAGTTGTATGCGTAGAGAGGGGCGTATTGAGTGAGGTGTGCGCAGGAGCGGCGTTTGATCGAGCGTTGAGGGCGTATACAAGGGAGGAGGGCATGGAATATACAGGAGGGCGGAGCGATAAGGTGTGGGGGCGGCGTTGATTGCAAGGGGGAGTGGATAGGAGGGCCGAAAGGCCGTAGATTTGTTTGAAGCGGCGGGGTTAGCAGGTAGGGGGGTCGTGGAACGAGTGCAGGCAGTGAGGGGTTGCAGGAGCGATGGCTGTAAGTAAGGGTGCTGCGTAGTGTGTAGGGAGTTTGCGCAGGGAGGGGGCTATGTGGCGGAGTTGTGTGAGATTGCGTGGGTATGCAGGTTGAGGTATGTAGAGCCGTGGAGTTGTAAGATTTGTGGAGTGATAAGGGTTGCAGGAATTTATTTATTTATTTATTTTTTTAATTTAAAACAGCAGAGAGGAGCGCTGGAAGGCTTGAAGAATTTTGCAGAGAAAGCATTAAAATAGAGACTTTAAAATAGGTATACTGCAGGTACAAACTTCAGAAATTTCTCAGAGAATGCAGAGCAATTTTTAGACAGTAAAATTTAGCAGCAGATTGTAGAGATGAAGAAATTTTCAGTAGAAAAACTCAGAATTCTTTCTAGGGAAAACCCAGAATTTTCCAGAAACTCATTTTAAACACTTTTCCAGCAGCTCCAAAATGGTGCAGAAATTGCAGGAAGAATGAGCAGTGAGAAAACCTTCAGATGCACAATGCTGCTTTTCTCCAAGCCAATTTCTGAATGCTGGGATTTTGAATGCTGCTCTTCTCCAAGATAAAATTTCTGAATGCTACAAAATCACTGCTGCAAAAACTCTGAGTGTTACAAAAATTATCAAAAATTTTGCAGATATGCACAGGCCATAAACACAAATGGCTCACTCAAATTGGAGCAGGGCCAGCAATCGCCCGCTCTGATACCATGTTAAACACCATGTTGAACACACACATGGTGTATGAGGAAGAATAAACACACACACACAAGAGACTCAACACAATGAAGGATAAGCGTGAGGCTTTCTTATTTTCCATTATACAAAGATGTACATTTATAATACAATGATGTGACTCTTGGTTTCACATTCCAAGGTCACTTGGACTCCATTATGACTTTTCGCATTCCACACCTACCCATGTAGGATTAGGTGTTCCAACAGGTTTAAGAAAATTTCGAAATTCTCCTCAAAATAAAAAATTTGATGATGGAGATTAAAAGATGATCAAGTTCTTTTCGACGGTCGAGATTATTTTGACTAGGATAAAGCCAACTAGCCATTATTTTCCACTCGGAGAAATTTCTCTACAAACAGAAGTCATTTTGATTCTATTGAATATCATTGGATGAGGTGTTTTTTTGTACTGGGCTACAGCTCTGCTGAAAACATTTTTATCATAATAGAAATATTTTGGGGTTCAGTTCATGGTGTTCTTCTATCTGCTGATCTGTGGTATGTGTTAGCTATGTGTTTATCCTATATTGTGCTAAATGGATTTTATCTGTTATTTGATTTTTCGGTGATAAGAACATTATATTAGTATGAGTTATCTTAGGTGATTTGATTCACTATATATGAATTAACAGTTTATCTTGAGAATTTTTTTATAGAGATTTACAGGTACGCTAGCCCTTAGGCTCCAAGTTCACAGACCATGGAGAAGAGACGATCTTGTTTGGGTTCTAAACTTTCATTTTGGTAAATTATTTTGCAGGAGGGCTGTGGATTGGCTATCTTAAGAAATTATTCATCCATGAAATTTATTTAAAAAATTCTCAAAAAATTTATTTGATCCTGGGCTACAAAGATTTAATTTGCTAATGAGAGCTAATAATTTTATTTTGTAAATATTGTAGATATTTGTAGATTATTCTAACCCTTGTATTTAGAATTTAAATTTATAATTTTGTAGCACTTGGGGTTTTGGGAATTTTTGAATTTGGGGAATATTTTCTTTCATTTGTACAGGTGAAATCTCTCAAGAAATCAAGGAAAGGAGTAATTTTTAGAAGTTTCCAGCCCTTAAAAACCTAGACGGCTAGGGTTTCAGGGTTATTTTTGGCATCTTGAGAAGGCTAGAAAACCCTAGCCGCAGGCATAAATAAGGCCTTCCAGGCCTAACGTAACCCTAAAGAGGTTTGATTTTGGGCTCAATGTATGAATATTAGCCCTATGTTGACAGTTGCAGCCTTACAAAGGGAGCCACAACCCTAAAAAAGGCCTGGCGAGATTTCTTGAGGCATTGGTATTGGTTTCACATTGAAATTTTGATATTATAATCTTTTGTGGGCTAACTATTTGTCACTGCAGTGTTTAAATTGCATTTTAGAAAGATTAAACCATAGAACTGTGGTCAAGATTTGGCATTTTGATCCTACAATTGATATGTCAGTCAATGAAAAGGGGCCACAAGGCCTTGTTACCTCTCAAACTAGCAAGGGGCCCAGGAGGGATCCTATAGGGCAACTACTAGGTCAAGGGCGACAATGGAGAGATAGCCCACTGTCACCTCAGCTAAAGCTCCCTTCTCTTTACAGACTTTCACTAATGGGAGGAGACCCGACATGGTAAGGATCACGATAATAAATGTGTCAATGATAGGATGAAAGGTGATCCTAAGAAGCCTATTCACAAGAGAGGCTCATGTGGCTTGCTTGCTTGGACAACAAGGTGAAAGGATCTCTAGGAAGGGATTAGGAGAATTTCAAGGGATAAGTTTTGAGTATATGAATTTTCAAGGAGGATCCTAGACCTTAAAATCCTTGTGCAAACTTGGTTTCAAGATGGTCTTTGAAGAATTAGCTTTGATAAGAAGTGGGACCACACGAGACCAAGTGAACCCATCAATCAAGGGTGTGCATGACCTAATTGAGGAGGAGAAGAGATCAAAGGAGAAATTTTCCTTGAACTTGATGCAATGATCCCAATGAGGTCACTAGCCAAAGGAAACCTAGGGCAAGAAATGGTCCCTGAGCTAGGGCTTGCTATATCTTGAGATCCCATCCTCAAAATTGCTTCAAATTTTGAGGGTTTCTAAAGGACACACCAACGCAATTGTGGACCAAAAATAGAAGTGTTTGGATGGCTAGATTGTGAGATAATTGATGCCCTAGGTGACCTATGTAGGCTAGGCCTAGAAATAGAGGAAGTTGAGGGAAAATATGAACTTCAAAGTGATCACCAGAGGAGGACCAGTGCTTTTTCGTTTGGGAGAGATAGAGTTGTTGATTTCTGGTAGCATCGGATGTGCTCCAAGTCTCAAATTTTGCAGGGAGGCTTAAGCACATGCATTCCAAAGAACCCAGAAAGTGTTCTAGGAAATTCCACCCGGATTGTGTTTTATGAGAGTAATTAATTATTTTTAATGGGACCCCAAGTCTAAACTTAGGAAATTAAAATAATTGAAGGATATTAATTAAAATAGGGTGTGAATGTTCTAGGAAAGACGAAGATCAAGTCAAGTTAATCTTAGCCATTGATTAACGATTTAATCTCAGTCGTTGAAGTCTCAACGAGAAGATTATAAGGACTTGATGGTGCATTTGGAAAATACACCGAGAGACTGACAGAGTCTAGAGATCAAATTTCTCAAATGAGTAGTGCTCAGGAGAAGTTAGATCGAGTTGATTCTTGCAGAGAGGGGAAGAGTTAATTTCCGATTGGAGATCTTTCCTAATCCAGAGAGTACAAGGCAGAGAGGACAGAGAGAAATCCGGAGAGGCAGTGCAGAGCCATCCACGCAGAGGTTGCGTAGAGCTTCAGAGGGAGTCCGTATTTTCGTTGTGAGACAGTTAGGATCCAATGCTAGAGCCAGGGTGTAAGACCAGGAGGCCAGAGGGCTGAAATTTCCAGTTTGCAGAGAGATCAGAGGAGGTTCAGCGCAGTCCCTTAAGCAGTGATGCAGTAATTGCGTAGGAGTGACGCAGTACTACGTAGAGACAACACATAAGCTCATCTACAGCGCAGATCAGTGTCGGATCTTCCAGTGACGGGGTGAGATTATTTCACCAGCTCTTTGTTCAGTTAGATCTTTGTATAGGATTACCAGTCAGGGCATCCGAAGAATTGTATGTAGAATTACTGCATAATAAACAAACCCTTAGCTCCTGCACCAGTTCTCCCACATTGGTTTTTCCCGGGGACATTAGTCCAAAAACAACGGTGTTGTGTGTCTATTGTTTATTCTTGCTTAGATCTTGTTTCCGCAATTATTTATTTTCCGCAGTTTAATTTTGTGAAGGCTGTAGTGTATGGGTTTCAATATTTACCATAGAACACAGTAAATAATTTGTTTGGTTATTAACAAATAGAAGAATTCTCATCAGTTGCTGCAGTAGGATTTCGGGTAGTGGAATTTTCACATGGTATCATAGCTTGTTTAACAGTGCAAGAGGAGCAAGAGAGCAAACCAGAAGGATCCAACATTGAAGAAGAAGAAGAAGATTAATGAGTTGCGTAAGCAGCAAATCGATTTCCCCAGTGACTGCGCAATCCAAGCCAGGAGGGATAGATCTGCAAGGAAATATCTTTCTGAGTGAGCCGACAGAGAGATAGGATTTTCCAGTTTGCAGTTTGTCAGAGGAAGAGGAAGCAACACAACAGATTCAACTCAGATCAACAACTGGTGGGACACAGTTTTCAATGTAGCAGTAGTTGCTAGTGCAGAAAGCGTCAGAAGAGAGAGAAGAAAGACACATTTGGGGGAATTTTGACCTCAAAGAGTTTATTGCCCAAGAAATTCTAATTTCCTGTGCAAAAGCTGCGAGTTCGTGACTTATTTGGCTAACTCCAATAGGGAGTGCATAGGCCAACTGCGTAGAGGGTTAGAGGCAACAATTCAACATTGATTGGGTGAGATGGAACTGAGTGGGTTGCGTGATCTGGATCCGTTGGAGGGTGCCTCCAACTATGTAATCTAGAAGGCAAGGATCACCTTCCTTCTGGATGAGCATGACCTCAAGACCCTCATCGACAGTACATTGGTTGAACATGTATATGCCGCACCATTCAGAGCCTTTCAGAAGAACATGGCAAAAGCCAAAAGGTTGATCCTCGACAGGGTGAAGGATCATATTGTATCACATATTTCCAGCAAAGGGACTGTAAAGGAAATGTGGGATGCATTGGCCATGCTATATCAGGGGTCTTTTGAGCAAAGGAAGATGTTTTTGGAGGAAAAGATGCAGACTACTAGGATGTAGAAGGGAGAACGTGTTGATCCATTCATTGTAAAACTTTAGGAGGTCCGAGATCAGCTAGCAATTGTAGGAGCAGCTACTCGAGCCACACAGATGGTCATATTGGCCCTAAATTCTGTGTCCGAAGAATATCATGTCTTTGTCCAGAGTATCCTGGGTAGAGAGAAGTTGTTGGACTTGGAAGGAATATGGGAAGCTCTTCAAAAAGAAGAGATGAGGAGACACTTACTCAAGTGTAAACTTAATGGCAGCAGCAACAGTGGGATGAAGCCTAAGGAGGAGGAGGAGAATGCAACCCTTGCATCAAAGCGGCAGCAGTGGTAGTGAAGACAAAAGAAGGACGTCTCAAAGATTAAATGCTTCCGGTATGGCAAGATGGTACATTACGCTACATAGTGTCCTCTCTATAAGAAGGACAAAGATGAGAAGCATGATCCATAGGTTGCAGTTGCGAAGATCGAGCAGGAGGAATTCACGATGATTGCCCACATATCTTTTGGGGAGAATTGGGGTGATCTAGAGTTGTAGTTCAACATAACTACAGTTGGGTAGGATCCTTGAGGAGTCCACCTCTCGGATCATGTAATATCCCGAATTTGGATTACAGTAATAATAGTGCAAATAGACAAAAAAACTACGACAATAGAAAATACATCATCAAAACATGCAAATTGGAGCCAAAATAACTGCTGAGCCATTTTATTAAAACATTGGAGATGAAAAATAAGTACAACAGTGCTAAAAAAGATAGCACTTTAGCCGACTAAGTTGGCTGGAATGACCTTCAAATTCTCCCACCGAAAACACTGCTCTACTGCTGCTCTGCTGGACTCTCCCTCTACGTTGCCTTGCTGGAAATGTTGTTGTTGGCTGACTTCGGACTGCCGGTTGGGCTGCTTCTACTTCTCAGAAAATTCTTGGAAGTTGGGAAGCTGATCCTTGCCCAAAACCCAAAAAAACCCAGAAAGGGTTTTCTCGAATTCCAAACTTCAAAATCTGACCCTTTTTCTCTTAGCTCCTATAGCTACTAGCTGAGTAGGGACTGCGTAAATGAGCTGATCTGCTACTCATAAAATTCCAGGATTTTAACCACAGACTCTACTAAAAAAACCCAGAAAAAACCCAAAAAGGGTTTCCTCTAATTCCAACCTTCAAAATCTTACCCTTTTTCCCCTAGATCCTATAGTTGCTGGCTGAGTAGAGATTGCATAAATGAGCGATATGCTGCTCAGAAAATTCTAGTATTTTCACCACAGACTCTACTCAAAAAACCCAGAAAGTTTTCGTCCTAGTTTTGACTTTGGAAAATTAGCCCTCTTGGGCTTGAAAATGCACAATTGTTAGGTATCCAGAGCTATGGGGTGAACTGATAGATAAGCTGGCTGCAACTGCTCCCCAAATCTCAAATATTGAAGCGTTGATCCCCTCACTGGATTCCAAGCAAAAATGCATTGGAATTTCTCCCTCTCCAAAACCCCTATGCTGCTGGACTACGTAAATTACTGGGCGATTGCGTTGCTATATGAGGGACTGCATGTGGCCTGATGCCAAGATACTAAATCTGCTTCCGTCGGAAAATAAAACTCTTCTCCTGAGTGGGCACTTTAAGTCCCCCGAGGATGAGGTTGGGATCTCCGCTCGGAGACACCTGTGTGCTAAACAACACTGCAGACTCGGCTAAACAGCTCAAGCGTGCTCAAGTCGTAAAGACCAGAAAATCAGAAATATCCAAGAATGATTTCCATGGCTGCCCTCACCCCCTTCTTATTCTTGTGAAACCCTAACATCTTTGGGTCCACTCATTAACTGGGCTGCTACTTGGCCCCTTGGCGTTCACACTTGCTACGCTGCCCTCTTGGCCTCTTGGCCCCACAAGAACTGCGTTGTCCACATTAGCTCTAAGAAGTGGTTTTATTCTAAATGTTGGGTTTATGGGTCCCTTCACCCCTTTATTCTCCTAGTGACCTTTAGAAAAGAAAAATTGGAAAATTTTAATATTCTAATTAACTGTCTGCTAATTAGGAATATTACAGTCCTCCCTGCCAAAAAATTGCTTGTCCTCAAGAAATGCCTGAGCAAGCCTCATCTCTAGGTGACATTTCCCCACTGTCACTGCAAAATATGCTTGGGTCCCAGACGCGCCACTGAATCTTCTCTATCCTCTGCATTGCTCTAATATGAAGGGATCCCTCAATGCCAGGATCCCAAGCCATCCTATCCAATATGAAGCTCCATCTGCTTCGCTCACCATACTACCAGGAACAAGTAGCAGAAGCCCTCTGGTCATCCTCAGTGAGTACTAAGTAGGGAATCATGATAATATGGCACTATGCCCAACTCCTCATGTAGTATCCCTACCAAGTAGTCCATCCTGCACACTCCAAGAGTAAACCCTCGAAGATACCGCCGAATCCCTGCAGAGGTAGCGTCTCACTCACATGAGCACCTCCTGTTATCATCCCGTTGACCAACCTGCCATACTAATGAAGTCCCCCACTCCATCAGTGACTTGCTAAAGCCTAATGGAAGATCTACATGATCCCCCCATGTAGCATGCATCTCACCCCTAAAGGTTATCGAGCTGTGTAGAGCTGTAATGCTTGGGTCTCCTGCTTGTCTCGTAGAGGAGCCACCATGCTGACGTTGCGCCACTTTGACCGCGACATACCCCCAATCACGTGCAGACTGTATCCATTTCTCCTGGGGCCTTGTGGCGAAAAATATGTGTAAGCCAAGCTCATATTGCCCGAGCATCCCCATGATGCTGATATCTACCTGTCCATTGCCGATCATGACCCTAAGCAACAACATGATAAGTGTACCTCACCATGTAGTGGAAATCTCAGTGCTCCCCCACTTGTCAAACCCAAAGTGGAGTCGATCATCGTCTGCTCTGTCCCTGCTCATCACAAAGTGAAGTGATCCACCTGCCCAACAGATCCCTAGATCCCCCAACCATACGGGGAGCTCCCAACTCCAACTCCTTTCGGGATGTTGTTGCATAGCGTTGCTACCTGCTAGAACCCATCTGACCCTCAGCTCTGACCCCTGTATGTATCCCCTGGGTGGACTCCAAGTATCAGGAGTTTGTCCCATGCATGTATACCTGCCCTGCTCCTGCCAGACCTTGTAGTAAAATCCGTTGTCCCAACTCCTGATGATACATCTGGACACTGCTCGGAGTCTGGTTACCCTCCTGTAAATGAAGTCTACCATCCACCATCCCTCAAATGTGAGCCTAGGGGTGGAACATATGCAACCTTGGCAATCAACCACGCCATCCCTAAGCCGGTATTCGTCAACTTGTGCACCTACCAAGTGTCTCAATTGGAGAGTCTCCTTCTGGATCATGACACATGGTATCTCATCTGACTGCCTAGGGTGAGCCTCCCATGCCCTGCTACCTGAATGGAGAGTGTCAAGGGGCAACAACCAAATACTTCGCATCCGAAAACCACGTGGATGAGGGGTGGGTATGTCCCAAAGGGTGTGATCAAGAGTATACCTGAATGCTCAAGAGTAATCCTCCAGACGACACTCCCTCTACCTTGGATCTGCCAATAACACCCTCGTAGCCCTGTCTCTGCTAAACGTGGTGTCTCTAGATGCTCAACAATATCCTCATCAATCCTAGGTGAGCTGCATCCTAGGGTACACCTAATGCCCCTGTCCATAAGTCCCCTTGGAGGCAATGCTCCAAGTGTGCTGCACTGTATCATGGGTCACTGCATACCACCAAGTGTCTCTGCACTTCTCATCATGCCACTATATGATGCAACCTGCCCCTGTACACCACTGAATACCGCTGTTTACGACTATACCATCCTGTACCGTCAGGTATCCCTCCTGTGTCACTTCACTTGTCACTCCCCACATGTACCCAACGCGATGTGAGGCACTGCTACTCGACAACGCAATCTGACATACTACAACACACCCCCATGCATCTCCCTGCTCCTTTGCAGGCTACTGCTCCTTGCTGCATAGCCCTGCACACCCTTGGATGTTATGGTCTAACATCGGGTTTGTACACATTAGTCTGCATCCCTCTACATAACACTGGACCCTATGACATGGCTCTGTGTAGTCCTGCTTATCGGTGCCTACTAACGTACCACCCTGTAACGTAGAGAATCCTACATGGGCCAAAATATCCACCACTCTGCTAGTAAACCCCCCATAAGGTGGGCTACATCTCCCCATCTAATCTAAAGGATCAGAGCAGCCCAAGTCCTCACATGCCAATGACAATGACATCACTTCTCCTATCCTCCATAGCTCAAGTGTACCATATACACATGAGAGAGCACCGTCTCTATGTACTGTCCTATTTGGTGGCCTGCCGATGCCACCTCCTCCAACCAGCTCCTACTAAAGTAGGCTAATCACCCTGTGACTCCACGCACAGTCGATATGTTGAGATAGCTCCTGAAAAGGGTGTACCCTCCTGTCAAACCATCCTAGGGATGTTCGGGGCTCTGATAGAGATCTGAAAATGTGTGTGCCCAAACATCAAACCCATCGTGCAATGACTACCATCACCTACCGACTCTATGATGTGATGGGAAATCCCACCTGGATCCCAACAGTAATCTGGCCCTTATGTCCTTATGGTAATCCATGGACTCTGCTGAAATGTGGCCATGGATGTATCTAGCTGCCTAGCCTGCTCCACGGGGTACCAGCTCAATACCTCTCGCCATCCAACCTCGATAGAGGAATTGAATGCACGAATCCCCGCACATAGATTAATCCCTCCATCCTGCGAGTGTTGCACCCTGCGCAGCTCATGTCGCCTCATCTCACCATCCTGGTCAACATATGAGATCTGACTAGGTGGCTCAATCTCTCTCTTTCCAATGGGAAGAGGTGACCCAATAGTGTTGCTAGCCCCATCTATGTATGCCTGAAGGGGGCTGCTCTGACACTCCCCTGTGCTCTCTAATTGTACCATTAAGGAATCCAACCGTTCCCCAATGTGGGCCAACTTGGCCGCTGACTCAGGACAAACCACTCTCATGCACTCCAGTTCTTCGTTATGCAACAAAATAACCTCTCGTACTAGTGTGGTCTTCCCTTTCTTAGATAGAAGGTCGGCCTGAAGTTGATGGCATTGTTGTGTGCGACCACCATCCAATACCTCTGTATCTCCAGTGCCTCCTCAAGGGCTAGCCCAAAGGATGGTTGCACACCCTCCTCCATAGACACTCCAACACGCAAGAAATGCTCACTAGTCAGCTGCATGTGATTGTCATCTGACATTTCTGTCATAAACCTGGAGTCCTTTGTACCTATCGGCTCCTCAACAACAGTGGAGTTGTCTCCCGACACCTGATCAACCTGTGATGTGTTGCTATCATCAGAGAGCTCGGTCACAACCCCAGATACCCCATCAATGGATACCTCAACAATGGGTGGTGTCTCACCAACAAGTGTATGCTCAGTTGTCTCCTTGCTAACTATGGCCCCTTCAACTACTCTTTCATCTTCTTCCTTAATCCGTCTCACCATCGCTGCATAACTCCACCAAATTCCTCCTGATCTGTGCCTGTCTTTTAGTTCACAGTACTCCCAAAAAGAGAGGGTCTCTTGAATGTCATGTCCCACTGATTTGTCTGCCCGCCAATTTGTAGCCAAAAACTCCACATCAACTGCATTAATGTCATGATCCACCATTGTTGCATGAATTAGTTTCTTCCCTGAATTAACGATCATTTGTTGAACCCTAATCACCTCATTCAAGGTTACTGCCATGGCATCTGAGTTTAACCTTTATTCTGGTCTCGTCATAGAATGAGGGTTTCCCACAAGCTGAGTCAAGATTATGCTCTGATACCACTGTAATATCCCAAATTGGGATTAATAGTAATAAAAGTGCAAATAGACAAAAAAACTATGGCAATAGAAAATACATCATCAAAACATGCAAACTGGAGCCAAAAACAACTGCTGAGCCATTTTATTAAAATACTGGAGATGAAAAATAAGCACAACAGTGCTAAAAAAGATAGCACTTCAGCCGGCTAAGCTGGCTAGAATGGCCTTCAAATTCTCCCACCGAAAACACTGCTCTACTGTTGCTCTGCTGGACTCTCCCTCTGCGTTGCCTTGCTGGAAATGTTGTTGTTGGCTGACTTCGGACTGCCAGTTGGGCTGCTTCTACTGCTCAAAAATTCTAGAAATTTGGGGAGGTGATCCTTGCCCAAAACCCAAAAAAACCCAGAAAGGGTTTCCTCGAATTCCAAACTTAAAATCAGACCTTTTTTCTCTTAGCTCCTATAGTTGCTGGCTGAGTAGGGACTGCGTAAATGAGCTGATCTGATACTCAGAAAATTCTGGGATTTTAACCACGGACTTTACTCAAAAAACCCAGAAAGGGTTTCCTCTAATTCCAACCTTCAAAATCTTACCCTGGCCCCCCTAACTCCTATAGCTGCTGCTGAGTAGAGACTGCATAAATGAACTGATCTGCTGCTCATAAAATTCCAGGATTTTAACCACAGACTCTCCTCAAAAAACCCAAAAAAACCCAGAAAGGGTTTGTCCTAGTTTTGATTTCGGAAAATTGTCCCCCTTGGGCTTGAAAATGCACAATTGTCGGGTATGCAAAGCTATGGGCTGAACTGATAGATAAGCTGGCTGCAAAGTCTCCCCAAAGCTCAAATATTGAAGGGTTGGTCCCCTCACTGGATTCCAAGTAGAAATGCCTTGGAATTTCTCCCTCTCCAAAACCCCTCTGCTACTGAACTGCGTAAATTACTGGGTGACTGCATTGCTCTATGAGGGACTGCATGTGGCCTGATGCCAAGATACTGAATCTGCTCCCGTTGAACAATAAAACTCCTCTCCTGAGCGGAAAATCGAATTCCCTGGAGGATGAGGTTAGGATCTCCGCTCGGAAACACCCGTGTGCTAAATAGCACTGCAGACTCGGCTAAACAACTCAAGCGTGCTCAAGTCGTAAAGACCAGAAAATCAGAACTATACAAGAATGATTTCCATGGCTGCCCTCACCCCCTTCTTATTCTTGTGAAACCCTAACATCCTTGGGTCCACTCATTAACTAGGTTGCTACTTGGCCCCTTGGCATTCACAGTTGCTGCGTTGCCCTCTTGGCCTCTTGGCCCCACAAGAGCTACGTTGTCCAAATTAGCTCTAAGAAGTGGTTTTATTCTAAATGCTTGGTTTATGGGTCCCTTCACCTCTTTATTCTCCTAGTGAACTTTAGAAAAGAAAAATTGGCAAACTTTAATATTCTAATTAGCTTGTTTGCTAATTAGTAATATTATAGAACATCACCTTGCTACGGGAGCCCAAATTAGAAGTAGCAGGATGGACAAGTTTTCAGTCGCTACATAGGAGTGCAGAAGTGACAGCGCAATGGCTAGAGAGCGCCAGAGTCTGAACAACGCAGAGCAGAGTTGGAAGCAGTGTAGAGTCAGCAGCAGTGCAACAGCTTCAGAGGGACAGCGCAAAAACTAGCAACAGTAAGATCTTGAGTACGAGATGCATCATACTAAACACTTAGTTCAGATTTTGGATGTTTTTCTGTTGCAGTGAGCAATAGAGTTGTAGTGCAGTGGCAGTTGGCAGCAGTACGCAGGGTCAACAGCAGCACGGATGCAACAACATAGTGTTGGTGGGCAGCAGTGTTAGACATCAGCAACACAGAGAGAGATGTTGCAGAATTAGAGCAGTTCTTCAGCTGGATGTATTGCTAGAGCGCATTCATCGCTAAGAGGGAGTTTGATTTCTGGTAGCATCAAATGTGCTCTAAGTCTCAAATTTTGTAGGGAGGATTAGGCACATGCATTCCAAAGACAACATAAAGCGTTTTGGGAAATTCCACCTGGATTTTGTTTTATGAAAATAATTAATTATTTTTAATGAGACCCTAAGTATCTACTTAGGAAATTAAAATAATTAAAGGATATTAATTAAAAGAGGGTGTGAATGTTCTAGAAAAGACGGAGATCAAGTCAAGTTAATCTTAGCCATTGATTAACTTTTTAATTTCGGTCGTTGAAGCCTCAACGAGAAGATTATAAGGACTTGATGGGGCATTTGGAAAATACACCGAGAGATCGACAGAGTCTAGAGATCGAATTTCTCAAGTGAGTAGTGCTCAGGAGAAGTTAGATCGAGTTGATTCTTGCAGAGAGGGGTGGAGGTAATTTCCGGTTGGAGATCTTTCCTAATCCAGAGAGTACAAGATAGCGAGGACAAAGAGCAGTCCGGAGAGGCAATGCAGAGCCAACCACACAGAGACTGCGCAGAGCTTCAGACGGAGTCTGTATTTCTATTGTGAGACATTCAGGATGTAGTGTCGGAGCTGGGGTGTGAGACCGGGAGGCCAGAGGGCTGAAGTTTCCAGTTGGCAGAGAGATCAGAGGAGGTGCAGTGCAGTCCCTTGAGTAGTGATGCAGTACTGCATAGAGACAACGCAGAGGCTCATCTACAGCATAGATCAGTTCCAGATCTTCCAGTGACGGGGTGAGATTATTTCACCAGCTCTTTGTTTAGTTAGATCTCTATATAGGATTGCCAGTCAGGGCATCCGAAGAATTGTATTCAAAATTACTGCATAATACACAAACCCTCAGTTGCTGCACCGGTTTTCCCGCATTGGTTTTTTATGGGGACGTTAGTCCAAAAATAACGGTGTCGTGTGTCTATTGTTTATTCTTGTTCAGATCTTGTTTCCGCACTTATTTATTTTCTGCAGTTTAATTTTGTAGGGGATGTAGTGTATGTGTTTCAATATTTACCGTAGAACACAGTAAATAATTTTTTCGGTAATTAACAAATAGAAGAATTCTCATCAGTTGCTGCAGTAGGATTTCGGGTAGCGGAATTTTCACAGGAGTCATGGAAGATTTAAGGTTTAGATTGATTTCCACTTGTCAAGGAGGCCTAAAAAGCAACTTCGCTAGGCTTTAGGGCTTAATGGAAGCAACTTCAAGGTCATTTATACTTCGTTTAGCAATATTTGGTGACTTATCAAGACAAATTCAACAAATATGTCTCTAGGAACATTCTTTCATTCAAACATGGCCCATACAAGATACAACGCTATGTAGAAATACAATTTCCCCTACTCTGTTCCAAGAAAATCAACAAATTAACCTTAGAATAGCGAAAATACCAACATCGTGAATGTAACAAGATAAATAACAACAATAACATTAAAACATTACTTACATGTAAGAAGAATATATCCAATCACCAAGATATGCCAATCATAGAAGCTCTAAGGCAAAGAAAATTATCGAAACATCGAAATTCATCCATTCATCCCAAAAATCTCATCAAAAGATAGCGAAAATCTCACAAGTAGATATGATCCAATCCCAGTGATGATGATCAAATGATTCCATCACACATCTATTTAAATTTTATACACTTTCTAATGAATTCGATTTAGCTAATTAGGCCTAATTTAGCAACTAGAATAAAATAATGTGCATAATAACACTAACTTTTGGTGACAAGCCCACCAAATAGCTCAATAATACATGAATAAGCCTTTCAATAGGGTCAAATGATCAATAAAATGAATCGTTGGGCCTTTGAGGAGGCCTAATGAAGTCCAAAGGGTGCCATAATGAAAGACTGGACTCCCATCATAGTGGACAAGGGGCTGGCCCCTTGTTCTCCAAGCAAAAACCTGTGGTTCTCCCAAGTGGGTATGGGGGCACAAGGTCACTCTCATGGGCCTCCAAATGGATCAGAAATGCCTGTAGACAATCTGTAAGGGCTAGAATGATGACATAAGCCTTGACTCTGTAGTGGGGAACAATCCTCTAGACCTTGGAATATATGCCAAGTGTATGGTGCATTTGTGGAGCCAGTTGAGCATGGTGAATCAGGTGCATCATCCTCATCCAAAAGGTGGAATAGGAGCAATCAACAAACACTGTTGAGGATCCATGAAGTTATCTCGACTATGGTGGAGACCCATGGCTCTCAACGCTCAATCTACAAGTTCCAATGTGGCTCTTTGGAGGGCTAGGACCCTGTATAGGGAGACCAAG
Organism: Pinus albicaulis; assembly: GCA_034641835.2. Classification (NCBI taxonomy): domain Eukaryota; kingdom Viridiplantae; phylum Streptophyta; class Pinopsida; order Pinales; family Pinaceae; genus Pinus; species Pinus albicaulis. The sequence continues at coordinate 1,294,846,680 of CM076583.1, read as the reverse complement.
CCCCAAATGGATATCCACCTGCAATCCTGCATAAGATCCAATGCGTCCCCTTTCCCTCCAATACAACAATCATTAGGATAATCAAGTAAAAGAGCTTACAAGTCATGGAATTAGTTGGGAATTTCATGGTGGCATGCCCTTCCATAGTGGCCTTTGGTATGTATAAATGTCTCCAAGCTCAATAGTGTGAAAATTTCAACTCCGAAAATATTTATGCATTGATAGATTTATTTCTCCTAATTATTATTTCAAAAAGTTATTTACAAAATTCTTCCAGTAAATTTCGAAACAAATACTACTGCAGCATGCACTTATGTATATGCAGAGAAAGGAATAGTAAGAAATATAAGAATAAGAAACAATTACATGTACACATTTATTTTTGGACAATTGTCCCCGGAAAAACCCAATGCAGGAAAACCAGTGGAGCAGATGAGGGTTTATATTATTCTTCAGCAATGAAATTCTTTACAAGGAATAAACTGGCAGATTTCTTTAGAAAACACCTGAGATAAATTCTCCGGTTCCTTCTGGAGAATTTTTGTGTAATATCCCAAATGGATAAATGACAGTAATACAAGCAATAATAGACTAAAATTACAAAAATATGGAAAACACATTTAAAACATCCAGAAAAGAGCCAAAAACCACTGAGCCATTTTATTAAATTTGGGGGTGAAAAAACAAATACAACAGTGCCAAAAATAGATAGCACTCTAACCGGCTAAAGCTGGCTGAAATGACCCTCAGGCTTGCACACTAAAATACTGCTCTATTGTTGTTGTTGTTGTTGGACTTCCTCTGCACTGCCCTGCTAGAAATGTTGCAGCTGGCCAACTTCAGACTGCTGGTTGGGCTGCTTCCACTGCTCAGAAAATTCTAGGAATTTGGGAAGGTGATCCTTGCCCAAAAACCAGAAATGGTTTTTTCTAATTCCAATTTTCAAAATCTGCCCTTTTTGCCATGTTCCTATAGTTGATGGCTGAGTAGGGACTGCGTAAATGGGCTAATCTGTTGCTCAGAAAATGCTGGGATTTAAACCACGGACTCTACTAAAAACACCCAGAAAAATCCATAAATGGTTTTCTCTAATTCCAACTTTCAAAATCTGCCCTTTTTGCCTAGCTCCTATGGGTGCTGGCTGAGTAGGGACTGCGTAAATGGGCTGATATTTTCCTCAGAAAGTGTTGGTATTTTTAATCACGGACTCTACTAAAAAAACCCAAAAAAACCCAGAAATATTTCCCCCAAACTCCAATCTTCAAATTTTGGCCTTTCTATGCTTGGCCCTCTTCTAATTTCGAATTCTGCTGCCATTGAATCACTGAAGACAATGAAGTACCAATTGAGAATCTGAATGATCCTCACTCCAATATCCCTGAAGCTCGGTGAAACTCCTGAATGAAGTCTCCTCAAAAACTCCTCTCCTGAGTGGGCACTCGAAGTCCCCCGAGGATGAGGTTGGTATCTCCACTCGAAGACAACCGCGTGCCAAACAACACTGCAGACTCGGCTAAACAGCTCAAGCATGCTCAAGTGGTAAAGACCATAAAGTCAAAATAATCCAGAATGATTTCCATGGCTGCCCTCACCACCTTCTTATTCTTGTGAAACCCCAACAGCCTTGGGTCCACACATTAACTGCGCTATCACTTGGCCCCTTGGCATTCACACATGCTGCACTGCTTTCTTGCCCTCTTGGCCCCACAAGATGCTGCGCTATTCACACTAACTCTGGAAAAGAGGTTTTATTCAAACTGTTAGGTTTATGAGTCCCTTCACCTGTTTATTCATCTACTAAACTTAAGAAAACAAAATTGGCAAAATTTAATGTTCTTAATTAGCTATCAACTAATTAGAAATATTACATTTTGACACCCAAAAGACCCACTGTCTCCCTCTACGTTACTCTGCATGGGCACTCTGTATTACTACTTTGCGTTGCCTTCTGTGGCCCTTTCTGTATTGATTTATGGTAGCATCGAATGTGCTCTAGCCTTGTAATTTTGTATATAGGCTAAGACACATGTATTCCATAAAACCCAGATATGGTTTTGGAAAATTCCACTTAAAGATGATTTAATTAAATTTATTAATCGTTTTTAATGTTTTCCTAAGTCTAAACTTAGGGAAACTGATTAATTAAAGTGTATTAATTAAATCAAGTGTGAATCTTCTAGATAAAGTCATGGATCACCTCCAAGTTAATCTTAGCCCTTGATTATGTTTTAATCTTGGCCGTTGAAGAGTCAATGAAAGATTATAAGAAGGAGGGTGAGGGGCCTATGGAAAACGCACTTGACACTTGAGCCATTGGGCATTTTCGAACTGTGAGAGTGAAACATAGTTTTTGATCAAGAACAAATCACTAGGGCTGGGTTTGCTAAGTGATTTGATTCAGTGATCAGATCTAGAGAGGGGCAGAAGCAGAGATTGGTCAGGAGGACCAAGAGTGCATTTTCAGAGAGAGGCAAAGGTGACACAGATAGAGACAACACATTTTTCTGAAGAGGTGATGCAGATCCTGCAGGAAATCACGCAGGAACAGCGCAGTGTCTCTTGGATTCAATCCGGAGATAGCTAGAGGCTGGAATTTCTGAGGCAGGAGGACCAAAATTCAGCCCTATATCAGCTAGATCAGTTGCAGAACAAAGTGACGCAGTTCCTTCAGTTTTCCCACGCAGGCTTACGCAGTCCAGTGTAGGAAATCACGCAAAGGCAACAAGGGCATCACTTACGTTGTCAGATCAGCCAAAGATTAGCTGAGTGAGGTATATCTCACAATTTTCACCAAATTGCCTAGATTTCTCTGAAAGGTTTCCCAGATGTTGGCACCATAGTTGTATTCAAGATTCTGCTGCATAATAAAGAAACCCTCAGATCTACTGCACCAGTTTTCCCAAGTTGGGTTTTTCCGGGGACAATTGTCAAAAAAATAACGATGTCTATGTGTGATTACTTGTGCTATTTTAATATGTGAAGTCTGCAGCATATTTTATTTTGTTATTTAACATGAGAAATGTTAAATAATTGTGTTTAATAACGCAATAGAAGAAATCTAATAAGTAGCTTTAGTAGGGCTCTCCACTATAGAATTTTCACATTCTGTCCGTCTCCTTCTTTGTCACTGCTGACACCCTCTCCTTCTTCTGCCTCTGCAACACTGCCCTACAACTCTCCCTTTGAAATTGAATTCTATTCCTTCAGGATCGACTTCCTTCGGGTTACTGAGTGTGTGCTCGGCTTGCTTTCCAAATGACCCTCAAGCCTTCTTTTATAATCTTCTCATTGATGAATCAATGACCTATATTAGAAGTCTAATCAATGGCTAAGATTAAAACTAAACTTGATCTTCGTTCTCTAGAAGATTCACACTTTTTCTTCTTAATATCCATTAATTATTTAATTTCCCTAAGTTTAGTCTTAGTGTCTCCATTAAAATAATTAATTATTTTAATAAAACATGAACCGAGTGGAATTTCCACAAACGGTTTCTGGGTTCTTTGGAATACTGACGTCCAAGCCTCCTTACAAACTTTGAGACTTGGAACACTTTTCGATGCTACAAAAATCAACGAATAGGGGGTTAGTCAGGGACCCTATTCGGTGGTTTCAACCTCTAGAAGGGGTGACATGTCCAATGTTGCAGGAAACGTCCCCCCCCCCTCGGCTCCAAGCCCCGAAACGCGTCCCGTACGGGATCCGCACCCCGAACCGCGGATCCAAATTTCGGAAACGCGGTTCGCAAAAAAAATTGCGGTTCCTGGAAAATCCGGATCCATACGTCCAGATCCGCGTTTCCGTACAGCGGATCCGCAGATCGCCGAGCGGAAGCGCCGCGATTCCTGTACGGATCACCAGCGGTTCCGTACAGCGCCGTACGGATCCGACTAATGTAGGTCAGAAAAACGATTTTTTTGATTTTTTTTTTTTAATTTTTGTCTTTGGTTGTGTTAGTAGGTGAGTTAGTGCTGAGTTAGGGATAGGATGAAAAAAATATAAGCTCTCGTTTACCTCCTTAGATGTTTCTTAGATCCTTTTACTTAAATTTTTAACATTACCATGAAATGACTCAGGATGTTTGAGAGTGGTTCCAGCTTGATCGGACTTCGTATGGAGAAAATAGAATTTCATATCCTATTCAAAATTCAGCAGACTTAACAGTTTTCAGGAATTCAGGATCAATGGTAAGGTGGCATGTCATTAGATTATATCATGTATGAGGGTATGTGATTAGCATTTAATCAAGAGCACCAAGCCCTATATGTACCCTAGTGTTGGTGGTGTTAATTGTTGAACTCCTTTGTCATGTCGTTAGCAAAAAAATTACATTTCAATCAAGTCAAAATAATCGATCAAGCATGTTAAGTTCTTTCTACCATATTTTAAGGCTTGCATTAGGGTTTGATCAAAATTGGGCAATTTTGACTAATGTCCCTAGATAATCGAGGTAGAGGCAAAGGCTAGACAAGAAGAGAAGAATCTAGATTATAGATGGTTGATGCTCAAATAATTAATCATTAATGTACAATGGATGTCATATCTATCTTGATTTATGTACAAATATGCATGCTTCCATATCTTCTACAATTAATTTGGTATTTTGGATATTTTTTTAATATAAATGCAAAAAAATAAAAATAAAAAAATATATATATAGTAGACGCTTCCGAGACGCTTCGCTTCCTATATTTTTTGGAAATGACGCTTCCGCGTCCCCGCTTCCAAAAAACGTCCCCGCTTCGTCCCCGCTTCGTGCAACGTTGGACATGTCTGTGGTAGATCCCTCAAATGGTAGGTGGCAAATAATATAATGATGGAACGAAGTGGGGATTATGGAAAACATCTGGACCACATGTTAAGGAGTCAGTGTAGCTACAATAAGGGAAGCCCACACCTGGGTATGAGTATAGGAGGGAGAAAATTGTGGTACATGAGTTACCTCGACCTTTGTTTTTCCACCCTTCTTCATATGCCTTTTGCATTTTATTGATTTTTCTTTATAACTGCTCAAGGCTCCAAGGGATGAGAGCATGATTTGTTCCTTAACAATAGAGGGGGCTCATCTAGGGACTAGGGTGATGGCTGTGTATAAGGGGTAGAGCTCATGTTTGGATTTTTTCCACATGCTAAACTTGTATGTACCGACCATATTTTGCATTTTGTGGTACATTTCCTGTTGAGAGTGGCCAAATTATGCTTTTTCTTTTCTTTTTAGCTGCATCAACCTCTCGGGCATTGTTCCAGTCCCGACACAAGGTGTGGACAAGGGGAGGGGTAGGCTAACCCTATGTGGACCTGGATGGTAAAATAGATGAATGAGGCTAAAATGAGTGGAAGGGGAGAGATGTAGGTGGTATCAGGAAGTGGGGCCACGCAACCAAAATCGATATTTCACATGTAGTGCCAATCCAAAAGCCAAATGGTCACTAAAGGAGATCCTCTGGACTAGGATACAGGGGTAATCACGAAATCGGGCAGTGGAGACAAAAATACAAGCCTAACCCACTCTTTCCACCGAATCCCCCCACCAATCCATGCCCAAAAGTGCCCATGACAAGTAAGGAAAATTACTCAACTATACCAATGAAAATCCATATCTTTGGGGTCGGGAGGCCCACCTTCAACATACATTCATGACAACTGGTTTAGGGACCACATGGCTAGCTTAGGTGGTGGAGAAAATGGCACATCGAGCTATCTGATGGCTACAAGGGGGTTTTGGCTGTTGACTAAGGACAATCTAGAAGAAAAAATTTCTCCTATATACACTACTATGAAAATTCCTAAATACGGAATCCTATTGTAGCAACTGGAAAATATTCACCTAATTTTTATTCATTACTTAACAATTTATTTGCAGTTGTTCTACGGAAAATACTGAATACATCACACTGCAATATTCACTACATAAAATAATATACAAAAACAAGAACTAAGCAAGAAGGAAATCAATCACACATATGACACCGTTATTTTTGGACAAATGTCCCTGGAAAAACCCAATGTGGGAAAACCGGTGCAGTAGCTGAGGGTTTGCATTATTAAGCATTATTTCTGAATACAATCTAGGATGCCTTACTAGCCATTCATACAAAGAAAATAACTGACAGAGAGTTCATGAGAAAATGACCTCACACTAACACTGGAGATCCGGTACTGACCCAACCTTGAACTGACAAGCCGCAAGCTACCTTTGCGCAGATCTACGTCAGTCTAGCTAGGGACTGCGTTACTCCCTTCAGCTGGTCTTTATGCTAGTTGGATGTTGATCTTCTGCCCCTCCGATCTGACACCCCGACTCTCTCGCACTGGATCTGACTTATCCTTAGCAAAATAGCGGATCTCTGCAGAGGCTTAGCGTTGCCACTACGCTGCCTAGTGTAGCCCCTATGCTGCCTCTTCTATGTCCTCTTCTTTGCCTTCTCTGCGATGTGTTCTCGGATCAAGAAAAATGTCTAACCAAAACTATCTCTGCCCCTCACTGCGTAGAATCAAATCGATTATCTCTCCAACTGCTTTGCACTACTCACTTGAGAATTCGATCTCTGGACTCTCTCCAATGTATTTTTCAAATGCCTATCAAGCCTTCTCTTATAACCTTCTCGTTGAGAAATCAACGGCCAGATTAAAACATAATCAAGGTTTAAGATTAACTTGACTTGATCTTTGTCTTTTTCTAGAAGATTCACACCCAGTTCTATTAATATTCTTTAATTATTTTAATTTCCTAAGTTTAGACTTATGCTACCATTAAAAATAAATATTTTTTTTAATAAAACCCCATCTGGGTGGAATTTCCAAAACACTTTCTGGGTATTTTGAAATACATGTGTCTAATCCTCCCTCAAAATTTGAGACTCAAAGCACATACGATGCTATCAAAAATCAACACTCCATCTTAGTGAGGAATGTGCTCTAGTAATGCATCCCGCTAAAGCATTACACTGATTTTGTAACATCTTCCTTTGCGTTTCTGATGCCTGAATCTGATGCCCACCTACTTCTGCGTTGCTGCATCTATGCTGGTTCTGGCCCTGCATATTACTGCCAACTGCAACTATGCTACTGCTGCAACAGAAAAAAAAAATCCAAATACTGAACTAAGTGTTCAGTATGATGCATCTGATACTGAAGATCTAACTGTTGCTAGTCTCTGCGCTGACCCTCTGAAGCTGCTGCGTTGTTGCTGACTCTGTTCTGCGCTGCTCAGACTCTAGCGTTCTCTAGCCACTGCACTGTCACTTTGGCACTCCTCTGCACCAACTGACACTGGTCCATCCTGCTACTTCTGATATGGGCTCTCGTAGCAAGGTATTGATCCAAGAGGTGGACAACTCAAGGATCCTGCCCAACTACAGTTCTTTCGAATTGCAGTACTAGATCAACCCACCTCTCCCCTGGAGGTATGTGGGAAATCATGGCAAAACTCCTCCTCAATCCTAGTAGTTGCAGCCTACGGATCATGTTTCTCATCCTTGTCCTCCTTGACAAGACATTTCATAGCGTAGTGACCCATCTCACCACACCGGAAACACTTGATCTTTGAGATGTCCTTTTTCTGCCTCCCCTACTCCTGCTACCCCTTGGATGCAAGGGTTTCATTCTCTTCCTCCTCCTTGGGCTTCGAGCCACTGTTGCTGCCATCAAGTTTGCACTTGATCATATCTCGCCTCATATCTTCCTGCTAAAGAGTGACCCACATCAATTACCAATCAGGCAACCTTTCTCTGTCGAGGATGCTCTAGACAAAGACTTGCCATTCTTTTGAGATTGAGTTTAGGGCCAATCTAACCATCTCCGCACCTTGAGACGTTGATCCGACAGCTGCCAACTGATCTCAGGTTTCGTGAAGCTTTGCAAGGAATGGATTAATGCGTTCTCCCTTCTGCATTCTCATAGATCACATCTTCTCCTGCGAGTACGTCTTCTGCTGCTCGGAAGATCCTTGATACAACGTCGCTAAGGCATCCCACATCTCCTTGGAAGTCCCTTTTCTAGCTTGGTTACATATTACATGATCCCTCACTCCGTCGAGGATCAAATGCTTAGCCTTCGCCATATTCTTCTTGTAGGATTTCAACGGATCTGTATCTATGGGTACAACTACCACATTCTTGATAAAGGCCTTGAGATCATGCTCATCTAACAGACAAGTGATCCTTGCCTGCCAGATCACATAGTTGGAGGCACCCTCCAACCGATCTTGATCTCTCAACCCATTAGCTTCCATCTTTGCCAACAAAACAACAAGTCGAACTGCTCCCTCTCTCCTCTACACAGCTGCTATGCTGGCCTACGCACTCCCTGTTGAAGTATGTAGATCTGGTCCTCACTACAATTTCTCTGCAACTGAGAAATATAATTCCTTGGCTAGGAACTCACGCAGGAAGAAATTCCCTCAAAAGTGTCTTCTTCCTTCCTTTGACACTTTTTTGCCCCAGCAAATGCTGCAGAAAAAAATGCATCCCACAGAAAACTACTCTGCGCTGAATCTGCTGCTGCGCTACTCCCTCTGCCTATGACAATCACGAACTGGAAATTCCTACCTCTCTGTCGACTCACTCAGAGAGAGACTTCCTTGCAAATCTTGCCCTTTCTAGCCTGGACTGTGCAATCCCTTGGGGATTCGATCTATTGCCTACGCAACTATTTGATCTCCCTCTTTCTCTTCAACGTTGAGTTCTTCTGGTCTGCTCTCTTGCTTCACCTATACTACTCTGATACCATGTGAAAATTCGTAAATCTGGAATCCTATTGCAGCAAATCGAAAAAAATCACCTAATTGTTATTCATTACATAACAATTTATTTGCAGTTGTTCTATGACAAATACTGAATACATCACACTGCAACCTTCACTACATAAAATAATATATGGAAACAAGAACTGAGCAAGAAGGAAATCAAGCACACATATGACACCGTTATTTTTGGACAAATGTCCCCAGAAAAACCCAATGCGGGAAAAGCAGTGCAACAACTGAGGGTTTGTATTATTAAGTAGTAGTTCTAAATACAATCTAAGATGCATTACTGGCCATCCATACTGAGAAAATAACTGACAGAGAGTTAGTGTGAAAATGACCTCACACTAACATTAGAGATTCGGTATTAACCCAACCCCGAACTGACAAGCCCCACACAGCGTCTGCGCAGTCTCTGTGCAGATTTGCGTCACTCTGGTTGGGGACTACGTCACTCCCTTCGGCTGGTCTTTGTGCTGGCTGGATGTTGATATTATGCCCCTCTGGTCTCACACCTCGACTCTCCAGCACTAGATCTGACAGATCCTCAACAAAATAATGGATCTCTTCAGAGGCTTAGCGCTTCCTTTGCGTGGCTCTGTGCTACCCATTGTAGCCCCTACGCTGCCTCTTCTGCGTCCTCTTCTCTACCTTCTCTGTGATGTATTCTCGGCTCAGGAAAAATCTCCAACAGAAACTATCTCTGCCCCTCACTGCATGGAATCAACTCAATGATCTCTCTGACTACTCTGCGCTGCTCACTTGAGAAACTGATCTCTGGACTCTCTCCAATGTATTTTCCAAATGCCCATCAAGCCTTCTCTTATAACCTTCTCGTTGAGAAATCAATGGCTCATATTAAAACATAATCAAGGGCTAAGATTAACTTGACTTGATCTTTGTCTTTTTCTAGAAGATTCACACCCAGTTCTATTGATATACTTTAATTATTTTAATTCCCTAAGTTTAGAAGTAGGCTCCCATTAAAAATAATTAATTATTTTAATAAAACCCCAACAATGTCATATGATATTAGTTCTAATGAGAAAAATGAGCATGCAATGCATCCTACCCTAACATGGATACAACGAAGCTAATATTAAGTGTAATCATAAATCCAGTGCAACCAACATATCATCAAATCAATATAAATATGTCTACCTATATGATTACTCGTGCAACAGTTCCCAAAGTGAATGCAAACCCAAACACGTGGGGGATGATGTAGGCGGGAGGTGGGAAATATGGTTTCTATGTGAGGTAAGAGGAATCCCTAAGAGAAGAAACACAAGGCCTTCCCTTTAAGTACACGATGGTGGAATGAATTATTATCCTTAAGAACTTCTTATCACAATCATTGCTCAAAATATTGTGCTTTGTAGATGCCACAAGGTTGTGATGAGAGGGAAACGAAGGTTGAGGGAAAGAAGGAGTGTAACAACTAGGTTTCTCAAGGTGATGGTCATGTTGGAGAGGTAAGGTCATGGAGTGATCAAAACCCCGAGGGTGTGTCCAAGGAGATAAAGTATAATCAATGAGGGGCTCTTCCTTGATACTATATTCAGAAGGGGGAAAGGGCTCACGGTCATTTGAGATCATATGACAAGGGATGAAGGAGTCACTTGAGGAAGAATCAAGATGATGAACAATAGGAAAATGCAAAAGGGAGGGTGAAGTATTATATTCAACGGGTTTCTCTTCCCCAAAATCATAATCTAAAGGCTCAAGTGATTTGAGTATAGAACCATATTGAGGATAGGTGGGAGCCTTCTCGATTCCTTAATATCGAAGACAAGTTCTTCCCTAAAAGAAGAATTGATTACTTCCAACTGCCCCTCTTCATGAAAGGGAAAATAATAATTCTCCTTCCCAAGGGTATCAATGGATATGTCATCATAAATAATGCCCAAGCGAAAGGGAAGACCAATCTCAGCCTTATCCTCCTTGTTAGTGTCGTAAATTGGAGCACAATCAAATTGAGGACCAACAATTCCCCATTTCTCCTTTTCAATGTGGAAGTAATCTCCAATGTCATCTTCTAAGGGGCTAATGGGATCACCTTCCTCAAGATTCTCAAAAGGGGATTCATTAGGAGTAATATCCTTGAGAAAGGTAAGGTTAGTCTCAACTTCGCCTTACATAGGTTCATCCTTCTAAACATATGTGTTCTCAAAACCATCCTCTTCATCATGTGGACCCATGGGGAGTCAAATTCTTGCTCATTATTTAGATTCTCAAAGTTATCTTCATCTTGGTTAGCCAGCCCGACTTCTCTTCATCCCTTTTCTCTTGAAGAACAATAACTACGGTATTTGTTACATGATTTTGGTAAAATGCTTCTAGGAGGAGAGCATTAGTGGGGTTCTCTTAATATTCACATTTCATCTTATGAAGCTTCACCTCTTCTTCGTGAAAACAAACAAACACTTCGTTAGAATTACATTCTCTTACTAACCCCTTGCATGACCTATTATATTCATCCATTCTTTCTTGCGTGATTTGGAGGCTTACATGATCCACCTCTTCTTCATCCTCAAAGGAGATGTCCTCCATCTCATGCTAGTGGCCCCCAGTTCCATTTGCTCATCATCCCCACTTTCTTGATCACCTTGGTTGCTCTGATCATCCAACTGATCACATTCCATGGGGCCTTGCGACTGATTATAATATTTGCCATTGAGTACGTTAGCCAGAATCTTCAAAGCATAGGTTAGGTGAGCAAAGTCAGATGGACGACTAGGATCCTTCTCATAGGTGTGAAAATTCTACTGCAATATCTTGGTTTATTTATGATATTTGATTTAAATATTACAAGTTATTTTCAGAAATTAGATTCAGACAATACCGAAATAAACACAACTACAACCTACACATGCAGATCATTTACTGAATAATATGCTCATGCAACAAAGTGACACATGGATTTTTGGACATAAGTCCACGGAAAAACCCAGAGCGGGAAAACCGGTGCAGCAAATATGAGGGTTTATTATTAAGTAGTTCTGAGCACAGTAAATTTGGGTTCCAGATCTGGAAAACCCAACAGAGAATAAAATAAATCAAATCTGCAGCTAACCTAAAATTCTAGTGCCAAATATCTGACTAATCTACACCCTCAAACGGGATTTACAAGACTCAGCCTGGATCTAGCCCTAGAAACCCTCAACGCTGCGCCTGAAGCCCCAGCGTCAACCTTGCTAGCCTTAGAATGCCACTCGCTGCCCAAAAATGGACTGCGTAAACCCTTGAAAGGTAATGCAGGCCTTACGCTGGCCTTGGAGACCATTTACGTAACTTCTGCAGCCCCCTGGAACCTCTGCATTGTCTTGCGTAGCGGCTGCGCAGCAACTGCTCTACTTCTCTGTGCTGTCCTTATTGTTGCTCCTCTGCCTCTTACTGACTCTTGGCTCCGGGATCAGATCATCCCCTTAGCCAATACTACCCCTCGCTGCAAGAAATTCTTAGCAAACCCGCCCTAGAATTCCAGATCTATTCCTCAGCTCTGCAACTGTGTCTCCTCCAACTGACCCTCAAGCCTTTCTCTTATACTTTTTCATTCATCTCATCAACGACCGAGATTAAAACATTCATCAACGGATGAGATTAAAAGATTGCTCGATCTGTGTCTTTTAGAACATTTCAGCACATGTGTTAATTAATTCATTTTAATTATCTAATTTTCCTAGGTTTAGGCTTAGGAAATTCATTAAAATAATTAATTATTTGAATAACTTGAACACCAACTGAAATTTCTCAAAACACATTATGGGTTTTGGAGATCAAGTGTGTCCTAGCCCCTCCACCAAATTTCAGGGCTAGAGCACACCCGATGCTACACCAACTATACAAAATCTCAACACTCCCTCTTAGCACGGAGTGTGCTCTAGAAAAGTGTACTCTAGCAATGCATCCACACCATGCACTACAAGATATTGAAGCTGGATTTTGTGCTGCTGATGCTTGGCCTGCTGCCCTCCATCCACTGCATTGCTGCTCTCTGTACTGCTACCCATGCCACTGCCACTGATACTACCACATCTGTACTGCAGCTCCCTCTCAATCTGCTGCATCATGCTGCCCATAGCACTGCCACTGCTAACTGCTGTAGTGCAAATCAGTTGTTGAGAAGTAAGCAACTGAAGGAATCTGTCCAATTGTTTGACAGATAAGTCAAGTTGCCTTCCACCACTGAAGCTCCCTGGATGTTGATTTACGCTATCCTCCTGGAGACACTGTCATGTTGCAACACTGCACTGCGTGAGCACAACTTCTCTACGCTGTTGAAGTCCCATCAACCCCTCTGCGCTACTACCTCCACGCTGTTGTTGCCTCTGCATTATGTTGCTCCTTCAGCTCTTCAGCTCCCTCTTCCGCTTCAATGTTGCCTCCTGCAACCATCTCTCGACTCATCCTGCTACCGTCTTAAGGCTCTCGTAGCTCGTATGTGATCCAAGAGTAGGGCTGACTCAAGGATCCCGCCACACTATCTATAGATTCTCTACAGATCCATGTCACCCCACCTCTTCTCTCGAGCCACATGAGCACTCATGGCTGCATCATCATCAGAGCCATCATCCTTTGTTGCTGCAACCTTGGAATCAGAAGATCCTTTGTCCTTCTTAGGACAACTGCTGGCGAAATGACCAAGATCACCACAGTTAAAGCATTGGACCTTGGAAAGGTCCTTCTTCTTCTTCCCTTGCTGTTTCTTTTCCCTTGATGCAAGGGCTACATCCTCTCTTCCTCCTTGACTTTGGCCTTTCTGCTTCCTCCACTGATATTCTGCCGCTTGGTGACCCTCCTGATCTCCTCTTGGCGGAGGATAGCCCACATGTTAGCTTAATATGGTAACGTTGCCCTTCCCATAATGCTCTGGACAAACGTTTCCCAATCTTCTGAGACTGCATTCAGAGCAGTCCTCACTAAGAGCCCTTCATTTTGAGTAGCACCAATGCCAACCAGCTGATCTTGGATGGCTTGAAGCTTGAAGAGGAATGGATCTATCTCATCACCCTTCATCATTTGGAACAACCACATCTGGTTCTCCAGAAGCATTCTTCTTTGTACGAAGCCTCCTTGGTATATCGTGTCCAAGGCTACCCACATGTCATTTGCTGAAGTCTTCCCAGCAATATGAGGTATAACGTGGTCCTCGACTCTGTCTATGATCAAACGCTTCGTCCGCGCTTGATTTTCTTCATACTTCTTGAGAGGATCTGCATCGGTTGGTACATCAAGAACCTACTCTACATGATCTTTGAGACCATACTCATCCAGAACTGAAACGATTTTGGCCTTCCAGATAACATAGTTGGACATGTCGTCCAATCTATCTTGATCCCTCAGTGCATATCAAGCCATCTTGCTCAGATCTGACAAAAACATTACTTCTCCCTTTGGATCTTGGTTTCGTGGCGACTAGAAACCCTCTAGTAACTACTTTTGTTGAAGACTGATTTCCCTCCTGGAAATCTTTCACTCAAACACAATCAGACAGCACTCTCCGATTCTCCTGATCGAATCTCAGATCTGTTTGGCTCAGATCTGCTGAGTAACTGTATTCCTCCCACCTTTGTGGCCTTAGCTAGGCACAATTCTGCACCTGCAAAATCTCTACCCCATCAACACTACTGAAGATCTGAAGCATTGCTTCCGGATCTTGGCAAAATTCTTCTGCAACTATAGAAATGACTGGATTGCGTCCCACTAACTGGCCCAGCGCAGCCTCAGCACTGCTCAGAAGTGGACTGCGTAACCGCAGATTGGGTGACGTAGTCCTTACGATACCCTGGGAAGGGTCTGCGTAAGCCTGAAGGCCTTTTACAACTTCAGAGCTGTCCTCTTCTGTGTTCTCCAGCTGTCAAAATGCCCTTTCTGGATCTGCTGCTTCTTCTGCCACACTGCAGAAAAATATTTCTTCAGCTGATTACTGGAGATTTAGCTTGATCTGCTCTCGCTCTGATACCATGTGAAAATTCTACTACGGTATCTTGATTTATTTCTCCTACTTGATTTAAATATTACAAGTTATTTTCAGAAATTAGATTCAGAAAATACCGAAATAAACACAACTACAGCCTACACATACAGATCATTTACTGAATAATATGCTTATACAACAAAGTGACACATGGAGTTTTGGACATAAGTCCCCGGAAAAACCCAAAGCGAGAAAACCAGTGCAGCAGATATGAGGGTTTATTATAAAGTAGTTCTGAGTACAGTGAATCTGGGTTCCAGATCTGGAAAACCCGACAGAGAATAAAAGAAATCAAATTTGCAGCTAACCTGAAGTTCTAGTGCTAAATATCTGACTGGTGTACACCCTCAAATGGGATTTACAAGACTCATCCCGGATCTGGCCCTAGAAACCCTCAGCGCTGCCAATGAAGCCCCAACGTTAGCCTTGCTAGCCTTAGAATGCCACTGCGCTGCCCAGAGAGGGACAGCGTAACCCCTGGAAAGATAACGCAGGCCTTACGTTGGCCTTGGAGACCCTCTGCGTAACTTCTGCAGCCCCCTGGAGCCTCTGCGCTGTCCTGCGTAGCACCTACATAGCGGCTGCGCAACACCTTCATAGCAGCTGCTCTGCTTCTCTGCGCTGTCCTTGTTGCTGCTCCTCTGCCTCTTACTGACTCTTGGCTTTGGGATCAGATCATCCCCTTAGCCAATACTACCCCTCGTTGCAGGAAATTCTTCCAGAAATTCTTAGCAAACCCGCCCTAGAATTCCAGATCTATTCCTCAGCTCTGCAACTGTGTGTCTCCTCCAACTGACCCTCAAGCCTTTCTCTTATTCTTTTTCATTCATCTCATCAACGGCCGAGATTAAAACATTCATCAACGGCTGAGATTAAAAACTGTTTGATCCGTGTCTTTTAGAACATTACAGCACATGTGTT
Organism: Pinus albicaulis; assembly: GCA_034641835.2. Classification (NCBI taxonomy): domain Eukaryota; kingdom Viridiplantae; phylum Streptophyta; class Pinopsida; order Pinales; family Pinaceae; genus Pinus; species Pinus albicaulis. The sequence continues at coordinate 1,294,831,033 of CM076583.1, read as the reverse complement.
AATTAATTCACTTCAATTATTTAATTTTCCTAAGTTTAGACTTAGGAAATAAACTTAAAATAATCAAATAAACTTAAAATAATTAATTATTTGAATAACTTGAACACCAGCTAAAATTTCTCAAAACACTTTCTGGGTTTTGGAGATCAAGTGTGTCCTAGACCCTCCACAAAATTTCAGGGCTAGAGCACATCCGATGCTAGACCTCATTATGTTGAGGTTCACTTGTTGCGACCTATTAAAACCTGAGTCTGAGTTCCAAATCCATACCTTCCAAAGCATTTCAATAAGATTTTGCATATTTATCCGCATTCTTTGGCAGTTCTTGAATGTCTTGGTCAGTGAGTTTTGCAAATATAGAACCAAGATAGTCCATTTTTTATGGTTTTGCATATTAGGATTGAAATGGAGTCACCAGGGTGAATTAGAGTGCCCTGATAGATGCTTGCTTCACCCTGCAAGCGTTCACTTTGAAGCTTAATGAAGAACTAGGGCTTTGTTCTTCATAAGGAATCGCCAATGATGGTATGTCAATATGTCGTATGGGGAATCAAACACACATTCCGTTCCCCGGCAACATCACCGAAAATGTTACCTCTCAAACTAGCAGGGGGGGGCCTCTTGTGTACACAAGATCCTGCACTTGAGATTTTGGACCTAATCTCAAGAAGGGTGAGATTTTGTTGTAACAATACTCAGACTGATGAATACCCACTGAACTTGGTATTTTCCAAGACCTAGTGCTGATCCAAATATTTATCATTTTTATTGTAAATCTGATTTGGTTGTCTTGGTCCTGTCTGCCGATGATTCTTATAGATAGTTCAGGGAAGTTCATTATGTAGTGCAAGAACAAATTGGCAAGCAAATTTAATATGAAGGATATTGGTCTATTGCATTACTTTTTAGGGTTATATGTTTGGCAAGGTCCAAGAGAAGTCTTCCTTAGGCAAGAGAAGTATACATTGGCAGTTCTAACGGTAAAAGGGATTGGTTGAAAATCTAATTAGAGATTTCAAAATCCAAAAGAGGCCATTATCAAAGGCCAAAATGAAAATTTCTCAATATAACAGCAGTACAAAAGTCTGCAAATTGAAAGAGACGGATAGGTTTATAGGAATGGCACAAATAAAAACAGCTTTCATACAGGCCAGCGCATCAAACTAGTGCCGCACGACTCTCCTATTCATCAGCAAGTCCATCCCCAAATGAGTTCACACCAGAAAGAATCAACAATCTGGTAAGTCTGCCAATTTTTTTGTCAAATTTCGAAACAAATCGAAAAGAAAAAAACAGACTAGCAATTTTTTGGGAAAGAAGTGATGCTCAGTTTCTTCAAGAAAACAGTCAGCATGGGGGCCTTTCTCATTTAAAAGTCATTCTTTGGGGCTCTACTCGTCCATTTTCACTTGCTGTTTTTTTTTCAAGGAGGGAGAACTCAATTCACAGTGTCAATAGAGAGGAGGACAATATTACTATATAATACTGTTTTTAAGTTTATATTTTTATTTAGTTTAAAAAAATGCAAATTTTATGCATTTTTTATTTGCTGGCTGATTTTGTTGAGTTTTTCCTCAAATCTTTTCCGAGTCAACAATTCCATACCTTGGTCAAGTCACTACCAAGTCTGTGTTCGGTAACAGTGCATGTACAGTAAGATACTATCTTGCTTTTCTGATGCTGCTATCCAGTAGTGTTATTTAGTAACTCTTTCAACCTAGGCATATTAACTAATTAATCAAAACTATTGAGAATGGAAATATGTTTCTTTTCAGACGTCTTAACTAATTATCAAAACTATGAGAATGGAAGCATTCTTAAAACAGTGTACTTAAAGCCACTTCAAAGTTCTTTCTTTCTTGATGTACATTCAGATTGCTTTGGGAATAAAAAAACATAATAAAGAAAGCAACTGAAGAAAATCTCACCTTATCTTGGCATGAAAGGTAACTTTCTCCCCAGCCACCAGAAGGAAGCTGCTTTGAAAGAAGGAACTCACAACCTTTACGAATACTCGAACAGTTTTGGTAGGTTTTTCCAGCAGCTACTAATCCCAGAATAGCAAACCATGCACCATATGTGAAGCAAACTGCCCACGAAGCATACCTGAAAGAACCATCCTCCACTACCATGAATTTGTTTTAACATTCTCTTTTGAAATTGCTACATATGTATACTGAAATTACCTAATTGCAGAAACCGATTTGAATTTTGAAAATTATAGACTAATCTTAGTTTACAACTCAACTCTTGATGACTTCAGACAAAGTTTCAAAAAATCTAGCTCAATTGTTAACCCAGTAGTGTGCACAAGGGATAAACGATAACAAAACACCCCACTTCCACTAACGTAAGTTACATTGTACATGATGATGAGAAATCAAAATCAAGTGTGGCAGGGGACCTAAATTTAGGAATTTTGGATGTGATTGTATGTGTGCATCTTTGTGTACATGTATGTTGGCAATTCATTACAATAAAATATAACTGATGAACTCTAAAATTTAAGCACAGAACAAATAACAATGAATCACTGATTCCCTAACTTACTAGGATTTGGATACAGATTCACTAGATTTTTGAAAACCAAGATTCAGATACAGTAAGGAAATGTCACCAGATTTTAGCCAGAATATTTCTCTGTAGGATTGCCAGTATTTCGGCATCCAATTGTACTCAGATTTTCTCACTGCTGAATAATAGTACAACCTTTAGCTGCTGCACCGGTTTTCGCGAGTTGGGTTTTTTCCGGGGACTTTTGTCCAAAACTAATTGTGTTAATTTTGTGTGTGTGCTAGCATTTCTTCTAGCATTTATTCTTCCACAGTTTTATTTGTGTAGATTGCAGTGTGATTTATTCAGTATTTGCCATAGAAAACAAAAAATAAATTGTTAAATAAAATTAACAATTAGGAGAATAATTCCCAGTTGCTGCAATAGGATTTCGGTTTTGGAATTTTCACAGAGGCCACACACTGGGCTAGAGAGATTGGACAAGATTCCCTGTTTCTGAAGATTGATTTTAAAAAAACTTATGACAGGTGATTGGTCATTCATCACAGATATGCTCCAGTTTCTCGGTTTTGGTTCCAAATGTCTTGTGATGGTGGAAACCCTCTTTTCTAGAGCTTTGGCCTTTGTCTTGGTGAATAACACTCTTCACTGGATGCACCCTGTTGTCGCATAGAATGTCTAGGCACCGCGACAACGGCTCAGATCGAGGGCTGTCACTCTGATTCCCAATCTCTCTATCTAAGTTGTCTCCTTGCAAGCTAAGGGAGGTAGACCCTAATAGAAATGAAGAAATATAATTGGTCGCAAGTCAACCAACTCAGGAGACACAGTCAAATAACTAAGTACTTGATGAGATTAACGAGATTTCACAGATCCAATTATATTAAAACCAATGCCTTATGGAGTTAAAAGATCCCGTTATGCAATTAAAGCCAAGTAATTGATGTATAACTGCTGCTATGAAAACACAAATGTCCACAATGATATTCAATAGAACGCACCACAACTATGCATTAGAATAATCTAAATCCACAGCAATGCTATCATGAAACGACTATCAAATATAAATGCTAGATCATTGCAATATTTCCGAAATTATGATGTTCTAAAAAATCCAATCCAGAAATTAAAATGTTCCTATATAGTCAAACTTTTGATAAAAATTTAAAAATTCATTTGACTATGAAGATTTTTTGAGAATTTTTTATATTTTTATTTTTTATTTTATTTTTCAGACAAAATATATCTATACAAATGAAACTAAGATTATGAATTAAAAAATCTAAAATTATAATCTAAAAAACTAAAAACAAATTAAATAAAAAACAAAAACTAACATTAAATTAAAATCTAAAAATTAAGAAAAAATAAAACTAAAAGCTAAAAAACAAATCGAATTAAAATCTACAAATTAAATCTAAAACCTCTAAAGAACTAACGCTACCCTAAACTAACTAGCACTAACAAAATCGAATATAATTAAAACCTAAAACTAAACTAAACTAAAGTTAATGAATTAAAAAAAAAATTAAAACTAAAAATTAACGAAATTAAAACTAAAATAAAAATCGAAAATGAATTAAAACTTAACTAAACCCTTTACACAAAGATGAGTCCAAAAAAAATTAACGCATATATGCGGGCTTTGAGTTTTTAATTTATGCGTTTTTGTTTGCTTGCAGGTCGAGAAGGGGCACGAAGCCGACGTCGTGAGGAAAGGGAGAGCTTGACGGCAATGGAGGAGCTGGTCAGCGTTAGGATGGATTAAGAAATTGACGGCTGGAAAGATGTAAAGATGGACTGCGAGGAAAAGGCTTGGCAGCAAACAGTGAGGCAGCAGATAGAGGGAGATGGCAACGAAAGCATGAAAATGAATGAGAGATGAGGGGCAAAGGGACGCGTAGAGGAAAGGGGAAGAAGACAAGGGCGTATGCAGGAACAAGGGCAGTGATTACCTCAAATAAACCCAGTACACATCAAAACGTGCAGCAAACTTAAATTTTTTCTATCAAACTCAGATTTTAGATGCAACTTTAACAAAATAACATTCAGATCTGCCAAGAGAAGTGATCTTGAGGCCAAATCTTGCCCTCTGGGGGTTAGACCTGACTCAGATCTTTTAAAAAAAAAAAATTCTGAAAAACTCCTGCAAACCTGCAAAACCAGAACAGATCCAAAAATATGGACAAAATTATTAAACCCTTACACCCTAGAGCAAATATACAAATTTACAATGCTAATTTACAGATCGGAGGCCCTCATGGCCAGATTTAAACCCATTTCAGCACAATTTAGAAGATTTTTTTTTTAAGAGAGGCACAAGCCCTAAAAGACCCTGTAAAAACACAATTTCATAAGATAGCTTTGAGAATTAGAAAACAATGGGCTTTTTCAGATTTTTGAAATCTGAGAGTCGGCTGCTCCAACTGAAGACTTCCCCAGATACTCAAACCTTTAAAAAAATTTCCCTGCACACTTAGATCTGAACTTTAGATTGATAGAGATTTAAGAAAATAAACATGAGATCCTTCACAAAAATAGATAACTAGTCTTTCCGTTAAATCAAAAATGTCATTTTATGAACCCAAAAAACTGCACAAGATACCGGTATGCAGATTAATCCATGAAGGCCATCAACCATAAAATGCTAAATAAAGTAGCAGAGTTTAGAAATAAATCATCACGTAGATCTGGAAAATGAACACCAAAGTTTGTAACCCCAAAGTCTTTATGCTTTATTCATCAAAAGGAATCACAAGAGCTTCCAAGAACAAGTGCACGATCCAAAGATTGGATGCAAATGTCACATCAATACCTTTAATTTATAAAATAAAATCTCCAACGGCTAGTTCGGTTGATCCATGTCAAAATAATCTCGACCGTCAAAAAGATTTGATCGTCTTTTAATCTGGACCGTCGAGATTATAAATTTGAGGAAAAACGAATTTATCATCTAAATTCATTTTAATTAACTCAAAAATACTATTTTTAAGTTAATTACCTCAAAATTTTGACTTTGACTTAACCACCTGGGCCCAAGGGTCCAAAATTTCTTGAAATTCTCAATATTCCCTTGGCCCGGGGCCTTTAAAAATTCATTTTTTAAGGACCAACGAATTTTGCCTTTGAAGAATTTTATACTCACATAGGACCTAAAATTAATTAAATTTCTAGCTTAAGATTATTTAATTAATTTGACCAGAGATTTTAATTAATTGATTGAGAGGAGATTTAATTATTCTTTCCAACCCTCTTTACATAAGATAAATACATTTAGATTACATTTAGACACATGAAAGGGGAATACCCATTCGTATAGACCCTCAAATAGATACCCAATTCTGCGACTCAAAACATGATCTAGTAAACCAAGTAGCTTGTAATAAAATAATCTAGCCAACTGGCTAAGATTATTCCCAAACTACTTTTACAAAGACTCGATAGAAAACACTAGGACTCACTTAGCATCTTGATGACAAAATCCACCCTAGCTTTGGGGTGAGGCTGGAGGGGAAAACTCTGCCGATCACTTGTGTCGAAAAACACAAATAAATCAGTGAGACAAAAAACCTCCTAGGATAGAAATCGTCACCAACATACTAGGCTTACCTAGGTTGTTACATACATGACGGTCTTACTTAGATCATTTACATCATAAACATGCAGAATGGGTTTACATCATTTATAAAAATGTCCACTGATGATGGAATCTGAATGGCGCGACCACGTCGAACATGATGAATCCCATTTGAAAAAATGGGGGTGTACTGCTATGGGGTCGTTGACAAAGTGTGGTCAACATCTGGCTCTACTTGGGGACACGTTGCTTCATTGAAGGAATGTGAGAATCCAGAATCTGCATCCAAGCAACACACAAAATTACATAAGTAGTGTCCATCCAAATATCATCATATAACATTAAACACATGAAAAATAGAAGCTCTTCTAACATTTATTATTCTATTTGACATGAAAAGTAAATCTAATCTAACTACATAAATGAAATGCTGAAAGGACAAGGAGTAGGGTTAGAAATATAATACAGAGGATGCCCAATGGCATCAGATGTCATCTTTGAAGAACAACTTGAGCAGTTGGCCATTCGCAGGTAACTGAAGTGGTTCGCCTTCCAACGTGCTCAAGTGGAATGAGTTTCGTCAAGCAATGCCTCTGATAATATAAGGTCCCAGCCACAAACTGTCAAATTTCTTGTGTTTTCCGGGCTTTTCATTTTTTCTGTCCCAAAGTAATACCATGTCTCCAACCTGCAAAAATCTAGATCGAGATGATTTATCAAAGCTTTTATTAATGTTAGATTGATTCTTACACATATTATCTAAAGCTTTCCTACGAGTTTCATCCAACTCCACAATGTAATATTCCGAATTAGCAGTGGCTAATTGGAATATTCGATTTTGCTCAATTTTGCCGTCCATAGTTTATTAATAAATAAAAAGGTGAGTGGAGAGGGTCTAACTCACTTAGTGGAATAAAACACACTCCCTAGTAGCACAACGTTGTGACTTAAAGGGAGCCAAGGGGGGCCAAGCACCACGTAGAGAGGGGGCCCACGTATGCTCTAGAAGAGACTGCACAGATGAGGATGAGGACGTGGCAAGAGGGAGGCTACGTTGAGGAGATAGGCCTTAGGGTTTTGGAGGAAGGCCAACGTTATAAAAGAGGGAGGAGCCTCCTCATTTCATTCATTCGTTGTTGATGATATTGAGCTGGTCGTTTTGACTTCTTGAGCACGCTGGCTGTTTAGCCTGTCTGCAGCACTGTTTAGTGCGTTGAGTGTCTCCGATCGGAGATCTCGCCCTTAGCCCCAAGGGAATTTGAGTGCCTACTCGGGCAAGGTATTTTCTTCAGCATTTTGCAGGAGGTTTTGGTGTTTGGTTTTGTTGCAGAGCTGGGCATTCAGAGAGACTGCGCAGTCATTGATAGGGAGGACGCAGTCCATCTAGGAGGAGCTCCAGTTTGGGGTTTTTGCAAGGGTTTGGTGCCAGGAGATTGAGCATAGGATCAGCCTTTGCCTTTGGGAGGATTTTGGTGGAGTTTGAGGCAATATTTCATCCATTCCTATTCAGCCTCTGCGCAGAGCCTTGGAGGCTAGCGTAAGGGGGTTTTTTTTGGGGGTTAGCTATTTCTGATATGGTTTTTGGGTTTTGCCAAGATTGGTGAGTAGAGGAGGATTCCATATTTTCAGCTCATTTCGGCAAGGGGAGCAGCCCCTAGTCATCAGTTCATTTCAGCAGTAGCAGTACACGACAATTTTTCCAGCAGCTGGGATGCAGTTTAGAGAGCAGCCATTTCCTGTGCATTCTGAGAGTATTTCTTCACTTGCCTTGAGCAAGTTTAGGTGCCATCACTCTGATCACCTATTGTACTTCATTATATTTCTCAGTTTAATAAAATGGCTTAGCATTCTCTCTCTATATTTCTGGATGATTTGTCGTACATTCTTTCTATACTATTGTATGTCTGCTGCACTGTTATCTTTATATATTTTCGGGCATTCTAGTTCTATACCACTTGGTGTGTTATCTCGTACTCTTAGACAGAGTCTGGAAAGGGCCAGGTAGCCTCCAGATTTCGTCCTCTTTTCAGAGGCGACATATCTGGTAAATGCCCTCCCAGTCCATCTCTGGTTGGAGTTTTCCGTGTTTTAGAAATATCCCCGAAACGGGATATTACAGTGGTATCAAAGCATAGTTCTGGCTTAGCCTGTGGAGCTAGTTGTCTATGACACCAGGGAAGAGGCCATATATTTGTTACAGAGGCAGGAAGTACAGAGATCGTGAGCGTAGGTTGGAGAACACCTACGGAGAGGGTGACTGTGTTCGGGTGGTGGACACAGAGCAGGAGGAGCCTGTGACAGATTCAGAGCAGAGAGAGCCGATGGCAAATGACACTGAGGCCAAACAGTTTGGGGAGGCACTCCTCAAATCGGTGCAGGATTTAGCGAGGCAGATTGAGGTGATGGGTCAGAGATTCACTGCTGTAGAGGCTAGACAGCGTGAGACCCCACGGGTATTCCAGGTGGATGAGGGATCAGGTACATCCCACCATTTGCCAGAGCATGGTGCTGCTCAGCGTGATACTACTCAGCCGATGGTTTCACATGCACCTACACGCTATACCATGCACACTTTCTTGGGAGCAGACACAGGGGCAGGAGCCCAGCAGGAGGCAGAGCTCGTACACATGGGCGAGTATTTTGTAGAGTATCAGGCCTATGGGCAGGAGTTCAGGGATGCTCTCTCGTTTAGAGATTTTGTTCAGCTCCAGCGGGACAGCAGACCCCTCGATCATCATAGAGGGCACCGACATTATCATCATGGAGATACCCAGCGCACATCTAGCAGATTCCATTTACCTACGTTTGATGGTTCATCAAACAGTTCGGCAAAGTCTTGGGTGGAGAATTTGGACATCTATTTCTAGCTTAACCAGATGTCGGAGACAGAGGCCATCAAGGTGGCGATATTACATTTGGATGGTGAGGCTCAGGACTGGTGGTTCCATGGGATGCCCACACAGTGACGACATATGGCGAGTTTACCAGGAGATTGATGGAGCGATTTGACTGGAGAGATCTGGAACAACATTTTGTTGAGCTGACGAGGCTCAAGAAGACTGGGAGCCCAGAGACATACATTGCAGATTTCTTGAGGGTTTTAGTGATGGTGCCAGATCTATCTGTGGCACGGATGATCTATATGTTTGTGGAGGGATTAGCAGAGCTACTTCGGGGTCTAGTCAGATCCACTAGACTAGCTACAGTCCAGGATGCTATTAGCAGGACCAAGGATTTACAGGATGCATTGCCCAGGACTCGGACACCTTACCCCCAGAGATAGGGCTTCCAGCCCAAGGGGAAGGATGTGAGGATTCCGCCTCCAAAGGGGAATCCAGGACGGGCCCAGATAGATGATGATGCTAGGAGGGAGTTGAAGAAGAAGCGGCTGTGCTTCACTTGTTAGGAGTTGTGGGCACTAGGGCATAGGTGTGCTGCTGGCAAAGCACACTTCATTGAGGTCTTCTCCGAGGATAGCGGGGAAGAGGATTAGGAGGATGACGAGGAGGTAGGAGATAGTCAGATAGCCCAGGATCAGTTGCCACCTCCACCTCTAGGTACAGGAGGTGCAGCTTTTGCACCCACAGGAGGGACCCTTGCAGCATTGCGAGGAGTTCCCAAGTACTTGACGCTGCGCGTATGAGGGACAGTATGTGGCCAGCGAGTGTCAGTTTTGGTTGACAGTGGGGCAACCCACAACTTCATTAATGCACAGATGGTCGAGCGGAGAGGTATACCGACCGAGACCTTTGACGGATTTTCAGTTTTGGTCCCAGGAGCCCAGACGATGCAGTGTGCCCGGTATGTTCCAGAGTTGGCAGTGACGATGGGTACCTACACCATGACCGATCACTTTTTCGTGGTCAACATACCGGATACCAATGTGGTATTGGGTGTTCAGTGGTTGATTACTTTGGGGAAGGTCACCACAGATTGGGAGGCCTTAGAGATGGAGTGGGATGATAAGAAGACCGGGAAGCACGAGAAGATCCGCGGGATGCACACTTACCCACCTCAGACGGTTTCGGCACACCGGATGGAGGCAGATTTCCGGAAGGGAGACATAGAGTGGGCGGTTGAGTTGCGGGCATCAGAGGCAGGGACCACCAGTCAGGCAGTTCATCCTGATATACAGGCCATCCTTGACAGGTATGATGCAGTGTTTGGGGATATACCACCAGGTCGGCCACCGGATCGAGGATTCGAGCACACCATTGAGCTTGAGCAGGGCATTCAGGCAGTGATTACTACCCCCTATAGGCATCCCAAAGCCTATCGGGATGAGATTGAGCGAGCCATCCAAGAGTTGCTGGCTCTTGGGCACATCAGACTGAGCACGAGTCTGTTTGCTTCTTCCGTGGTGTTGGTGAAGAAGAAGGACGACACCTTGAGGATGTGTATTGACTACAGGGCCCTGAACAAGAAGACCCTGAAGAACAGGTATCTTATACCCAGGATCGATGAGTTGATGGATGAGCTGAGAGGAGCCAAGTTCTTCTCAAAGATTGATTTAAGATCAGGGTACCATCAGATTCGCGTGAGGGAACAGGACATTCCCAAGATCGCCTTCAGGTGTCATTATGGGCATTTCGAGTTTCTGGTTATGCCCTTCGAGCTAACCAATGCCCCAGCTATTTTTTAGTCTTGCATGAACCATATCTTCCGCAGCCATCTGAGGAAGTTTGTATTGGTATTTTTCGATGACATACTCATATATAGCAGGACTTGGGAGAAGCATCTCCAGCATATAGAGGCAGTATTACATATCTTGGAAGAGCAACAGTTCTATGCTAAGCTCTCCAAGTGTGAGTTTGGGATGACGAAGATGTTGTATTTGGGTCACATTATTGGAGTGGACGGAGTCAGAGTCCATGAGGAGAAGATCAAGGCCATCAGAGATTGGCCGGAGCCGAGGAACGTGACGGAACTTCGAGGATTCATTGGCATATGTACTTATTACAGGAAGTTCGTCAAGAGTTTCTCACAGCTTGCTGCACCCCTTACAGATTTGACGAAGAAGGGAGCATTCAGTTGGTCGGATACAGCGCAACGAGCCTTTGACGGGCTCAAGGAGGTGATGAGTAGCTGCCCAGTGCTTGCATTGCCGGATTTTATGCAGCCATTTGTGTTGGAGTGTGATGCGTCGGGAGAGGGGATCGACGCAATATTGATCCAGGGAGGACACCCTATAGCCTTTGAGAGTCGGAAGCTCCTTCCACACGAGAGGTTGTATTCTATATACGACAAGGAGATGTTGGCCATTATGCATGCATTGGCCAAATTCCGGCAGTATTTGGTAGGGAACAGGTTCAGGGTGAGGACTGATCACAACAGCCTCAGGTTCTTTTTGGAGCAGAAGCAGCTACAGGAGAGGCAGCAGAAGTGGATCAGTAAGATCCAAGCATATGACTTTGACATTGAGTATGTCAAGGGCAAGAATAACGTGGTGGCAGATGCCCTTTCACGTAGACCAGCCACATTATCTCTTATGAGCTTGGATTCAGATTGGAGGGCTCGAATTTTAGTGGAGTACTCCAAGGACAGATTTGCATGTGAGGTTCTGGATGGACAGGTGGCGGATGACAGGTACAGGGTGGTCGATGAGATCATCTACTACAGGGACAGGATCTTCTTGACTGAGGGATCTCAGCTCAAGAAGAAGATACTCCAGGCATCACATGATTCACCATTGGCGGGCCATCAGGGGTTTACCAAAACCTACAGGGCCATTAGAGAAAGGTTCTCATGGAAGGGCCTCAAGGAGGACGTACTCCAGCATATCAGGGAGTGCGATGTTTGCCAGAGGAACAAGGGGGAGATGAGCCATCCCGCAGTATGATTGCAGCCTCTTCCCATTCCGTAGGGGAAATGGGAGAGTATCTCGATGGACTTCATCACAGGGTTGCCCATGGTGCAGGGCAAGGATTGTATATTTGTCGTCGTTGATCGACTGACAAAGTATGCGCATTTTTTCGCCATATCCGCGCACTACACAACAGCACAGGTGGCCGAGATGTTCTTCAGAGAGGTTTTCAGGCTACATGGTCTTCCTAAGACCATCATCAGTAACATGGACAACCGTTTCATGGGTGGATTTTGGCAGGAGCTTTTCCAGTTAGTGGGGACGAAGTTGACACCAAGTACCAGTTATCACCCACAGACGGATGGACAGACGGAGATAGTTAACAAGTGGCTGGAGGGCTACTTGCGTAACTATGTCAGTGGGCAGCAGCGACCATCGCTGAAGTGGTTGCATCTAGGGGAGTACTGCTATAACACGACACATCACATATCCATTGGTATGTCACCATTTTATGCTTTGTATGGGTATCATTCCTTATCTTTTGCTGATGTGATGTTCGGTGCTAGCAAGGCTCCTAGAGCCAAGATTTGGATCCAAGAGAGTGAGGAAATTCTCCGAGCTCTCAAAGATAATATGGCTACAGCACAAAACCAGCAGAAACTGTATGCTGACAGAGGTCGGGTGGAGAGACAGCTTGAGGTAGGGGACTTGGTCTACCTACGTTACAGCCATACCGACAGTCGTCACTGAAGCAGAAGGGAGCTAAGAAGCTCAAGCCCCAATTTTATGGGCCATACAGGGTGATACGCAGGATTGGACAGGTTGCGTATGAGTTGGAGCTGCCCCAAGGCGGCAAGATCCATAACGTCTTTCATGTATCATGCCTGAAGAAGGCACTGGGGCAGCAGGTGACAGTGACAGATGAGCTACCACCCACGGATGATGAGGGGCATTTGGTGTTGCAGCCAGAGGCTATTATTGATTCCAGGGAGAGGCAGCTACGGAGCAGGACAGTCCGGGAATTCTTGGTGAGGTGGAAGAATTTGCCGGATGAGGATGTCACTTGGGAGAGTGAGAAGATTTTGCAGCATCCATCACTTCAATTGCTTGAGGACAAGCAACATTTTGCCAGGGGAGACTGTAATATTCCTAATTAGCAGTGGCTAATTGGAATATTCGATTTTGCTCAATTTTGCCGTCCATAGTTTATTAATAAATAAAGAGGTGAGTGGAGAGGGTCTAACTCACTTAGTGGAATAAAACACATTCCCTAGTAGCACAACGTTGTGACTTAAAGGGAGCCAAGGGGGGCCAAGCACCACGTAGAGAGGGGGCCCACGTATGCTCTAGAAGAGACTGCGCAGATGAGGATGAGGATGTGGCAAGAGGGAGGCTACGTTGAGGAGATAAGCCTTAGGGTTTTGGAGGAAGGCCAACGTTATAAAAGAGAGAGGAGCCTCCTCATTTCATTCATTCATGGTTGATGATATTGAGTTGGTCGTTTTGACTTCTTGAGCACGTTGGCTGTTTAGCCTGTCTACAGCACTGTTTAGTGCGTTGAGTGTCTCCGGTCGGAGATCTCGCCCTTAGCCCCGGTGGACTTTGAGTGCCTACTCGGGAAAGGTATTTTCTTCAGCATTTTGCGGGAGGTTTGGTGTTTGGTTTTGTTGCAGAGCTGGGCATTCAGAGAGACTGCGCAGTCATTGAGAGGGAGGACGCAGTCCATCTAGGAGGAGCTCCGGTTTGGGATTTTGCAGGGGTTTTGTGCCGGGAGATTGAGCAGAGGATCAGCCTTTGCCTTTGGGAGGATTTTGGTGGAGTTTGAGGTGGTATTTCATTCATTCTTATTCAGCCTTTGCGCTGGCCTCCCCAAGGGGGTGTTTTTCGGGGGTCGACCATTTCTGATATGGTTTCTGGGTTTTGCCGAGATTGGTGAGTAGAGGAGGATTCCAGATTTTCAGCTCATTCTGGCAAGGGGAACAGCCCCTAGTCATCATTTCATTTCAGCAGTAGCAGCTACACAGCAGTTTTCCAGCAGCTGGGACGCAATTCAGAGAGCAGCCATTTCCTGTGTATTCTGAGAGTATTTCTTCACTTGCCTTGAGCAAGTTTAGGTGCCATCACTCTGATCACCTATTGTACTTCATTATATTTCTCAGTTTAATAAAATGGCTTAGCATTCTCTCTCTATATTTCTGGATGATTCTTCGTATATTCTTTCTATGCTATTATATGTCTGCTGCACTATTATCTCTATATATTTTTGGGCATTCTAGTTCTATACCACTTGGTGTGTTTATCTTACACTCTTAGAATCTGGAAAGAGCCAGGTAGCCTCCGGATTCCGTCCTCTTTTCAGAGGCGGCATATCTGGTAAATGCCCTCCCAATCCATCTCTGGTTGGAGTTTGCCGTGTTTTAGAGATATCCCCGAAACGGGATATTACACACAATCTGATCAATTCTATTTTGAACAACATCTTTATCAGTGGAAAAATGTTGAAGGAGTTGGTAAGCTGGCAATTTAAGGTGAACAGGCAAAGTTACATCCAAGCCATAAACTAATTCAAAAAGAATTTTACCAGTAGCTTTCTTTTTAGTAATTCTATCTGCCCCACAAAGCATACTTGATTTTGCTATCCCAAGATCGCTTATTATCTCCTACTATCTTCTTGATCATGGTTATAAGATTTTTATTACTTGATTCAGCTAAGCCATTACCCTGAGGATAGTAGTTAGATGAATGAGATAAAGTAATGCCATACTTAAAACAAAAAGATGAAAATTCAAGAGAACTAAAAGCCTTGGCATTATCAGTAGTGATCTTGGCAGGGACACCAAATCTAGTAATGATTTGATTTTCGATAAAGTCCATAATGACCTTTTCATTGGCATTCTTAGCAGGAATGGCTTCAACCGGTTTTGTAAAATAATCAGTTGCAGTTAAGATCCAGGGGTAGCCATTACTAAAATTTTCATAGAATTTCCCGATGAAATCCAGACCCCAATGCTGAAAAGGCGCCTCCATAACCACAGGTTGTAGGGGCAAGGCAGCTAGCTTTTGCTTCCTAGTGAATAGTTGACAGGCTTGGCAACTTCTAACAAATTTATGCACATTTGAAAAAATCGAAGGCCAAAAATAACCAGCTCTCAGAATTTTGTGGGCAGTAGTTCTAGCAGCATAATGACCACCACAAAATTCTAAATGAAACTCAGAAATCAACCTTTTAGACTCAATCTTATCAACACACCTAAGTATTATCCCCTCGGGATTTCTCCATCCAAGGCCATCCTTCATGAGACAATACTTAGTAGCTTGTAATCTTAGAGCCCTTCTTCTATGAGCAACTAAATGGTCAGGACATTTAAGATTTAACAAATAATAAATAATGTCCTTATACCATTCATGCTCTCCTAACCTTTGCATCTCAGACGAAGATGCATCATTCAGACAGATCAAACCAAGCGCTTTCTCATTACCTTCGGTCATCATTTCAGCCAAGCCTTGACCTTTGGCTACCTTAGTAGGTCTAATCTCTAGATCATACTCTTGAATTTTAGTATCCCACCTAGCACGAGTCCCTAAGCAATCAGTTTGAGTTAAGATATCTTTAATCGCTGAATGCGGGACGAAAGCAATGATTTTAGAATGACCCACATAAGTCCTAAAATGCTTAAGAGACTTAACCAGACCATAGGCTTGCTTTTCCATAGTAGTATACTTTAATTTAGAATTTTGAAGGGCTCTACTCATGAAAGCAATAGGCTGTTCGTGACCTTCCTTATTCTTTTGTAACAAGACACCAGCAATAGTATCTTCAGAAGCAAAAGAGAAAATCATAAAATCCTTTGAATAACCAGGACTCACCAAAACAGGAGCTTGAGCAATAGCACCCTTAATCCCTTGAAAAGCCTTTTTACCATCTTCTTTCCACAAAAATTTTACATCTTTTTTCAGAAGACTTTGAATGGGATTAGCTATTTCTACGTAATTTGGAATAAATCTTCTAAGAAAATTGGTTTTTCCTAGAAAAGACTGAAGGGATTTAAGATTATGAGGTAGAGGAATCTTTTGGATTGCCTCAACTCTTTCAGGATCAATCTTGATCCCATCTTTGGAGATGATGTGACCAAGTAATTTCCCTTCAGTTGCTCCAAAAATAGACTTATCCGGATTCAAGGAAATCCCAAATTCTCTACATCTATCAAAGACCTGCTTAAGATGACCTATGTGAGTAATACCATCTTTAGAAAAAACAATAAGATCATCCTAATAAATTTCAATAATTTTTCCAATTAAACCTTTAAAAGCATAATACATAGCCCTTTGAAAAGTAGCCCCAACATTAGTCAAACCAAAAGGCATTCTAATGTATTCGAAAGTACCCCATGGTGTGGTGAATGTAGTTTTGTGACGATCTTCTTTTTTAACCCAAACTTGATTGTATCCAGAAAAACCATCTAGCAATGACATCATTCCTGAACCTGTTACTCTTTGCAACATAGTCTCCATGTTGGGCAAAGGGTAATTATCCTTTTTACATGCTAGATTAAGGTTTCTAAAATTGACACAAAGTCTAACGGTATCGTTCTTCTTCCTAACAATCACCAGGTTGGAACACCATGTTGAATGTCTAGTTTGAGCAATGATTCCAACTACGAGCATTTTTGAAAGCTCTTTCTGAACCAAAGGGGCTAACTTAGGATTTATTTGCCTAAGCTTTTGACGAAAAGGTCTAGCATTCTCATCTTTCAAAGGGATAATGTGTTGCATGACATCTTCCCTATATCCTTTTAACTCATCATACGAAAATGCTAAAACATCCCTATACTCATGCAGTAAATTTGTCAAATTTTTCCTTTCTTCTTCATTAGTACCTTTACCGATTTTAACAATCTTAGGATCCTTAGAAGAACCAAGATTTACTTCAATGAATTCACCCGAATCCATTTTATTTTCCTCTTTCAACTTTGTGGCATCATGCCGATCAAAGTGTTGCTCTAAAGCAACGATATTCCAATGAGTAGGATTTATAATATCATCATGATCCTCAGATCCATCCTCCTTAGAACTTATCCAAAAATTTTCAAACTCATCCAAATTATTAAGAAAACGAATAGCCTGCTTTTCATCATTAAAAACTTGCCAATGCTCTGAATTATCTAGGACTGAAGGTCTGAAAATAATTTCCATTTTTATCTTTTCCTTAATTAATTCATCAAATAATTGTAAAGTAGAAGCGGCCAAAGCGAGCTCATCCGCTAAGGCATTCTTTTCTCTTGGGATAGCTTCAAGGTTAATGGCATCAAAGTGTTCCATAACATCCCACACATCATTTCGATAATTCCTTAACCTTTGATTTTTACATGTGAATTTGTTCTTAACTTGCATGATAACCAGATCAGAGTCTCCCTTGATACTATGCAGCTTAATTCTTAAAGCCTTTGCCAATTCAAAACCCAACAACAAGGCTTCATACTCAGCCACATTATTGGTTGCATCAAACTCAAGTCTATAGGCAAACTTTAAAACACTACCAAGGGGAGACTTCAAAACAATTCCAACACCTTTACCATACCTAGATGCTGCACCATCAAAATGTATGTACCAAACCTGATCCTTTAGGTCCTCAAACTTCTCATCAACCTTGTCGTCTAAGGGAACCATGAAATTAGACATAATAGCATAATTCCCCATGTCAGGTTGTTCCTTAATTATTTCATTATGAGGTCTTTTAGGATCTTCTACATGGAATCTTCTTTCAGATTCTCTATTAAGCTTCACAAACCCTTCACCTCTAGGGGAAGGAATCATAGCATGAGACCAGTTCATCTAAATACTTCCCCCTAGATCAGAAGCCCACTTTCCTGATAACAACATACCCCAAGCATCCGGAACATCAACTACAACTATATCCATAACAATCATGATGTCAGGGTAAACCGATAAATGAACTTGTAAATCCTTGATTAACCCATGAACTTCAATTTTCTTAGAATCCATGGCACATATGTTGTGTATGGTCTAGAAACTCTTAAATTAAGCTGTTCCATGATCCTCTTGGTCATGACACAAGCTGAAGCACCAGAATCCAGCATACAATTATTCAATTTATAACCATTAACCATCAAAGTAACAAAAAATGGCTGATGATCTTTGTTATCCGGCTCCATTTTTTGCAGATAGATAGGGGCATCTTGATAAGAAACTTCAGGAGTCTTATCTTGAGTAACATTAACATGCGAAGCTCCAAGAACATCTAAAACTTTAGCTCTTTGAGTAGGAAACTTTAAAATCCAGTAACAAACACCAAGATCTTAGCATTATTCAACCATGCACCCAAATCAATATCCAAACCAGGACTAGGATTAAAAATTCGAGGGGGAGTTTGATTATGACCTTGCTCTTTATCCCTTCTTTGATAAGTTAATCCTTTGTCCTTAGCAATTTCCAAAACTTGATCAGGAGAAGGCCTTTCACCAAATAATTCAATCATCAAATCCCTCTTATGATCAAAATTATTGATACTATACGAAGATGTGGAAGGCCTAACATCTTGACTATTTTCCTTAACTTCCATCCAATCTTCCACAGACAAAGAGAACTCCTTACCAACAACATTTTTTTGATTACTTGCCCCAAACATTCCACTATTCATGATTCTTTTAACAGTGGGACAAGTAACCTCTTCATGAAGAGCATCACAAGCTCTACAATAAGGAGGAGCTTCATCAACCAGATTAGTAGATTCAAGCGGATTCGGAGGTCTTTGCTCACTCGACTAACCTTTTTTCTGCCAAGTATTATTTCCTCGATTATTATTATTATGATTCCTAGGTTGGGAATTCTGCGTTTGAGCCCTTTCCATTTGGACCAACCTAGACTGTAAAGTGCTTATTTCCTTAGCATGGTCAGAGATTAATTTAGCTTGATTAAGCTCCATGCTTTCAAGCTTTTGCATTAACTTTTTCATAGGGTCATCATCATCTTCTAGAGGTTCTTTACCTTTAGGTCCCTTCAACTTAGTTGCAGCCCTATCAAAACCAGGAATTTCAGACTTCCCTAATGCCCTTTTATCCTTTTCAAACTCTTCAGCTAAAGATTGACAAGCCTTATAATTTGTAGTTTTAGCAAGCCTTAACTCATATGAAGTATTAGAATTAAAAGCATCAATGTAAAAATTCAGAAGAGATCCATCAGGAGGTTTATGAGTTTGAGATATTTCTCTAAAGATACCATTAAATCTCCTATTAAATTCTTCAATCGTTTCATTTTCTTTCTTTTTTATGGTACTGATCTCTTTCACCAAATGCCTATCTTCCCTTTTATCACCATACTTGTCCTCAAAGGCAGCTACAATTGATTCAAAGGTATCGAATGAATTATCAAGTTTTTCCATAAACCAGTCTGCAACATCTTGGCCAAAAGTAAGAACAAAAAGCTTCATCTTTACATCATCAAAATTGTTATTTGCAACTGCAAATCTATTCCACCAATTAGAGAAAGCAAACAAATGAGACTTGACACTAACTGCATCATTTCCTTGAAAAGAAGGTAATTTATCCATTCCAGTTTGAGGGAAAGCATGGGGATAACCCTGAATATTAGCAAAATTACACGGGTTATATACATCCATGATATCGTGTTGAGGTGGATCACAAAAAAGAGAATGGATATTAGAGAGAGCTTCCTGGCCGAGATTAACAAGAAGTGTTCGAGAAGAGAGCTTGTACAATCGGACTCTCAGAACCTTTTCAGGATCCGGAGTAGGATTAATCAAGCTACCTGGATGTCTTCTAGTACAAATTCTTGTGGAAGATGAAGCCAATGGAGTCGCCACTAGGACAGGAAGCTAACCCAAATACTTGAGATGAAAAATGAATAAAGAGATGAATGTCATAAAGCCAAAGTCCAATAAATAGGTCCCCGGCAACGGCACCAAAAAATGTTGTCGCACAGAATGTTTAGGCACCGCGACAACGGCTCAGATCGAGGGCTGTCACCTTGATCCCCAATCTCTCTATCTAAGTTGTCTCCTTGCAAGCTAAGGGAGGTAGACCCTAATAGAAATGAAGAAATAGAATTGGTTGCAAGTCAACCAACTCAGGAGACAGTCAAATAACCAAGCACTTGATGAGATTAATGAGATTTCACAGATCCAATTATATTAAAACCAGTGCCTTATGGAGTTAAAAGATCCCGTTATGAAATTAAAGCCAATTAATTGATGTATAATTGCTGCTATGAAAACACAAATGTCCACAATGATATTCAAGAAAACGCACCACAACTATGCATTAGAATAATCTGAATCCACAGCAATGCTATCATGAAATGACTATCAAATATAAATGCCAAATCATTGCAATATTTCCGAAATTATGATGTTCTAAATAATCCAATCCAGAAATTAAAATGTTCCTATATAGTCAAACTTTAGATAAAAATTTAAAAATTCATTTGACTATGAATATTTTTTGAGAATTTTTTATATTTTTATTTTTTTAATTATTTTTCAGACAAAATATATCTATACAAATGAAACTAAGATTATGAATTAAAAAATCTAAAATTAAAATCTAAAAAACTAAAAACAAATTGAAACAAAAACAAAAACTAACATTAAACTAAAATCTAAAAATTAAGAAAAAATAAAACTAAAAGCTAAAAAACAAATTGAATTAAAATCTACAAATTAAATCTAAAACCTCTAAAGAACTAATGCTACCCTAAACTAACTAACACTAACAAAATCGAATTTAAATTAAAACCTAAAACTAAACTAAACTAAAGTTAATGAATTAAAAAAATTTAAAACTAAAAATTAACGAAATTAAAACTAAAACAAAAATCGAAAATGAATTAAAACTTAACTAAACCCTTTACACAAAGATGAGTCCAAAAAAAAATAACGCATATACGCGGGCTTTGAGTTTTTAATGTATGCGTTTTTGTTTGCTTGCAGGTCGAGAAGGGGCACGAAGCCGACGTCGTGAGGAAAGGGAGAGCTCGACGGCAATGGAGGAGCTCGTCAGCGTGAGGACGAATTAGGAAATCGATGGCTGGAAAGATGTAAAGATGGACTGCGAGGAAAAGGCTTGGCAGCGGACAGTGAGGCAGTAGATAGAGGGAGACGACAACGAAAGCGTGAAAATGAATGAGAGATGAGGGGCAAAGGGACGCGTAGAGGAAAGGGGAAGAAGACAAGGGCATATGCAGGAACAAGGGCAGTGATTACCTCAAACAAACCCAGTACACATCAAAACGTCCAGCAAACTTAAATTTTTTCCGTCAAACTCAGATTTTAGATGCACCTTTAACAAAATAACATTCAGATCTGTCAATAGAAGCGATCCTGAGGCCAGATCTTGCCCTCTGGGGGTTAGATCTGACTCAGATCTTTAAAAAAAAAAAAAATTTGAAAACCTCCTGCAAACCTGCAAAACCAGAACAGATCCAAAACTATGCACAAAATTATTAAACCCTTACACCCTAGAGCAAATATACAAATTTACAATGCTAATTTACAGATCAGAGGCCCTCATGGCCAGATTTAAACCCATTTCAGCACAATTTAGGAGAATTTTTTTTTAAGAGAGGCACAAGCTCTAGAAGACCCTGTAAAAACACAATTTCGTAAGATAGCTTTGAGAATTAGAAAACAATGGGCTTTTTCAGATTTACGAAATCTGAGAGTCGGCTGGTCCAACTGAAGACTTCCCCAGACGCTCAAACCTTTAAAAATTTTTCCCTGCACACTTAGATTTGAACTTTAGATTGATAGAGATTTAAGAAAATAAATATGAAATCCTTCAGAAGAATAGATAACTAGTCTTTCCGTTAAATCAAAAATGTCATTTTATGAACCCAGAAAACTGCACAAGATACTTGTATGCAGATTAATCCATGAAGGCCATCAACCATAAAAATGCCAAACAAAGTAGCAGAGTTTAGAAATAAATCACCACATAGATCTGAAAAAGGAACACCAAAGATTGTAATCCCAAAGTCTTTATGCTTTATTCATCAAGAAAAATCACAAGAGCTTTGAAGAACAAGTGCACGATTCAAAGATCGGATGCAAATGTCACATCAAGACCTCTAATTTATAAGACAAAATCTCCAACGGCTAGTTCGGTTGATCCATGTCAAAATAATCTCGACCGTCGAAAAGATTTGATCATCTTTTAATCTGGACTGTTGAAATTATAAATTTGAGGAAAAAACGAATTTATCATTTAAATCCATTTTAATTAACTCAAAAATAATATTTTTGAGTTAATTACCTCAAAATTTTGACTTTGATTAACCACCTAGGTCCAAGGGTCCAAAATTTCTTGAAATTCTCAATATTCCCTTGGCCTAGGGCCTTTAAAAATTCATTTTTTAAGGAACAACGAATTTTTCCTTTGAAGAATTTTATACTCACCTAGGACCTAAAATTAATTAAATTTCCGGCTTAAGATTTTTTTAATTAATTTGACCTGAAAATTTAATTAATTGACTGAGAGGGGATTTTAATTATTTTTTCCAACCCTCTTTACATAAGATAAATACATTTAGACACATGAAGGGGGAATACCCATTCGTATAGACCCTCAAATAGGTACCCAATTCTATGACTCAAAACATGATCTAGTAGACCAAGTAGCTTGTAATAAAATAATCTAGCCAAATAGCTAGGATTATTCCCAAACTACTTTTACAAGGACTCGATAGAAAACACTAGGACTCACTTAGCATGCTGATGACAAAATCCACCCTAGCTTTGGGGTGAGGCTGGAGGGGAAAACTCTACCGATAACTTGCGTCGAAAAACACAAGTAAATCAGTGAGACAAAAAACCTCTTAGGATAGAAATTGTCACCAACATACTAGGCTTACCTAGGTTGTTACATACATGACGGTCTTAGATCATTTACATCATAAACATGTAGAATGGGTTTACATCATTTATAAAAAAAGTCGAATGTCGATGAAATCTGGATGATGTGAACCTCGAACATGATAAGTCCCATTTGAAAAAATGGGGGTGTACTGCTATGGGGTCGTTGACAAAGTGTGGTCAACACACCCCATTGCATCA
Organism: Pinus albicaulis; assembly: GCA_034641835.2. NCBI lineage: Eukaryota > Viridiplantae > Streptophyta > Pinopsida > Pinales > Pinaceae > Pinus > Pinus albicaulis. Next base: position 1,294,808,053 of record CM076583.1, on the reverse strand, counting down.
TTTGTTAGACTAGGATTAGTAACTACAAAAGATGAATTATATTAATGTCCAATCAAAAGTATACAATTAGATGGCTCCTTGTTCCTGTGAAAATTTCTGAATCTACACCAAAAATCCTACTAAAGTAAATCTGATTTGCATTACCTACTTACCTTATTTAAATTACAAGTTATTTTTCTGAATATTCAGTAAAAATACTAATGCAAACACATTGCAGTGTAAACAATTATACAGATCAAGTACTGAAAAATAAGAGGAACAACTAGACAAAGGACACACAAATTTTTCGGACAAATGTCCCTGGAAAAACCCAATGCTGGAAAATTGGTGCAACAGTTTTGAGGGTTTATATTATTAAGCAGCAGTATTCTGAGTACATCTAGGGTGCCAAAATTCGGCTCAACCAACAGAGAAAAATCTCAGCAGACAGAAATAAATCGGGAATTTTACCTCACACTGCAAGTCCTGGCTGTCCGGATCAGAAACTGGTGAAGCCCCAACAACCTCTGCACAGTAGATGCGTAGGCCTGCGTGGGTCTAGATGAGGACTGCGTCACCCCTTCTCTGCGCTGATCTGCCTCTCAGAAACTGAGTTTCAGCCCTCCTGGCTCAAAAACTCCAGTCTCCAGCTAAATCTGTGTTGTCTCTTTGAATCACAACGCAACCCTTGTGTGAGCCCTGCGTGGGCCTGAGTCACCCTCTCTGGGGTCTGCGTCACCTCTCCTAGTGGCTGCGCTGGTCCCTTTGTTGCTTCTGCTGCCCTTGCTCTACTATGTACTCTTGGTCCTCTGACCAATTACTGCATCTACCCCTCATTGCTTCTCTAAATCAGTGCTGCACAATCCTTTCCCCAGCCAAGGATCCAAGGTCGGAACCGCGTCCCGTACCGATCCTTGGGCGATCCTCCAACGGAACCACGGATCCGAAAATCAGATCTGCGGTTCCGTTGTTTTGAGGCAATTCCTAGAAATCTGGAACCACACAAGGCCGATCCACGGTTCCGGATTCCCGTTCCGCAAATCTAGAAAAGGATCCGTTGGGTATCCATGGAGGTTTGGGCATGGATCTACGTGGATCACTAGTGGATCTAGAGGGAGATAGGCGGTTCCGCGAAGTTCTAAATTTAAAAAAAAAAAATTCAATGACTTAAGTTGGGTTGGGGCCTCCCAGACACTCCCAAGGTGCTCTCTTGATGCTCCTTAGATGCCCCATCATGGTAATGTTAAATTTTTAGAGTAAAATAGACATTCTCTTTTATCTTTCATTTTCATCCTTTTACTTAAATTTTTGACATTACCATGAAATGACTCAGGATGTTTGAGAGTGGTTCCAGCCCCATCGGGCTTCATATGGAGAAAATAGAATTTCATATCCTATTCAAAATTCAACAGGACTTAACAGTTTTAAGGAATTCAGGATCAATGAGATTGTGGCTTTTCATTAGATTATATCATGTATGAGGGTATGTGATTGGCATTTAATCAAGAGCACCAATCCCTCTATGTGCTCATGTACGCTAGTGTTGGTGGTGTTAATTGTTGAACTCCTTTTCATGGCCTTAGCAAAAAATTACCTTTCAATCAAGTCAAAATCATTGATCAAGCATGTTAAGCTTTTTCCACCATATTTTAAGGCTTGGATTAGGTAGTTTGATTAAAATTGCGAAATGTTGACTAATATCCCTGGACAATCGAGGTAGAGTCAAAGGCGGGACAAGAGGAGAAGAATCTAGATTCTAGATGTTTGATGCTCGAATAATTAACCATTGATGTACAATGGATGCCATATCTATCTTGATTTGTATACAAATATGCATGTTTTCATATCTTCTACAACTAGTTTGGTATTTTGGATGTTTTTTTTAATATAAATGCAAAAAAATATAAATATATATAGTAGACGGTTCCGAGATGCTTCTCTTCCTAGATTTTTGGGAAATGACGCTTCCGTGTATCCGCTTCCAAAAAATGTCCCCGCTTCGTCCTCGCTTCGTGCAACATTGCTCTGAATCACTTAGATCTGACCTTCGTCCGAGCACTGCTTCGTCAGAAGTATTCGATCTCTTAGACTCACTATGTGTGTTCTCCAACTGACCCCAACCCTTCCTTTAATACTTTTCCTGTTGATGAATCAATAGTTGTGATCTAATCTCTAATCGACGATTAAGATTAGAAAATACTTGATCTTTGTCACTTAGAACATTCTCACCCACATGTTAAATTAATTCACTTTAATTATTTAATTTCCCTAAGTTTAGACTTAGGGTCCCCATTAAAATAATTAATTATTTGAATAACTTAAGCTTCGGGTGGAATTTCTCCAAACGATTTTTTGTCTTGTAGATCTCATGTGTTCTAGCCCCTCCACAAAGTTTCGGAGCTAGAGCACATCCGATGCTACCCAAAAAATCAACACTCCCTCTTAGCGAGAAATGTGCTCTAGTAATACTTCAATACCATAAGCATTACCCTGATCCACGACATCGGTCCTCTGCGCTGCTGATGCTCAACTGCTGCCCCTCATCCACTGCGCTGCTGCCCATGACACTGCCACTTGTCACTGCCTCATCTGTACTACAACTCCATCTCAAATGTTGCATCATGCTACCCATAGCACCGCCACTGCTAACTGCTGCACTGCAACTCAGTTGCTAAGAATTAAGCAACTGAAAAATCCACCCAAAAACATGACATACAAGTCAGTCTAGATGTATCTCGATGGTGAAGCTGCATTTGTTGCTAATTTTGCATAGACCCTCTGATGCTCTACGCTACAGCTGCTTTGCATTGCATAAGCACTGCTCTGCACTGTGTTGTTGAAGTCCATCAACCACTGTGCTACTGCTGCTACGTTGCTGCTGCCTCTTCTCTGCGTTGCTTTAGTCTTCAGTGTCCTAGCTCCGCCATTGTTGCTTCATCCTCCTCACACCAACTGACTCCAGTCACCCTGCTACTGTCATTAAGGGATCCCGTAGCTCGTATGTGATCCAAGAGTTTGGGCACCTCAAGGATCCTTCCCCACACTGCAGTTCGAAAGAACTAAAGATCAATGTCGCCCCACCTCTTTTCTCGAGGCTCATGAGCACTCATGGTGACATCGTCATCATCCCCATCATTGTCATTTGCTACAACAACCTTCGAATCAAATTATTCTTTGCCCTTCTTCTTTTGAGGGCATTATGTGGCGAAATGTCCCAATTCACCACACCTGAAGCATCTGACCTTTGAGAGGTCATTCTTCTTCTTCTCTGCTACCTATGATGTCCCTTAGATGCGAGAGTCGCATCTTCCTCTTCCTCCTTGATCTTGATCCCCGTACTGTTTCTTCCCGCCTTGGTCAACTTTCTGATCTCTTCTAGTCGAAGAGTTGCCCACATATCCTCCCAGTTTGGAAGAACTTCTTTGCCTAAAATACCTTGGACAAAGGTTTCCCAGTCTTTCGTGACTGCATTCAGGGTAGTCCTAGCCATAAGTCCATCATCTTGTGTAGCCCCTACGGAAGCCAACTGATCTCGGATCTCTCGCAATCTGATAAGGAACGGATCAATTTCCTCTCCCTTCTGCATTTGAAACAACCTCAGCTAATTCTCAAGCAACATCCTCCGCTTAACGGAGGTTCCCTAGTACATCAAGGTCAAGGAAGCCCACATTTCCTTTGTCGTATTTTTCTCTGCAATATTTGCGATCACATGATCCTTGACTCTGTCCATAATCAAACTTTTTTCCTTCACTTGAGCCTCCTCACACTTTTTGAGTGGACCAGCATCAACAGGAACAACAACTTCATGCAAAACATGATCCTTGATGCGATGATCATCAAACACTGACAGGATCCTGGCCTTCCAAATGACAAAGTTGGAAGCTCCATCCAACCTGTCCCGATCCCTCAGTCCATATGCAACCATCTCTGCTAAAAAAAAGTCAAACTGGTTCTCTTCTCACTCTTTGCTGCAGTCCCATAAAAACTCGTATCTGGGTTTCTTTGGCTTCAGAAACCCTCTAAGGAACAAGCTCCCCTTCTGAGACTCGATTTACCTCACGGAAATCCCTTTTGCCAACCGATGTCGAATCAGTCCTCTCTGATCACTCTTTGCTGCTGATCAACATTGGATCTAGACTTCTTGGCAAGAAGTCTTCTGAGGAACTGCTTCCCTCTACTTTGCCACAACCCCACTAGACACTGTTATGCAACAACAGAAACAATGCCCCGCCAGCAACTCCTGAAGAAAAACAAACTGCTCTTCCAGCCACGACAACCGGAAAGACGGAGGCTCAAAACCTCTGCGCTGGTCCAACAAACACTGTGCTCCCTCTGTCATTAGACCAAAACCCGCAGGTTGTTAGTCAATGATCGCATTGCCAGAGATACGGATCCAAGAGAGGTGGTTAGTCCATGTCACGAAACACACGGGGAGTGTCGGTTTATCCAATGTCCAACAATAGCCCCGCCAGCTTCTTCATCTAGAGGGAAAGCTGTTACATTTTCTCGCAAGAGGGGCAGAGGAAATCAGTAGTATAGGATCATAGGTTATATGGTTCATTCCTTTGTATGTGACATTATGACTCATGATATGAGATACATTATTATATTTTTTGTTGATATTTTGAGGTTGAGTTGACTCTTGATACTCAGGACTTAATATTCAAGACATGATTTAGTTTTATGTGTGATGTAGCACTAGACATGATATTACACATCTTATATATTAGTTTTTTTTTCATATTTATGTGTCAATGCATTTATTTTATGCTGTGGATGCTTTAGATATTAAAAAAATTGAAAAAAAATGAATATTTTTGTATGTGCTGATTTTTTCCCGATTTTTATGATTTTTTCCGATTTTTTCCCCTCGCCGATTTAATCTCGATCGCGATGTTCGCAACACTGGCGTCACCTCTCCTGGTGGCTGCGCTGGTCCCTCTGTTTCTTCTGCTACCCTTTCTCTACTATGTACTCTTGGTCTTCCGACCAATTACCTCATATGTCCCTCACAGCTTCTCTGAATCACTCAGATCTAATCTTTGTTCGAACACTGCGCCGTAAGAAGAATTCAATCTCTTAGACTCACTGTGTGTGTTCTCTAACTGACCCCAAGCCCTCCTTTAATATTTTTCCTGTTGATGAATCAATGGTCGTGATCTAATCTCTAATCGATAGCTAAGATTAGAAAAGACTTGATCTTCGTCACTTAGAACATTCTCACCCACATGTTATATTAATTCACTTTAATTATTTAATTTCCTTAAGTTTAGACTTAGAGTCCCCATTAAAATAATTAATTATTTGAATAACTTAAGCTCCAAGTGGAATTTCTCCAAACGATTTCTGGGTCTTGGAGATCTCATGTATTCTAGCCCCTCCACAAAGTTTTGGAGCTAGAGCACATCCGATGCTACCCCAAAAATCAGCAGTTCCATCTTCCAAGGGTTTATTCAATTTTGTATTCTCCTACTACTAATTATTTACAATTTTATTTATACAAACAAAAACACGAACTATTATGTGTCCAACATTTCTTGTAATGTCCCTTTTCGGGAATTTTGAAGTATTTTTCTGAGAATTTTCTTTATAAAATTTTATTCCGACATTTGTGCCAAAAAACCCATGAAATTGTACCAAAATGCACCAGTAAATAACAACTTTGAAATTATACAAGCACAGTAAACCCATAAACTCAAATAACATCAGAAAATGCAGCATAGGGAATGGCTCAGATTCATTTATTATAATATATCATGCATAGTACAACTGACAATATATGAGACAAAATAGGAAAGATGATAGCTAAGTAGACCTCCACATATTTTTTTGCTACGCTGATCCTGATCCCACAAAAATCCACAGCGGTTGCACTCTCCCTCCAACAAAAACTGCCATTGAATCAACTAGAAGACGATGAAGCACCAACTGAGGACCTAAATGATCCTCACTCCAATATCCCTGAAGCTCTATGAAACTCCTGGATGAAGCTTCTTCAAAGAGAGTTGGGTTTTCGTCCAAGACTCAACAATATACCCGAGGGTTTCCGTCTTGGGGCTAACAATGAAGTAGAGAACCAGATTCTCAACCTCTCATACAAGAAGAAATGTCAAATCCAAGATGTCCTCTAATGACCTCCTCCTCCTCTTTTATAGATCTGATGGACCCCTCTAGAACCTCCCATTTTATTATTATTTTAATCATTGAGCACTTTTCCCTATTCTTATTTCAATTAAAATATTCTTTTTCATTTGGGAAAAGGGTAAATTGGCCACCACGCCTCCTCAGGTCACTGAAAATCACTTCTAATCATTCCATCTTGTATATTTTCTCGTTCCGGTTCCAACGAGCTATTACCCTAAGGTATTCCATCAAGTATTCCTCTCAGAATGCCACCTTAAGTGTAATTAACTGAGTTAGGCCCAATAATAACCTAGTTTTTCGAAAGTTGTCGGAATGCGACGGAAGTTGGAACAAAAGGCAAGTTGTTTAGATGATGGAATATGCCAAGCGAATGTCTTCATATCCCATAGAAACTCCTCAAAACCCCATGAAACATATCCAAAATCTCGCTGATGTAGTAAAATTGCACTTGTGACCTGCCTGCCTCTGACCGTGAAAGTCCATCCTAACCATGTGTAGAGACCAACCCTATATTTTACTAGATGAGCGCTAGACTTTAAATTTTTTTTTTTTTTTATCACAGTAACTAGGAATTTAAACCATAAAAATACAAGTTTGAAGCTCAGTAAAATTAAATCACTGATATCAAGTCATAATTTTAACTTCATAACACCTACATCTATTTAACTTGTTGATTATAGGCACAATGAAGTCATCATAAAAAGACAATATAAATAACACATGTACCGTTCACCCTTAGACGAGAGCCAAGTAGCTTGACTTGCCGCTACTTGAGCTCCTTTGCTTTCGTCTACCTCCAAGCCTGAATGTTATCGTGTTTAATCCGAATGTAATGACCCACCAGTTGACCTCCCAGCCTACTCCTTGGGTACTCTCCTTCCCCGCGGACCCCCGAGCTGCAATGGTGTTGTACAACGAAGGAATGTGCTAGCTGATAGAGGTGAGTCCCTCTTGGATCAAGAGTCCCCTCTCTATAATCCTCTACCTCACCAAACTCAACTATAGCTCGTAACCACTCAAAATGACATAATCTCCTCCCTCCAACAATAGGGTAAACAAAAGGTGCTTTTTCCTTCCATTTCCTTTTATTTTATAGAAGGCTTCATAGGTGACACTTGGAATTTCATGCATAAATAATTATTTTTTTATTAACCCAAAATTTAATTATTCACCCACCCATGTGTCACCCTCTCATCAAGACTCTCCAAAAATAATTTGCTTAATTATTCATTTAAAATAGTATTTTCCTCAACCCAACAAGACTTCCTATTTCTTCTCCTAGTTGTCTCTTGATTCCCCTTTTTCTACTCCTTAATTTGTGTTTATTACTGAAGTTAATTGATAAGTCTCAGATTTGGTCCCCTAACTACCTCAATTTGCCTTTTAGATGAATATTCTTATGTTGGCTCTTGCCACATGGAAGTTCTCTAAATTTCTCAAATTTTAATTTATTAATCTTATTTTAATTCACCACCCTCTTCTCTTAATGAAGTTTTTAATAAATCTTTATACTTAACTATATGTCCCTCTTTCCCCCCTTTTGCCTAATTAAGTTACTTATGTACACTATCCACTTAATATTTTGTTTTAACATAGAAAAGGTAGAGTTATCATGGTAAAATATTTTATCTCTTCCTATTCCTCCCTTACCCTAAGTTTTATTCTTGATTTAATTCTTTTGGTTCTAACATCATATATCAGTTGATATGAATTAGTTGGATTTTCATATATTGATTATATTTATTAGTTTCTTTAATGATGTCGAGGGTGTCAAGTTGGTCATGCCCTTCAAGAACTTCCATTCGAAGTTCCAAGGGTGCCATTCCTAAGAATATATTTTTTTGATGCCAAGGGTGCCAAGTCGGTCGTGCCCTTCAAGAATTTCTCTTGAAATTCCAAGGGTGCCACACCACTTGACCTTCAAGTATCTAGTGTTTACAAGGGGAAATTATATGTGCAACGACAAACACCCCTATCATCTCGTATGTTTCCTGCTATAGTGAGACTAATGGTGTTGGGGATCAAGGAATCCGCCTTGATGCGCCCCCCCCAGAAAATCCTCGTGAGCGAACCAAATTTGGGACCTGCCCCCACGACATCGTGATCTTCAAGGCGAAGGTATTTCGACCTTTCCAGCCTAAATCACAGCGGGAGTGCTAGCGGGTGAGATCAGGAACACTGTCCCACCCCTCCCATGTTGTTCCATCCAATTGTACAACCCCATCACCCATATGTGAGTCATTCGACCAAGCAACTAACATGTTCCTGCAACCACTGACATATCATCAGAGTATATGTAATAGATATAACAAATTTCAAACTGAACTTAGAATTTCAAAGACAAAATATTAATTTCTATCAAACCAGATGTTATCCACTCATCATATGCGAGTGCCTCTGGTGGTTTCTTGTCATACTCAATAATCATCAGTAACAAAGTTTCTCAGTGTTAGTCATTATCATAATAGAAACATCAACATGACCTAGTCATTCACATCATTGTTTATTTTGAATCTAGACTAATGTAAGTAGCTAACATATGGGACACATCCATCATGTTTATCATAATCATAACATCAATGGTAAATTAACATATCCATCAAAGGCATTATCATCGTAACATCAATAGAAAACATATCTATCCATAAAATCTATCATCATCATGATATCAATAGAGAACATGCATATCCATTAATGCTATAATCATATCAATAGAGAACATGCATATCCATTAATGCTATCATCATCATAGTATCAATAAATACATACATAATCATCACATCCACTAATAATAGAGTCATGTGTCCGGATCCTCAACCTGAGGTCCTCAAAGAATAAAGTGCGGGTCTTAGGGCTAAATAATGTTAAAATTCATATCACTGTCAATCAACTAGAGTAAGGCACTACACCATGCCATAAGGAACACCAGAAAAAGGAACATTACAAATCCTCCCACCCCAAGATTGCTTGCCCTCAAGCAATCCTAACATGAGGACCAGTTTGTGTGAAATTTTTTGAATATTTCATATGAAGAAACCCTACTGTTAAATCACGATTTACTTCTCCTACTTATACAAGTTATTAATCTGAAATGTTCAGTATTAAGATCGAAGTAAACACTTTAACAACCTACATAGATACAGATCTAAATTGAATACATGCATATATATTATAGACAAAGCGACACACAAGATTTTTTGGACAACTGTCCTCGGAAAAACCCAATGCGGGAAAACCGGTCTTCTGGCTGCTGGAGGGTTTATCATTGAAGCTCCATAGGTTGCTGCTCTGCACTGTCTTCCTGAAGCCATTGCGCTACTGCAACTTTGCTCTGCGTAAGCCAGCCTGCACTACGCTGTTGAAGTCACATCAACCCCTCTGCGCTGCATTGCTACGCTACTGCTGCATCTGCACTGCATTGCTCCCTCTCAGCATCCAGCTCTGCCTTTGCTCCATTTGTGACTCTCTGCACCCACTGCTCCACTTGTCCCGCTACTGTCTTAAGGCTCCCGTAGCACCGATGTGATCCAAGAGTTGGGCTACTCAAGGATCCCGCCACCACTCTGTAGTTACTCTATAGATCCATGCCGCCCAACTTCCTTGGTTGATGAGCGCTCATGGCTACGTCATCTTCAGAGCCATCGTCCACCACAGTAGCCTTGGAGGTAGAAGCTTCCTTGTCCTTCTTCTGTTGAGGACAATTGCTGGTGAAATGTCCTAGTTCGCCACACTAGAAACACTTGATCTTTGATAGATCACACTTCTTCTCCCTTGCTGCTTCTTTGATGCCAAGGCTGCATCTTCTTCCTCTTCCTTCTTCACTTTACTTGATCCATTGTTGTATTGTCTCTTGGTGAACCTACGGAGTTATTCTTGTCAGAGGATCGCCCACATATTGTCCCAGTTGGGAAGGTCTGCTCTACCCAAGATACTTTGGACAAAACTTTCCCAATCCTCTGTGACCACATTGAGTGCAGTCCTAACCATAACATCATCCTCCCTTTCACTCCCATGGTAGTCAACTGATCCCTGATCGCCTGTAATGTGAAAAGGAAGGGTTCGATCTCGTCTCCCTTGGCCATCATGAATAACATCATCTGATTTTCCAGAAGCATTCTCCTCTGGATGGGTCTTCTTTGATATAGTGAGGTCAAAACCACCCACATATCATGAGCCGTTGTCTTCTCGGCTATGTGAGGCGCTACATGATCTTTAACACCGTCCATGATGAAGCGCTTGGCGTGTGCCACTGCTTCTTCATGCTTCTCCAGGAGCTTCACATCGGTTGGCGTGGCCATGACTTTCTCTGCATGCTCCCTCAGATTGTATGTCTCCATGACTACCAGGATTCTCGTGTTCCAAACTGCAAAGTTGGACAGGTCGTCCAACCTATCCTGATCATGTAGTCCTTGAGGTGCCATTTGCTCAATAAATCTGTCAGAAGTAATCCTTCGCTCTATGCTAGAGAATTGGATCTAGGGTCCTTGGCGAGAAAGGCACCCTTTGCTCCCTTTGACAATTGACTTCCTCTCTTGGAAGTCTACCAAATCACAACGAATCAGCTCTCTTCGATCCTTTGATCAAACTGTAGATTTCTTTGGCTGGAAATCCTTTGAGAAGTTGTTCTCCTCCCGCTCTTTGTCAAATAGTGCTCAGGCTAATTTCTGCACCTTCAGAAATTTAACCCCACCAGCAACTACTGAAGCTCTGTAGCACTACTTCCAGTACTTTGAATCAGGAACAGCTTCAAGACTACGTCACCCTAGCTGGCCTCTGCGTGAGCAGACAGTCCCAACACAACCTCTGTGCAGTAAGTACGTGGGCTTGCGTGGAGACTACGTCACTCTGGCCTCTGCATGGCTCTACTCCCTTCTGCTCCAACGCTATCCTCTTTGGTCCGAAATTCTGCGACATCTGCTGCTTTCTTTGCTGCTTTCTACAGCAAGGATTCTTCAGTCTTCTTGCTGGTGATCCAGCTAGATCTACAATTGCTCTGATACCATGTGAAATTTTTTGAATATTACTTATGTAGAAACCCTACTGTTAAGTCACGATTTACTTCTCCTACTTATACAAGTTATTAATCTGAAATGTTCAGTATTAACATCGAAGTAAACACTTTAACAACCTACACAGATATAGATCTAAACTGAATACATGCATATAGACAACGTGACACACAAGATTTTCTGGACAACTATCCCTGGAAAAACCCAATGCGAGAAAACCGGTCTTCTGGCTGTTGGAGGGTTTATATTATTAAGTAGATTCTAAGTACATCAAATTTGGGCACCTTACTGGTTAACCCCACAAATAAATACAAATTTTTTTAGCAATACCTCTTTTCTGGAGATGGAGAAACTAGTTGATTCACACCCTCAAACGAGATTTACAGAACTCAGCCTTTTTTTGTTTTCAAAAACCCCAGTGCTCCTCTGAAGGCCTCTGTGTCATCTCTGCTAGCCTGCGTGTGCCCCTGTGCTGCTCAGGAGAGGCCTGCGTAACCCCAGACTGGGTGATGTAGTCCCTGCGCTGCCCTAGCTAGGCCTGCGTAAGCCTTGATGGCCTCTTACTGCCTCTGCACTACCCTTTCTGGGCCTGTGTAGCACTAAAGCCCTCTGCGCCGCACAACTACTGCGTAGTTGCTGCTTTGACTGCTGATTCTCTGCCTCTTGCTGACTCTTGGCTCTGGGATCAGATCATCCCCTTATCCAATACTACCCCTCCCTGCAGCTGAAACACTTATGGAAATTCTTAGCAAACCATGCCCTATAATTCTAGCTTAGTGTCAATGCTCTGCCTCTATGTGTGTTCTCCAACTGACCCTAAGCCTTTCCTTTATACTTTTCTCATTGGGAAACCAATGGCTGTGATCTAATTTTGAATCGACGGCTAATATTAAAAGAAAGTTTGATCCGTGTGACTTAAGTCATTTCCATCACATGTTTAAATTAACTACCTTTAATATTTTAATTTTTCTAAGTTAGACTTAGGGTCCTTAATTAAAAATATTAATTAATTAATTTTCTCTTAAACATGATGGAATTTCTCAAATCCCTTTCTGGGTCTTGGAGATCTCATGTACTCTAGTCCTTCCATAAAGTTTGGGAGCTAGAGCACATCCGATGCTACCCCAACACTCAAAATCTCAAAAGTTTGGTGGCCCAATGTAAATGAGACCCACAGCTCAGATCCCATATAAACCACTAGGTGATGGTATGCCTCTGTGTCAAGCCAACATGAATGGACCCCTCAATGCCTGGATCCCATACCAATCTCTGACTGAACTTGTCATCAACAAACCCTCCTGGATCCCAACGCCACCAAGAACAAGTATCAACGTTCCATGGCTCCTGCTGTGCTATAACACCAATCATGAGTGTTGCTCCATCCACCGCATACCAACTCATCACCTCTCTCCAATCCAACCCTTGGCATAGATCAAGGTCAATATCACCATGCTGATGTTGTGCTAAAATACTAATGAGTGGCTAGCCTAAATCCTGTTGCCAACGGGAGCATGTAGTATCCCTCACATCTAAGGGGTCCTGCAGTGCAATGTTCCTGAATAAAAATTATACTCCGTTAATCGGGTACCAACTCATGATCTCTCACCATCCAATGCATGGACACATGTATAAGGAACAAGTCTACTAGGTTTATATGGGTCCCTGCTCAACTCAGGATGCTCTATTTGGTCAATCAACAAGATATGTCTAAGGAAACTTGCCTCTCTCTCTATGATAGGAAAAATTTGGCAAGATGTGCTACAAACCCTGTCTATGTACTCTTGGAGAGGGTTGCGGAATGGAAATACTGCAACTCTAATGGTTTCCATTGCACCTATCTACAAAAATCCAAGTCACCAATCAGGGATGGAGGGGAGGCAAACAAGGCTAGGAGGAGGGCCACAGAGGACAGGAAAGGGCTGGAGGAAGGAGCGGCTAGGGTCAAGAGGCCAGAGAGGGCCATGGAAGAGGAGGAGCGGCTCAAATATACCCACAACAAGCCCTAGGGGTTGTCATCTAGCCTAGAGAGGGGACCTAAAGGCCCTAGGAGGCTACATCCTAGGGCTAAAAATCCCTTAAGCCCTGCGGCTACCCTAGGAGGAGGTTAGAGGCCTAAAAGCCTCACGGATGGGCCTAAAACAGTCTGAAAAATTTGACACAGGGGAAGAAATAGGGGGTTCAGGCCTCTTAGGGCTTACGGCTAGGCTCTAGCGGGCATCTGGGCCTGACATAGGGGGAGAAAAGGTTGACGCTGAGGCTAGAAGGGGCCACACTAGGATTGGGAAGCCTGAAAATGCTAAAACCCTTGCTCAAAACTTTGATTTTTCTTCAAATCTGCAATATTGATCAATTTCACTGCAAAATTCTTTAATGTTGGCTCTGCAAAAAATTTAGAGACTAGATCTTACCCTCAAGGGACTAGATCTAGCTCAAACCCCAACAAATCTTCTTCAAAAGGCTTGATTCTCACCTGCACAAATGAAAATAAAAATACCCAAAACCCCAATATATACAAAATTTTAAAATAAAATCCCAAACCCTAATTAGTTGCAAAACAAGGGTTAGAAAAATTATTTTACAAAAATTATTTACAATTATTTACAAATTTACAGTGCTTGAAAATAAAATATTTTTGAGAATTACTTTTTTAAATGATGAATAATGACAATAGATCTGATGTGTTTTGAAAGTTATGGTGTTTCCTAAATCCTTAGTGAAGTAAGAAAACCAAATAAAATTCTCGGAGCCCAAACAAGGTTGACTCTATTCCAAAGTTTGTGAACTTGGAGCCTATTATCGCTTCTTCTTGCCACCTACACCTACCTACAAGTCAGTGGAAAAAGCCTTCAACCCCACATGGTGTGGTTGGTGGCAAGGATCTTAGAGAAGGGTCTGTCACACTGATCCCAACTCTCCGTTTTAGCTCTCTCCTAAGTCAGCTAAGGGGGGTGGTCCCTAAAGTGAAGAAACTGAGTTAAAAGGATGTGAGGTTCTAGGAGAGTGTTATAGTGAATATGGATTACTTTTAAGGATTTATGAGCAAATATGATGTGAGCAACATGAAAAAATAATGACAATAAAAAACCACAAACCAGTGCCTTGTACAGAATTTGCTCAATGTTTGAAATATATATATATATATATATATATATATATATATATATATTTTCTCAAGAAGTAAAATGTAAAGCTCTCAAAAATTGAAAGCAGAGTAACCCTGAAATGAAAACAAAAGATTGTTAATGCAAGATATTGCAAGATACAAAAAATGCCTTTGAGATAATCAAATTCGGGAATCAAAAAATTGAAACAAATCTTGCCAAAACTCCAAAATTAGTAATTAGCTCGGAAAATGTGAACAAGGAAATGCCAAATGTGAAATCAGACTTGAAACATAAAAAGAAAGCACTTGTTAAGAGAATTACAATACTTGCTTTTGGAAGAAAATTTTCATATGAAAACTCAAGACCATCAAGAAACAAGTAAAGTAAATATGATGGATAGTGCTCTTGGTTAATTTTATTATTAGTTGCCTCTACAATAAGATTGCAAATGAAATCTTCAATCCTCAGACCTCACCCTCGCCCAAAGATATGGATCCCACATTGGCTGTCACACTGATCCCGACTCTCCATTTTAGCTCTCTCCTAGGTCAGCTAAGGGGGGTGGTCCCTAAAGTGAAGAAACTAAGTTAAAGGGATGTGAGGTTCTAGGAGAGTGTTATAGTGAAGATGGATTACTTTTAAGGATTTATGAGCAAATATGATGTGAGCAACATGAAATAATAATGACAATCAAAAACCACAAACTAGTTCCTTAAACAGAATTTGCTCAACGTTTGAAATATATATATATATATATATATATATATATATATATATATATATATATATTTTCTCAACGTTTGAAATATATATATATTTGCTCAAGAAGTTAAATGTAATGCTCTCAAAAATTGAAAGCAGAGTAACCCTGAAATGAAAACAAAAGATTGTTAACACAAGATATTGCAAGATACAGAAAATACCTTTGAGATAATCAAATTTGGGAATCAAAACATTGAAACATATCTTGCCAAAACTCCACAATTAGTAATTAGCTCGGAAAATGTGAACAAGGAAATGCCAAATGTGAAATTAGACTTGAAACATAAAATGAAAGCACTTGTTAAGAGAATTACAATACTTGCTTTTGGAATAAAATTTGCATATGAAAACTCAAGACCATCAAGAGACAAGTAAAGTAAATATGATGGATAGTGCTCTTGGTTAATTTTATTATTAGTTGCCTCTACAACAAGATTGCAAATGCACTCCTTAATCCTCAGACCTCACCCTCGCCCAAAGATATGGATCCCACAGTGAGGAGTCAATAGAGGAGTAGAGGGTCCTTAAGATGTCTATTCAACCAACTTATGTTGGAGATAAAATTTTAGCGAGTGTTGATTTTCCCAATTAAATTGCTACATGCAATGTTTCAAAAGAAATAGAAATGAGACTATGCTCATTGCAATCACAAATTAAACTTGAGAAACAAGAATGGAAATAATCTCATATGTGTTGCACCAATAAATGAAAGTAGGCAAGTTAAGTGAAATAGATTTTCTTTATGATACAATTGTTTCAAGTGAGAGATAATGCTCCAATAGTTACCAAAATATGTATCATAAATGGACTGTAATATTCCGGATAGAAATAAACAACAATATAAAGCACATAAACAAGAAACTGCAGCAACTAGAGAGACATCACATGAACAAAACACAATATGGAGAACGCTGAACCATTTTATTAAATACTGAAAGATAAAATGAGTACAAAGGTGATCAGAATGATGGCACCTTGGCTTGCACTAGGCAAGCGTAGAAATACTCTCAGAATATATCATGGAATGGCTTCTCCCTCAATGACAGCGTAATCTCCAAGCTGCTGGTGTTGTTGCCGTGCTGCTGCTACTGCTGGAATAAACTAAAACTTTGGGGCTGCTCCCTAGCTCAGAAAATTATGAAACTTTGGGAATGGCCTTTCCACCCAATACCTAGAAAAGCCCAGAAAGCTTTTCGAAAATGGCTGACCTTCGAAAATGACCTCCCTCGATGTACCACGCTGGCCCTGAATGATCTGCTGCAAAAGACGGCCTCCAACTCTACCGAAATGATGGAATAGGGAAGGGCTGACCCCTTTCCAACTCTCTTGGGCTAAATCCTCTGATAAACCCTCAATTCGGGATCTCCTCCTCCAAAGACTGCATCCTCCCTCTCACTGACTGCGCTGTCTCTGCAAGTGAACAATCCCAACTGTGGCTGCTCCAACTCTCTTCGGAAAAACAAGGATAGAACTCCTCACCCGAGCAGGCACTCGAAGTCCCCCGGGGCTGAGTTTGGGATCTCCGCACGGAGACACCCAGTGTGCTGAAAAACACTTGCAGACTTTGGTCAACAGCAAAAGCGTGCTCAATGTCAAAAGACAAATATCATAGATGCATAATAAGAATGAGAGAATGAGGAGCCTCTTCCCCTTTTTATGCTTTGAGAGCCTTGCTCTCACCCGGGCCACACCAAACTGTGTTGTCCCTCTTGGCCCACGTTGTCCCTCTCTCATTGCGCTCTCATGGGCCCACGCTGCCCATGCTGCCACTTCCCTCACGCTGCCACTTCGTCCTCCTGGGCCCCACGCTGCCAAATAATTATATGCTCAAGTGACTTTAGGGAATGTTTATTTCCAAAGTGTAGGTTGTGTGTCTCATCACCCACTTTATTAACTGAATTAACTTTAGAAAAGGAAAACTGGCCAAAATTAATATTACCAATTAGTTGCTGCTAATTGGGAATATTACAGTCGTCCCCGCCAAAAATTGCTTGTCCTCAAGAAATGCCTGAACAAGCCTCCTCTCTAGCTGATGCTCCCCACCATCACTGCAAAATGTGCCTGGGTCCCAGATGCGCCACTGAATCTTCCCTGTCCTCTGTATCACCCTGATATGAAGGGATCTCTCAATGCTAGGAACCCAAGCCATCCTGTCCAACATGAAGCACCACCTGCTCCACTCACCATCCTGCCATGCTAATGAAGTCCCCCACTTCATCAGTGACTCGCTAAAGCCCGATGGAAGATATACATGATATCCCCATGTAGTATACAGCTCACCCCTAGAGGTTATCGAGTTGTGTAGAGTTGTAATGCTCAAGTCTCCTGCTAATCTTGTAAAGGTACCACCATGCTTATGTTGCGCTACTTTGATCATGAGATACTCCCCGTCATGTGTAGACTGTATCCTCCTCTCTTGAGACCTAGTGGCAGGAGATCTGTAAGAGACAAGCTCATCCGGCCTAGGCATCGCCATGATGCCAATACCTACACCTCCGAATGCAGCTCTGAATCTATGCAGCAACAGAGAAGGTCTGCCTTGCCATCCGATGAAGGCCTCTGTGTACCCCCATGTGCCAATCCAATAGTGAACTAGATCACTCTCTGTCCTGACTCCGACCATCATGAGACAGAATGGGCTATCAATCAACTGAATCTCTGCATCCCATAGTCAGACCTGCTGCACCATAGCTCTGACAACTACGGGAATCCCTTCGTGCCTCATCTCTGGTCCCTACTTGTGACCAATATAGAGGGTCCATATATCATGGGAAAATATGATGCATGCTAACCTGCCCTGTGTCTGCCACTGTGTAGTACCGATGACCACTGGAAGCCATATGTGAAAAATAGCCACCCCTTGAATGCAATCAATAAATGGATATTTGATACTCGCAATTGACTCAAGGTATGTGGATCCCTCCTGTCCCTGCCAACCATCTCCACTGGGCCTGCCATCCACCCTCTCGATAATGTGTCGATACATTGTCTGGAGCCCAGACACATATTGGGATGATACCTCTACTGTACCCAGTATCCTCTGATCATGCATGGTCTCAACATGCCCTGAGAAAAGAGTGATGCATGTCTCCCTCATGACCCGCTCCCCAAGCGTAGGCTCAACGATGACTGATGTGCCACCCCTGCAGAGGATCATCTCATCCCCTATCCTGTGGCTGTCAACTAGCGCACCAACCCCGTGCCACTGCTGAGAAGTCTCTCACCTAGTGTGTTGAGTGTCATCCAAATATCTTGGGTGAGCTTCGCGTACCCCACTGCTCATGCCCAGAGTGCCAAAGGACAACAACAAAATCGACTGTGCCCGTGAGTGATGTAGAAGAGGGTCAGGCGCGTGAGTCCCCACAGATACCGTCAAGTATCGCTCATTTGTCTCCCCATCGAGCTTGGGTGAACTACCCCCAAAGGTATGCTCGGTGTCCATGTCCGTGAGTCTCCCTGGAGGCAATACTCTAAGACCCTTTTGTTCAGCACCGTATACCCTCGCATACCACCGATCATCCATGTACTCCTCGACATGCCACTTCACACTGAGGCATACCCCTGTACACCGCTGGATACCCCCTACTACTGTTGTACCATCCTGTACTGTCTCATGCCTTGTCTATGTTAAAGCACTGATCACTCGCGTGTTCTCAATGTGATGTAGGACACTCCTACTCCACAATGCAGTCCCACACACTACGGTAAACCACCATGCAACTCCATGTCCACCGGTAGTCAACTGCTCAATGTTAGATGCTCCCACACATCCTTGGATGTGATGGCCTAGAGTTGTGTCTCTACATGTCGAACCACCCCCAATCAGTATCATCACCTCCACTGTCGCATCTCTATACCCTTCGATGAATGGATCATCACTCCAAACCCTCCTTGAGGGGTCCAAGAAGTGAATCTCCCTATGTGTCAGTGGTGATACCACCACTGCTCGGCTCCGCTGTGACCTCTGTGCCGCACACAAAGGTGAAGAATCCTTGGCTCCATACAAGGCACCATCTGGTGGCCTACCAATGCCACCGCCTCCGACAAGCTCCTGCCAAGGTATGTTGATCACCTTGTAACCTCGCATACAAGTGCCATACCAAGACAACCTAGGGAGTCTGCCCATAAACTGGTTGGCCACTGGCGCTGACCGAAACTCCCCTAGCGAATGTGCATGCTTAACTGCTAGGCCAACTGTACCCTCCAAGACATAGTCAACCGACCTGCCTGGGAAACGACAGGTAGTCCCGCCTGGATCCCAATGCCACTCTGGGGTTCCTGTATTCCCAGCACCTGGAAACTCCTGCTGAACCACACCTGGGTCCACCACTATCTCCATAACCCACTCCACCGAGTACCAACTCAAAATCTCTCGCCATCCAACCTCAACATGTGGATGTTGCACCTTGTGCAACTCCGATCATCTCATCTCGCTATCCAAGTCAACATATGAGATCTGACTAGGTGGCTCCGCCTCTCTCTCTCCAATGTAAAGAGGTGACCCAACAATGTGGCTAGCCCTGTCTATGCATGCCTGAAGGGGGCTGCTCTGACACTCCAATGTGCCCTCTAGCTGTACCATTATGGAATCCAGCCGTTCCCCAATGTGGGCCAACTTGGCCGCTGACTCGGCACAAATCACTCTCATGCCCTCTAGCTCCTCGTTTTGCAACAAAATAGCCTCTCGTACTGATGTGGCCTTCCATTTCAAAACTAGAAGGTCGGCTTGAAGCTGATGAAACCGTTGTGTGCGACCATCGTCCAATACCTCTATATCTCCTAGCGCCTCATCAAAGGTGGATACATCTCCTGGCACTTCACCCATCTGCCGCGCGCTACTACCACCCAAAGACTCGGGCACTACCCCGGTCATCACCTCAATGGATGGCACTACTGGGGTAGGCTCTACTCTCTCTACTAAGATGTCAACCGATATGGTCAAAGAAGTCTCCAACACAGGTGACCCCTGCGTCATACTGGGTGTATCCACATGCTCCCCATGATCCTGTGTGCCCTCATCCTCCAAGTGTGAGGTAGCCATTTTGATGGCTTCCCCCTCCGTTATTCGATCAAGCTGGAAAGAGGTATCCAACTTTCCCACCCGATCCAGAGCTGTGCAATCAGTGGATCCATCATACATGGAAAAAGGTGTCCTCCCAATGGTATGTTGCAACTCTGAACTCTGCGTGCTAGGCCGCCCACTGTTCCTTCCTTCTTCATCCTGCTTGAGCTGGCAATAATCTCTGAAGGACAAAGCGACTCTAAAGTTTTCCCCCGTGGACTGTCATTCGCGGAAATAATCTCCCATGGGTATATGATCATGCCGCCTACTTTTCTCACTCAGTACTGGAGGTAAGAATGTAGGCATCGTGATCCTGGTTGGCCTACTGAAGGTTGGTGGGTGAGTGGCTGGTAAAGGGTGGTCACACTGTTGTGAAACCCTCGAAGTCTCCCCAACTAGGGATTCTTGATGGATGCTCCCATTCTTATTCTGTTGTTTGAGTCTTTCCAACATTCCCTTCTGTCCTTTGGCTAAATCATTTAGGGTCTTAAAAATGTTGCCAAATGTTGCTTCCCCTTTTCTCTTCGACTCCATATTTTCCACCTCTACTGCCTTGGTGGGTAAGATTCTACCTACTCCCTTTGTTCATGGAAAAAGATCCCCACGGCTGAGCCAAGAATGAAGCTCTGATACCACTGTAATATTTCGGATAGAAATAAACAGCGATATAAAGCACATAAACAAGAGACTGCAGCAACTAGAGAGACATCACATGAACAAAACACAATATGGAGAACGCTGAGCCATTTTATTATTCACTGAAAGATAAAATGAGTACAAAGGTGATAAGAATGATGGCACCTTGGCTTGCACTAGGCAAGTGTAGAAATACTCTCAGAATATATCATGGAATGGCTTCTCCCTCAATGACAGCGTAATCTCCAAGCTGCTGGTGTTGCTGCCATGTTGTTGCTACTGCTGGAATAAACTGAATCTTTGGGGCTGCTCCCCAGCTCAGAAAATTATGAAACTTTGGGAATGGCCTTTCCACCCAATACCCAGAAAAGCCCAGAAAGATTTTCGAAAATCGTTGACCTTCGAAAATGACCTCCCTTGATGTACCACGCTGTCCCAATGATAAACGCTGGCCCTGAATGATCTGCTGCAAAAGACGGCCTCCAACTCTACCGAAATGATGGAATAGGGAAGGGCTGACCCCTTTCCAACTCTCCCGGGCTGAATCCCCTGATAAACCGTCAATACGGGATCTCCTCCTCCAAAGACTGCGTCCTCCCTCTCATTGACTACGCTGTCTCTGCAAGTGAACAATCCCAACTATGGCTGCTCCAACTCTCTCCGGCAAAACAAGGATAGAACTCCTCACCCAAGCAGGCACTCGAAGTCCCCCGGGGCTGAGGTTGGGATCTCCGCACGGAGACACCCAGTGTGCTGAACAACACTTGCAGACTTTGCTCAACAGCAAAAGCGTGCTCAATGTCAAAAGACAAATATCATAGATGCATAATTAGAATGAGAGAATGAGGAGCCTCTTCCCCTTTTTATGCTTTGAGAGCCTTGCTCTCACCCGGACCCCACCAAACTGCGCTGTCCCTCTTGGCCCACGTTGTCCCTCTCTCACTGCACTCTCATGGGCCCACGCTGCCCATGCTGCCAATTCCCTCACGTTGCCACTTCGTCCTCCTGGGCCCCATGCTGCCAAATAATTATATGCTCAAGTGACTTTAGGGAATGTTTATTTCCTAAGTGTAGGTTGTGTGTCTCATCACCCACTTTATTAACTGAATTAACTTTAGAAAAACAAAACTGACCAAAATTAATATTACCAATTAGCTGCTGCTAATTGGGAATATTACATGGACCAAACAATGCAACATGTGCCTAAATAACCATGAAACAATTGAAACTTGCCCATAGTATAAATCGTTCACATAAAAGAGATTTTCTCAAGTTTGAAAATTTTGGAACTTATGCATGTTAGATTTTTTAGACATAAGATTTAGTGAATGAATGTGGAGTGAATATGTTGTTAATTTTAAGCATGCATGCGATGGAAATAAGCGTAAAAGAGACTAGAAACAAAGTCAATCCACCCACAAAAGGTCCTTCCTCTTCAACTGAGGAAGGGGGATGCCATGGGAAAATTTCCCAAGCTCCCTCAAGCAAAGAAGTTTATTTTATTAGTGATTACAATGATTAGAAAATATGCCTCTAAGAACGCTGCCCATGAAATGAAAGGAGATCTTTACAAAGATAAGAGCTTGGAAAAGCTAGAATCTCCCCCTCGAGTAAGACAACGAAAGTAAATGGAAAAACCCTCTAAATCAGAAAGTTTGCAAGCCTCAAAAGCCGACGGCCTAGATAACTTGTTGCTTCCCCTATAGAGCTCATGACCTCCTTACAAAATCAATCCTTGAGTTCGTGGAAGGTCCTGCATGCATTATTATTAGTAGTTTTCCGACACCTCTTCTTCAAACTCTTCGTTGTCGAAATTTCAAACCTATGGGCTTCCAAAATAAAATCAATTAATAGTGTGAAAGAAAGCAAAATAAAACAATATTATATTACAAACTAATGTACAAAACACTAGCTCAAGTAATGGGAGTGAACCCCCATACTTGCCCAACTTAGAAATTACTCTTGAAATAGCTTGTATAACTTTGGAAGCTCTAAAAATAAGTATTTTAAATTTTAAATGAAGTAGATGATCAAGTAGCCAGAGAACGAGAAAACTCCCTCTTGGTCTTCCTTTGATGAAAGACTTGGGGTTGAAAATCGCTGAGTCTTGGATCGCTTTGAATCTAGGAGTGAGTTGGTCTATGTGAGACTTCTCCCACGCCCGGATGGATTTCCTGCACACAATACAAATAGATCTTCCCTACACACTTGAACAAATATCAGTTTGCAAAAGGATTAGAGAATCATAATGAATAAGATAAACCAAACATTCCTCCGAAAATGACTTGGCAAGCTTATTTCTAGAATACTACTCTAAATCAATGATACATGCAAGATAGCTTGCATGTATCAATCCAAGCTAGATGGAAGATATAAACTAATACTGATCAAACATGTAAATGAATTCAAACATAATAGCAATAGTATGGAAAGAAATCACTCATAACGCCAAGAGAACATCTGCTAAATAGCCCCAAAGTCTTGATTTTATTGATATGCAAAATAGCAGAGTTTTCTCAAGCCCAATAGCTCATAACATGATACAATAATGAGAGCTAAGGCTCATTTAAATAGGAAAACGGGAGCCAATCCCAATGACCAATCCATCAGATAAGTGGAGAAATGGTGGAGATCACAAAGCCAAATTGAACTCCAAGTGTATGAGAGACCAAAACATATGTGATGTTAAATCTGAAATGTGGCAGTGTATACTCCTATTCAGGCTAGCGTATCTTAGGTTCCAATGTGCATATTTTTGTGATTATCCAAGTACTTCACTTGAGGATCAATGTGCTAATCAGACTATTAGACAAATGTGGACTTAACTAAAGTGTATGGAAGACAAAACTCCCTCAAAACTATGTGCTGGCTGCCACCACAGGCAGCATATATCCTTGGCTGGTCCATGCTGATATCCCCTCCAATCTGGTCTGTGTAGACCATTGTGAACTTCCACTTAAATCAACGTTGTCCCATGAACCCACGGTTCTAAA
Organism: Pinus albicaulis; assembly: GCA_034641835.2. Taxonomy (NCBI): domain Eukaryota; kingdom Viridiplantae; phylum Streptophyta; class Pinopsida; order Pinales; family Pinaceae; genus Pinus; species Pinus albicaulis. Next base: position 1,294,784,364 of record CM076583.1, on the reverse strand, counting down.
AAATGTGTAAATTTGTCCATGCGTTGACTGTGTATAAGCTGATGATAAGTTGAGATAAGTGGAGTTTAATTCCCACGTAAGACTGCTTCCCAATTCTCACATGAAATTGATTCCAATCGTGCTGCTGAAGTATTGACTGCGTGGAGCTGAAATGTAGTTCCCTTTGACCAATTCATATGGCAGCGTAGACTTCATGCTTCGAAGTTTTGAAAGGGCATGTGCGTATTGCTGAATTGAACTACTGTTGGCTCCAGATGAGTGCTAGCGTGGGATCTTCAAATTAAACTGAGTGTACATGGAGGCTGGCAATGTAACATGTGAAACTTTAATGATAAACCTTTGATTTATGGCAGCGTATTTATCTCCTCAAAAAATATGCTGTGTAATATCATGTTGCTGCGTTGGAGTTTCCCTTGATGCGTGGAACCTTGTTTGTGTTGAATTATTTAGTGGCATGTTCATAAATATTTATAACTATGCGTATAACATGAGAGGTAAGGTGGGTCCATTCCCCATTTACTTTATTAAAGCTTAAACTTTATAATATGCCATTCTTATTTGAATTAAATCATACTTGACTTTGGCCATACGTAACAGTTCAAATTTTACTTTTTAACTTCAACGTGGAACCTTTTGATTCCCTTTGACTTTCATTTGGAACTTTGACTCGGGATTTCCTCCATGTGGTGGGCCTCACATGGATTCCACATAATCTTTGATCTTCCCTAGAATTTCCACGTCACTGGTTAACTTATTTTGACTTTGGAAAAATTTACGAATTTTTCCAATTATTGATTTTTTTGAAATTTTTCTCATTTTTGCCACTGACATTAGGAAAATTGGCTTTTGAGAGACTATAGGTCGTTTTTTGACCCTCAAAGTGGGTCCTAGGATAATGCTGGGCCTCTGAGGATGATTTTCGAGTAGTCACACTCCCTAGACATTTCCGAAGACCACTTATTTACATCATCACATAGAAATTAATTAAAAAATCCCACTTATTATTCATTGGAATAAATCATAAGCCCTTTCTTCTCTTGGGCCTTTACCTTGTGAATAGCTATTACCATCAAGAAACCTCAAAACCCTAGGTCTTGTGCCTTCTTTTCTAGGTTTTTTTTAGAGATTGGTTCGCTTCTTTGAAGCGTCATACCTTTATTGAGCCGCTATTTGAATGAGATCTACCTCCATCAGGTTGAACCTTCAAACCTAGAATATCTATTATAGGTGATCATAATCATACCGAGACTCCTCCCATCGATGAAAGTTCGTAAAGAGCAAGGGACCTCGGTTGTGGTGACAGTGGACCATTGTCCCATTGTTGTCACTTAGTCTAGTAGTTGTCCAATAGGTTCCCCCCCCCCCTAGGGCCCTTTTAGATTTTGTGGTAACAAGTCTCACTCCTTGAGACATGGGAGGGCTAGAACCACCTTGGAAGCCCTCAACGTTGGAACAAATATAGGCACTATGGCCATTTGGAGACCCATGAGACCACCTTTGTTGCCACAAGATGAAATTTGGGGTCCACAAAGAGAAATTTCATGTCATGATTTTATAGGGCTTCTACACCACTCATGGCACCCTCAGCCCTCAACGCATGCCCTAGAGAGGCTCATGCATGGATGGAATAAGCTATTTCGGCCCTATGGTTCACATGTGTGGGAGAATTTTGATGTTTTTGTCTAAGCTAGTAGGTTGGCTTGTGACCTAGTTTGTTATTGTGGCATAATTTAATGTTTTAGGAGCTCTTAGGCTAAAATTAACATTAATCCTCCTCATATAAGTAGAGAAGTGGATTCATTTGTAATTCATCATCACACACACTTTAGTATTTTGGCCTCTTGTGATTTCAACCTTCTTGCCTTGTGGAGTAAATGAGATCTATGAATGCAATCTGACATTTGGAGAAAATTGTTTGTCTTTGGAGCTATTGTCTTGGATCAATGGATGGATTTCTCATGCATGTTATCTTGTAAGTGAGCATTTTATTGGATAAATATTTTCCTTGTGTCATATAGAATGTTTTGAATCTAGGTTTTCTTATTGTGCCCTAAATTATTTGATGGAATCTAGATATCATTATTGCATACATTACTCATCAATGACATGTGAATGATAATACTAGTGGTGAACTTTAATTAGATCTCCCATAAGATTCCTTGATTCATTACATAGGTAATTGCTAGGGTTTTTGGTGCTAGGGCATCAATTATCCTTCTTAGCAACTCTTAGCCATCCAATCAAAACATAAACTCCATTATTCAAAGGAACAAGGCACTGGCCTATTTATTAGTGATCAAACTCTTTCTTCATCCATAAATTTTCCCTTTCTCTCCCTTAACCTAATTCGACCCCTTTAAGGCCAAGCTCTCAAACTAGGGCTTGGTGCGAATTTCTAGGCAAAGGAGACTTTTGGGATTGGAGAGTCTAAATGCCAAGGGTAGAGTTGGTTGCCTCAAAATCAATTCTCTTGGTAGGCATTCACTTCGATTTTGTCCATAAAATTTCTTACCCTAGTTGGTTGCCCTTGGGTAAACCCTAGTTTGGTGTTGCTTCAACTTAGGGGCTTATTTGAGGGTTTCATGTGCCTTTGTATTCTTGAATATCATTGTTGGAAATCCTTTTTTAGCATCTTGATCTTGGGCTTTCCCAACTCTTGAGTCTCAACCCATCAATCAAACCCTAGGTCAGAGATTGCCATTCTTAAGCATTTCCAAGTAAAGTGAATTTCCCTTACCATTGATTGAAAACACGTGCTTAATATTTTCCCTCGGAGGCCTATTGATCACCTAATGTCATTTTACCTGGAATACCTATTAGGTGACCTATTCACTTACCGGGAATCCTCCCATTGGTGAAAATTCGTAAAGAGTGACAGATTTTCGCTGTGGTGACAATGGGCCATCACCCCATTGTTGTCTCTTGGTCTAGTATTAGCCTTGTAGGGTGCCCCTCTCCAAGGCCTGCTAGATTTTGCGGCAACAGATCCTCAAGGGGTTCTCTTAGAAAAATCTTGGTTTGTTTGATGCCATAGTCGATCCTTGGGATGAGGGAAATTTGAGGAATCCTCTCTAGTTGAATTTTGATCTCATGGTTTTCCTTGATTAGTCAAGGGGTTAATCATCCATTAGATACTAGTTCCTTATCCTAATCCATTTTACCAGGCAATTGAAAAAACGAGGGTGCTCTTCTTAACCTCGTCTCATCATTTGATCCTATCTTGACTCCATAGCTCATTGGATATTGGCACTGATCTCATATCTCTCCATCACTATTATTTATTCTCTTCCAAAATCAACTCGATTGCTGGTGTTACTTGTGATATCACCTTGTTCCTTATTGTTTAGCCCTAGTGATTCTTTAGGGCAACTCCCCTAGAGCTAGAGGAGAACTGGCCTAAAGTGCAAAGGTAGGTTGTTGAGGTGATAATGGGTGATCTTCCAAGGTTCCACTTGGATTGCATGATGTGGGTTAGAGCTTTATCATACAATTTGGGTGGTAACAAGCTTTTATAGGCAAAAAACTTGGGGGGATGCCCAGATGCCCCCTTTCATGAAGGAAATGCTAGAAACACCCGTTTTTTGGGGCTGATGTCTCGAAGTCACCTTTTTGGGAAACGTTCCCCTTATGTTTCTGCACATTTCATTAAAAGGGGGATGTGGGGATATATAATCCCAAAGATACACTGAAAAGTGTATTACTAAGAAAGACAAGGCATCAGAAATGCCATGTGACTCGTGAGTTGACTCTATAGTGTAAAAAGTGATAACTGAGAACCATCATACAAGAGATACAATTCATCAAACATCCCCAATCAAGGTTTATGAGAAGACTCAATAAATGAAAAGTGTAATACAAGTGAGACAATGCATCAAGCATCCCTAAAAAAGGTTTATGAGCTGATTTTATAATGTAAAAAAATAATAATAATTATATCAAACTGTGACAAACCGCTAACATATCTACCCGTCCTTATCACCTACTATATGGTCTCCCAATACCAGCTGATATATGTCATTGCAATAGAGACTTCAATGAACAAGAGTCTAGTAACATTGCTAGCAGTCGCGCAAAGCTTTCATTAATTTCATATTTCAATAGATGTGATGCAGACTACATGAAACTTCAAATATTGTGCTAAATGTCCAAAACAAAAGATTTGATTCCTGAACAAGTACAATCATCACTGCAGCCCTGATTTTCATTAACCATTATCTATCTTAATATGGATCAAAGTTACCCCTCAAAAATGCAAAAAGAGCATCATGTATGGCGTAAACCTAAAAGAACATTTTTTCCTATTAAAACCAAAGTGGGAAAAGCATGCTTCCCTTGTTTAATGATCCTACTAAAAGGTGTCACTTCCAAAACAAGAGCATACCATGAACCCTCAGGCCTCTGGAAATTTTCAATGGACTCGGAGGCTTTTAAAATGCACCCTTCTATTTCTTTACTTCGGTATTCTGGATACAGTTTCTTAAATGCTGCAAGACCTTGAGTTACTGCTGAAGTGCATTCCACACACCTGAGAAGTGCATATAGAGTTCAAAATAATTGAAAAAGTAAACTGAAGATGTTGCAAATGACATAATGCATAGACAACATGAATAAAAAGAATAACACAGAAATATGTCATATACTTACGGGTAGTCAAGGATAATATCTCCAAATGTCTCTGCAGGATTGAATTTCTACAAACAGAAACAGCCAACAGATGCACATGTAATTCTTGGCAGAAAAATAACAGCAACAATCAGCCATGCACCCATATAAAGCATTTTTATCTGGGGAAACCTTGTGCAATTCCTTTAGTCTCATAAATGGTTGGAAAATCCTTCTGATTTATGCAATGAAGTATTTTAACTATATGAAATGCTCTATATGAATTATAGTATACATAAACTTACAGAAAAATTAAACAATAGTATCTGTTTTATAGATAGGTTCAAGCAAATATCAATGGCCAAATTTACTTCGCTGAGAGATAGGGCATTGTAGTTTGTCAAAAGGTAGACACATCCCTTGAATTTATCCTTTTTGTCTGCAACATCAACTTGTATAAAGGCCAATTGAGTCTAGCCCAGGCTGTTGAGAGGAGTGTAACACCCCCAAGTTGAACACTAGTGTATTTGTACATATTTGATATTTCTATTAGGTTGGTGAACCAGGATATGTTGGGCCTGCGTACCTATATATATAAGTGTGTTGAGCCTGCTTGTGTAAGTATGTATATATGCTTTAGGGCTAGAATGCTTGTGTCATTTTAAATCGGAGAGCCCATGTGTTGAAAGGCCAGAGAGCCTACCAAATGTAATATGTAGTCACACTCATGTTAATAAACATACACTACTGCTACAGACCAAGTTGTAAAAAATAGATGGGGGATTAGAACTCCACAAATGGGCACGGGCTTAAGCCAAGTATTTAATTAAAGTTTTAAGTTATCATTCACATGTGTTTACCATAAGTTCCGAAGGAGAAGGAATGAATCTCCAAGTGTTGGGGAAGTGAGTTCTTGAGGTTTCACTTGTCACTGTTGGCATATGCATATATAAAGTGGGAGTTTAGCGTAATTCATTTAGTGTACTTCTTATTCCATCATCATCCATTTTCATCATTCTCACAAATGGTACTTGCTTAGGGGTGTGAGCTGAGGAGAGAAAGAGACCCTGTGATACTATGTCACCTTGTCAACCTTAGGTGGATTTGGGTGTGTGCACTTCTTCTTGGGTTGCCTTAGGGAAGGTCGTGTTACCCCTCATCTCAGCAAGGGTAAGTCCAAGGTCACAATCAAAAGCAATGCAAAAACCATGTGAGGCCCTATATTAGGTATCCTAGGCCTTGTGTCTTGTCATTGAGTTTGTATGTCTGTATCATGTTGTTTTGGTCAGACTATGGTTGGTCCCTTGAAGTTTACTTTTGGTTCCTTTAAGCCTGTATAGGATTGGAGGTCCTTACATGAGCTTTCTTGAGAAATCATAGTTTTATGGGAGCCTTCATTTGTAGGGTTGATCACTGATGTATGGGCCAGTCCATCCCATGTCAAGGTGAACCTATGTCTTTACCACATGGTTACGGTCTATAGTGTATAGGTGGCCTTGGCTTTGGTGTAGTATTTCTCAAACAAGTCATGCATGGCGGTCTCATTTTTGACAACTTTCATGTCTCCCAAGGCAGTATATGGTTCCCAATGCAAAGTGGCCCTCGTGGTCGAAAAGTCAACTCAGTCTCAAATTTTTCAACTTGATTAAAGGATTCCATGACATGTTCCAACTTTCCAATTAGAGGTGGAAAAGGCTAGTTACAATTTGGTCAAACTTGGTCAACAGGTCAAAACAAGTTTTGGGTGGCAGAATGGAGCAACATTGGGCAGAACAATATATGCATTATTTCAAAAATGGTCTATTGAATGAAAGGAGCGAAACCATGTTTCATATTTTCTAAATACCTAAGGGCATAGAGATCATCCACTTGGGCGTGATGACATGGAAGGAAAATTCTCCGAGTATCATAACAAGAGATCTATGAGAGACAAGCTCATCCGAACCAGGAATCGCCATGATGCCAATACCTACCCCTCCGAATGCAGCTCTGAATCTATGCAGCAACAGAGAAAGTCTGCCTTGCCATCCGATGAAGGCCTCTGTTTACCGCCATGTGCCAACCCAACAGTGAACTAGATCACTCTCTGTCCTGACTCCGACCATCATGAGACAGATGGGCTATCAATCAACTGAATCTTTGCATCCCATAGTCGGACCTACTACACTGTAGCTCTAACAACTGTGGGAATCCCTCCGTGCCTCATCTCTAGTCCCTACTCGTGACCAATATAGAGGGTCCATATATCATGGGAAAATATGATGCATGCTAACTTGCCCTGTGTCGGCCACTGTGTAGTACCAATGACTGCTGGAAGCCATATGTGACAAATAGCCACCCCCTGAATGCAATCAATAGATGGATATCTGATACTTGCAATTGACTCAAGGTATGTGGATCCCTCGTGTCCTTGCCAACCTTCTCCACTGAGTCTGCCATCCACCCTCTCGATAATGTGTCGATACATTGTCTGGAGCCCAGACACATACTGGGATGCTACCTTTGCTGTACCCAGTATCCTCTGCTCATGCATGGTCTCGACATGCCGTGAGAAAAGAGTGATGCAGGTCCCCCTCATGACCTGCTCCCCAGGCGTAGGCTCAGCGATGACTAATGTGCCACCCCTGCAGATGATCATCTCATCCCCTAACTTGTGGCTGTCAACTAGCGCATTGACCCAATGCCACTGCTGAGAAGTATCTCCCCTAGTGTGCTGAGTGTCATTCAAATATCTTGGGTGAGCCTCGCGTACCTTGCTGCTCATGCCTAGAGTGCCAAAGGACAACAATAGAATTGACTGTGCTCATGAGTGATGTAGAAGAGGGTCAGGCGCGTGAGCCCTCACAGATACCCTCAAGTATCACTTATCTGTCTCCCCATCGATCCTGGGTGAACTACCCCTAAAGGTATGCCCGGTGTCCCTGTCCGTGAGTCTCCCTGGAGGCAATACTCTAAGACCCTGCTGTGCAGCACCGTACACCCTCGCATACCATCGATCATCCATGTATTCCTCGACATGCCACTGCACACTGAGGCATACCCTTGTACGCCACTGGATACCACTTGCTACTGCTGTACCACCCTGTACCGTCTCGTGCCTTGTCTGTGTCAAGGCACCGGTCACTCCTCGCGTGTTCTCAATGTGATGTAGGACACTCTTACTCCACAATGCAGTCCCACACACTACAGTACACCACCATGCAACTCCATGTCCACCAGTAGTCCACTGCTCAATGCTAGATGCTCCCACACATCCTTGGATGTGATGGCCTAGAGTTGTGTCTCTACATGTCGAACCACCCCCAATCGGTATCATCACCTCCATTGTCGCATCGCTATGCCCGCCAATGAATGGATCATCACTCCAAACCCTCCCCGAGGGGTCTGAGAAGTGAATCTATCTATGTGTCAGTAGTGATACCACCACTGCTCAGCTCCGCTGTGACCTCTGTGCCCCACACAAAGGTGAAGAATCCTTGGCTCCATACAAGGCACCATCTGGTGGCCTGCCAATGCCACCTCCTCTAACAAGCTCCTGCCAAGGTATGTTGATCACCCTGTGACCTTGCGTACAACTGTTATACCCAGAGAACCTAGGGAGTCTGCCCATAAACTGGTTGGCCACTAGAGCTGACCGAAACTTCGCTAGCGAATATGCATGCTCAACTGCTAGGCCAATTGTACCCTCCAAGACATAGTCAACCGACCTGCCTGGGAAGCGACAGGTAGTCCTCCCTGGATCCCAATGCCAGTCTGGGGTTCCTGTATTCCCAACACCTGGAAACTCTTGCTGAACTACACCCGGGTCCACCATTATCTCCATAACCCACTCCACCGGGTACCTACTCAAAATCTCCTGCCATCCAACCTCAACATGTGGATGCTGCACCCTGTGCAACTTTGATTGTCTCATCCCGCTATCCAAGTCAACATATGAGATCTGACTAGGTGGCTCCGCCTCTCTCTCTCTCTCTCCAATGGAAAGAGGTGACCCAACAATGCTGCTAGCCTCGTCTATGCATGCCTGAAGGGCGCTGCTTTGACACTCCAATGTGTCCTGTCGCTGTACCATTAGGGAATCCAGTCGTTCCCCAATGTGGGCCAACTTGGCCGCTGACTCGGCACAAACCACTCTCATGCCCTCTAGCTCCTCGTTCTGTAACAAAATAGCCTCTCGTACTGATGTGGCCTTCCCTTTCAAAACTAGAAGGTCGGCTCGAAGCTGATGACACCGTTGTGTGCGACCATTGTCCAATACCTCTGTATCTCCTAGCGCCTCATCAAAGGTGGATACATCTCTTGGCACCTCACTCATCTGCTGCACGCTGCTACCACCCGAAGACTCGGACACTACCCCGGTCATCACCTCAATGGATGGCACTACTGGGGTAGGCTCTACTCTCTCTACTAAGATGTCAACCGATATGGTCAAAGAAGTCTCCAACACAGGTGACCCCTGCGTCATACTAGGTGTATCCACATGCTCCCCACGATCCTGTGTGCCCTCATCCTCCAAGTGCGAGGTAGCCATTTTGGTGGCTTACCCCTCCGTTATTCGATCAAGCTGGAAAGAGGTATCCAACTTTTCCACCCGATCCCGAACCGTGCAATCAGTGGATCCATCATATGTGGGAAAAGGTGTCCTCCCAATGGTATGCTGCTGTTGGAAATACTAAGAGGGGGGGGGGAGTGAATCAATATTCCTTTCAATTAGAGCATTGGTTAATCTTCAATTATTATCAGTGTTTGTACAATGATAGCAGCAAACAAGAGGAACACAATTGCCCACAGTTTTTAAGGTGGAAACCCACTCCGGGACAAAAACCACCTAATGCTTTTCTAATAATTCTTTAATATTCAACTCCAATTGAAAATAAAGCTCCAACTTCCTAGAATCTAGAAAAATATTCTTCTCCAGCTCCCACTGGATAGATGCTCCAACACCTGAGATTCTTCAGTAGTCAACTGAATGGATGCCCCAACACCCAATGAGCTATAACTCACCCTAGCACCACCCTACCACCCTATAGAAGAATAAAAGAAGAATGGACTCCCGTACCAGGGAAAATGGTCCACTTTACAATGATATAGAATGATGTAGAAGAAGAAGATACACTAGACCATAACCCCAACTTTGACACAACCACCTAATGATGATTCTAGACCACCCGACACTGCCTCTTCAACTCTTGGCAGATAGACACTAGTACAATTTGTACAATAATATATTTACAATGACTTAGTACAATGATACCTTTACAATGATTGTATGCAGTGCTGCCCACTTGAAGACTTCATGTGATGAACTTCTTGTTGTTGTTATGTACCTTGGTTGTTGCTCTTTTTATGCTACCCTCTGCTGCACCTTGCTTTGCTTTGCTTCCCTAGAAAGTCTGGTCTTTTGCAGCCCTTGACAACACATGATCTAGCTTTTTCTTTGCCTTCTAGGAGCTCGATATTGAATCTGGTGTATCTCTGTTATTTTAGATCCCCAATATCTGATTTTTGGTACTGTAGTAGTCCTCTGAGTCGTCTTTTTAATGCCACAGGTCTCACCCAATTTGGATTCTTCAAGAGAGAGTTATACCCAATCTCTCACAATGCCCTAATTATGGACTGTTTCAGCAGAGCGAACTTGTACGGCGTGCCACGTGTCACTATTTCTTCATTTGGCTCTAAAATTAATAGAGAAAAAACTACAGACTGTGCACTATCTGCCACTTTTTACGGAATTCCCATCCGATACTCGGAGAGAGAGTTATGGCGATTTTCCCAAGGTCACTTCTTTGAGATGAATTTCAGGAGCCTGCAAAAACACTGACTTCCACAGATCATATCTCCGTAAATATTGTGCACCTTGATCTGAAATTTTCACAGCAGATTCCTCAGGATTTCGGCTTCGCCTCATAAAAATTTCAGCTTCTGAACCATTGTAGAAAAAAAGTTAGAGTGAAAATTCCACGATGACCTGTTTTAGATCATGAAATCCCTTGCATGAGGAGGATATGAGGATCACAATTTATATAAATGCTTTGGTTGAGAGGGGCTTCAATGAGTGAACGTGGGAGGGATTTTAGGAGCTTAAAAAATATTAATTATGACTTTTCAATGACCCATGCCACAACCCTATGGGGTTTTAGCCCATTAACTGGGGGTATAAACTTCAAACATGAATATCTCTCAAACTGAGAAGAATTACGTGGCGTGCCATATATCAACGGAAACATCTCGACAAGTAGAAACCATCAAAAGCATTCTTGAACCAGAATATAGTAATTTGGTAGCTCAAAATTCCCATGCAATATTGGGTTAGCCCTTGGTGCTGCTTGGATTGACATCAATGACAACCACTGATCAATAGCTGCAACTCTGAAATATGCGTGCTAGACCCCCCACTGTTCCTTCCTTCTTCATCTTGCCTGAGCTGGCAGTAATCTCTGAAGGACAAAGCTGCTCTGAATTTTTCACCCATGGACTGCCATTCACGGAAATAATCTCCCATGGGTATATGATCATGCCGCCTACCTTTCTCACTCGGTACTAGAGGTAAGAATGTAGGCATCGTGATCCTGGTTGGCCTACTGAAGGCTCGTGGGTGAGTGGCTAGAAAAGGGTGGTCACACTGTTGTCGTCACACTGTTGTGAAACCCCCAAAGCCTCCCCAACTAGGGATTCCTGATGGATGCTCTCATTCTTATTCTGTTGTTTGATTCTTTCCAACATTCCCTTCTGTCCTTTGGCTAAATCATTTAGGGCCTTAAAAATGTTACCAAAGGTTGCTTCCCCTTTTCTCTTTGACTCCCCCATATTTTCCATCTCTACTACCTTTGGTGGGTAAGATTCTGCCTACCCTCTTTGTTCATAGAAAAATATCCCCACGGCTGAGCCAAGAATGAAGCTCTGATACCACTGTAATATCCCAAAAGGAAATAAACAGCAATATCAAGCACATAAACAAAGACATATAGCAACTATAGACAAATCATAGGAAAAACAAACAATATGGAGAACGCTGAGCCATTTTATTAATACTGAGAAATGGAAATGAGTACAAAGGTGATTAGAATGATGGCACCTCGGTTTGCACTAGGCAAGCGTAGAGAGACTCTCAGGAAATGACTCTGAATGGCTGCTCCCTCAAGACTGCGTTATCTCCAGAGCTGCTGGGACTGCTACTGTGCTGCTGCTACTGCTGGAATGAACTGAATCGTTGGGGCTGCTCCCCACCTCAGAAAATTCCGAAACTTCGGGAATAGCCTCTACTCCCAATACCCAGAAAAGCCAAGAAAGCTTTCTGGAAACGATTGACCCCCGAAAATGGCTCCCTTGAGGCACTACGCTATTCCTTAAGGAGGGACGCTAGCTCTGAATGATCTTCTCCAAATAATGGTCCCTTATTCCTCCAAAATACTGGAATAGGAAAGGGCTGGCCCCTCTCTCACTATTCCGGGTTGAATCCACCAACAAACCCTCAATCCAGAACCACCTACTCTCAACATTGCATCCTCCCTCTCTCTGACTGCACTATCTCTGTGAGTGAATGCTCCGCTTGTGGTTGCTGCAACTCTCTCCAGAAAACAAGGATGAAAATCCTCACCCGAGCAGGCACTCGAAGTGCCCCGGGGCTGAGGTTGGGATCTCCGAACGAAGACACCCGATGTACTGAACAGTACGTGCAAACTTTGCTAAACAGCAAGCGTGCTCAATGTCAAAAGACAAATCTCAAAGATGCATAATCAGAATGAGAGAATGAGGAGCCTCTTCCCCTTTTTATGCTTTGAGAGCCTTGCTCTCACCCGGGCCCCACCAAACTGCGTTGTCCCTCTTGGCCCATGCTGTCCCTCTCTCACTGCGCTGTCATGGGCCCACGCTGCCCACACTGCCACTTCCCTCACGCTACCACTTCGTCATCCTGGGCCCCACGCTGCCAAATAATTATATGCTCAAGTGACTTTAGGGAATGTTTATTTCCTAAGTGTAGGTTGGGTGTCTCATCACCCACTTTATTAACTGAATTAACTTTAGAAAAGCAAAACTGGCCAAAATTAATATTACCAATTAGCTGCTACTAATTGGGAATATTACAATCCAGTGTATAGAGGGATGTGGCCTGATGCATACAAACCCAATTCTAAGCCATAGCACCCAGTGGTGTATAGGGCTATGCAGCGAGGAGTAGTGGCCTACAAAGGAGCATGGAGATGCATGGTGGTATACCACAGCATGTCGGTTTACACTATGGGGTAGGAGGAGTGACTCACATCGCATTAAGGACATGTGGGGAGTGACAGGTGCAGTGACACACGCAGGACACATGATGTTATAGCCGTAGTCGGGGGTATCTAGTGGTGTACCGGGACAGGTTGCAGCGTACAGTGGCATGTCAAGGAGTGCAGTGGTACTTGGTGGTATGCAGTGACACATGATGCGACACAGTGGGCTCTTGGAGCGTTGCCTTGAGGAAGACTTAGGGATAGGTACAATACTTGTACCATTGGATGCAACTCACCTAGGATCGATGAGGACATTGTTGAGCATCCCAGGACACCATGTTTAGTGGAGGCAGGGCCTCGAGGTGGGTATCAAAAAATCCGAGGTAGAGAGAGGGTCGTCCGTAGGATTACTCTTGAGAATTCTGGTAGACTCTTGATCATACTCTTTGGGACATATCCACCCACCATCCTCCAGTGTTGCTTACAGTCGCAGAGGGTTCGACTGTTTCCCTTTGACACTCTCCATTCAGGCAGTAGAGCATGGGAGGCTCACTTAGGCAGTTGGATGAGACACCGCGTGTCATGGGCCGAGAGGAGATTCTCCAGTTGAGACACTTGGTAGGTACACGAGTTGACAATTACAAGCTTAGGGATGGCATGGTTGACTGTCGAGGTAGAATATGTTCCATCCCTAGGCTCACACTTGGGGAGGTGATCGAGAGGGAGTTACATGGTGCTTTTTCAGCTGGACAACTTGAGGCATTAGGTGAGCATGAGGTGCGGAGGGAGGTAGTCCTTGTTGGCAGGATGATGCCTAGGCTTCTAGCAATACCTGGGCACATCATTAGGAGCTAGGATAATAGATCTCATTGTGTGATTTGGCAGGAACAAAAAAATTGGATATTTGCCGCACAGGTTCTTGATTCCCAGTGCCTACCTATTGGGGGTCCCAATAGCTAGCAACATATCACCGTGAAAGGCATAGAGGATTGGGGGTTGTGGACCTCAAGTATGGTTATGGGATCTAGGGATCCAGTGGATTGGTGGGATACTCCACTCCTCAGTGAGCATGGTCGGGATAACAAGCGGACTGATTCATTCACAGGAGGACACATGGGGGATCACTAAATCCTTCACCATAAGACGAGGCAGATTGTTTCTTAGGATTGGGGCTAGACATGGAGTGATAGGTGCTAGCATTGTTGAGTCGCTTTGGCAGGATTGGCCTAGTCTTTATCATCGCATAGATTATGGCCGAGAGTTATGGGAGAGGAGGCTCTGGTACGAGCATGCTAGGCAGTCAATCATGACCGAAGTGTCACGATGTCAGCAGGATAGGTTCCTTCTGTGACGAGTAGGGAATTCTGGCAACATGGCTGAGCAGTTCAGTTACTTGTAGAGGTGAGCTGCTTTCTACAAGGGATGGTCATCCAAATCTTCCATTTGGTTTTAGTGATTCATTGATGGTGTGGGGAACTTCAACGGTGTGGTAGGGTGATCAAGAGGAAGAGATCAGGGGAGGCCCGGGTATACGAGGGTTCAATCATGTTGATTTTTGGGTAGCATCAGATGTGCTTTAGCTCTGAAAATTTTTGGAGGGGCTATAACACATGAGATCTCCAAGACCCAGAAATAGTTTGGAGAAATTCCACCCGGAGCCTAAGTTATTCAAATGATTAATTATTTTAATGGAGACTCTAAGTCTAACTTAGGGAAATTAAAATGTTAAAGTGAATTAATTTAGACATGTGGGTTAGAATGTTCTAAGTAATGAGGATCAAGTATTTTCTAATCTTAGTCGTTGATTATAGATTAGATCACGACTGTTGAATGTTCAACAGGAAAAGTACTAAAGGAAGGCTTGGGATTAGTTGGAGAAGGCACACATAGCGGTACCACTTGAGCTAATTTGAAATTTTGGGGTGCAGTTTGCTGAGAATTTTCGAGTGATCTTGCAGTGCAGCGAGGGGCAGATCAACAGAGGGATTTCAGATCCGAGGCCGAGAATACATTGGCAGAGAGGCAGATCCATACCAAAGGAGCAGTGCAGGCCAAGCAGGAGTGATGCAGACATAGCGTAAGCCCAACAGGGGTGACGCAGAGCCAGAAGGGCTCACGCAGAGAGACGCAAAGCCGAAATAGGTTGACACAGTCACTCAGAGAGTTGCGTTGGGGTTTCAGTGGGCTAGAAAGGGCTCGTATTCAACAAATCCAAAAGTGGTGACGCAGCCACACTGAAGGGTGACACAGTGACTGCGTAGGCACCTGTGGGGTTCTTCATCCTCAGCTGAATCAACCATATTTTCTGTCTCCGGAGATAGAGTTACTTCTACTGGGATTTTCTCTGTTGGGTAAACCACTACTGGTACCCTAGATTGTATTTAGAATTCTGCATAATAATAAAACTCTCAAGAGCTGTTGGACTGGTTTTCCCGCATTGGGTTTTTCTAGGGACATTTGTCCGAATAATCTTATGTGTCCTTTGTCGAATGTTTTTAATTCTTTAGTACTTGATCTCGATGTATGTGTAGGCTGCAGTGTGTTTACTTCAATATTTTCTGAATATTTCTGAAAATAACTTGTTAAATTAAAAACTCAAGTAGGAGAAGTAAACCGTGATTGCAAAAGAGGATTGAAGAATACACCAGAATTTTCACATGGTATCGAGCTATTGCCGATCGGGGAGAGATGAAGCCATCGGTCAAGGACAAGAAGCTTCCGTCGTAGGAAGAAGGTTGTCCCGAGTGACAACGCAGATACGTAAGAGGTACAGCATTGCAGGGATAAGGCATGTGCTCCTGTAGAGGTACTATGGACAACTCTGGCTCGCCAGCCATGTAGAGTGTCTGCGACTCCGAGAATAGGTGATGCGTATCTGCCTAGTATTGGTAGCCGATGACATGAAAATTTCTCAATCCTAAATACGTAAACCCCCTTGCATAACACCGATTTATCACTTTATTTATTATACAAGTTATTTAAGTGAATATTCAGTAGAGAAGTAAACATAAACATGTCTTCACACAACTACGTATCATTTAATTAAATACACACATATGACAAAATGACACGTATTCTTTCTGAGAAATGTTATTGTAAAACTCCACGTGAAAATGGTGGATTAACTCTAGAGTGTTTTATTATTATGCACCGACACAACATTCCAATCAAAACAATTTTCTGCTGCAGAGAAATTATATTTCAATTGTACCATCACTGAGAGCGTAAATAATGGCTCAATCACACCTCATTGAATTACGATAACGAGTCTTTCTGCCCACCGGAACCTCTAACACGCTCTCCAAACCTCTACGTCAACTTAATGGCTGCACTAATCGCATCACCTCAACTCGTTGAGTCAAGCTCAAGTTGGGCCTACGTCCACCTCAAGCTAACTCGCCCCTGCTACGTTCGATTAGACCTGCGTCACCCTGACTGGGCTTACGCTGCCTCTGCGTGGTCTTGGCTGCGCTACGTCCTTCTGGCTAACCTTTGCGCTGCCTAGTATAATGTTTCCTCTCTGCTGTTGTATTCTCGGCCATGGATCAAATCATCCCTTGCCGATCTTTTCCCCTCACTGCACTGCAAACTCACTTCGAATTCCTCAGCAAACCCTGCCCCAGAAATTCAACTTAGCTTCAGTGCTTCTGCTATGTGTGTGTTCTCCAACTGACCCCAATCCCTTCCTTTATACTTATTTTCTAATCGACGGCTAAGATTAAGAGAAAGCTTGATCCATGTCACTTAGAACCTTTCATCACGTGTAAATTAATTCACTTTAATTTTTTAATTTCCCTAAGTTAGACTTAGGGTCCCCATTAAAAAATTTAATTATTTGAATATTTTTTACACTAGATGAAATTTCTCCAAATGCTTTCTGGGTCTTGGAGATCTCGTGTGTTCTAGCCCCTCCACAAAGTTTCGGAGCTAGAGCACACCTAATGCTACCCCAAAATATCAACACTCCCTCTTAGCGAGGAGTGTGCTCTAGCAATACTTCCACACTGAAGCATTGCCCTGATATCTGGCATCGGTCTCCGCGCTGTTGATGCTTGTCTTGCTGCCCTCCATCCACTGCGCTGCTGCTTTTTGTACTGCTGCCCATGTCACTGCCACATTTATACTGGAGCTCCCTCTCAAATTGCTGCATCACGTTGCCTATAGCATTGCCACTGCCAATTGTTGCAATGCAACTCAATTGCTGAGAAGTAAGCAACTAAAGGAAAATCACCCAACAATTGACAGACACGTCAGTCGGGCTGCATCTCATCACTGAAGCACCCTTTGTTGCTGCTCTTCTTTGTCTCTCTGAAGCACTGCATTTTTTGTTGCATTGCACTGCATTGCCTCTGCACTACTGAAATCCCATCAACCTCTGCGTTGCTGCTGCCTCTCCTCTGCGCTGCTCTAGACTTCAACATCCCAACACTGCCTTTGCTTCTCCATGATCTTCTGCACCCACTACTCCTTTCATCCTGCTACTGTCTTAAGGCTCCCGTAGCTCGTATGTGATCCAAGAGTTTGGACACCTCAAGGATCCCGCCACCATTTGTCGCTGCTCTATAGATCAATATCGCCTCAACTCTTCTCTCGAGGTACATGAGTACTCATGGCCACATCATCCTCACTTCCACTATCCCCTTTCACTGTTGCTGCCTTGGAATCAGATGCTTCCTTGTCCTTCCGCTTAGGACAAGTGTTGGCGAAGAGTCCAAGTTCACCACACCTGAAGCAACAGACCTTGGAGAGGTCCTTCTTCTTCATCCCTTGCTGCCTCTGTCCCTTAGATGCAAGGGCTGCATCCCTGGAAAAACCCAATGCAGGAAAACCGATGCAGCAACTCTAGAGGGTTTTATTTATTATGCAGAATATGAAAACAACATTCTGGGCACCAGAAACGATTTTCCCTATAGAGAAATTACACAGAAGTTGTACCTTATCACTCGGAGATAGAAAATATGGATGAATCACACTCTCAGTCGGGAATTATAGATAACAAGCCCTTTCTGGCCCACTGGAACCCCAGCGCTGCCTCTCTAGCCTCTACTGGCCAGCATATCCACTGCGTCACTCTGACTGGTGTTGCGCTGCCCTGGCTGGGTCTCTGATGCCCCTGTGCTGCCCTAGCTGGGCTTGCGTCACCCTGACTGGGCTTACACTGCCTCTGCGTGGTCCTGGCTAGATTGTGTCCCTTTGGTTGGCCTCTGCGCTGCCTGGTACAATGCTGCCTCTCTATTGCAGTATACTTGGCCTTGGATCAGATCATCCCTTGCCAATCTTTGCCCCTCACTGCATTGCAAACTCACTTCGAATTCCTCAACAAACCTCGTCCTAGAAATTCGACTTAGCTTCGGTGCTTCTGTTATGTGTGTGTTCTCCAACTAACCCCAAGCCCTTCCTTTATACTTTTCTCGTTGGGAAACCAACGACCGTGATCTAATCTCTAATCGACGGCTAAGATTAAAATAAATCTTGATCCACGTCACTTAGAACATTTCATCAAATGTGTAAATTAATTCACTTTAATTAATTTCCCTAAGTTAGACTTAGGGTCGGAGAAAGACGGAGATGGCTTCTGCTAGGGTTTTATGCCTGGCCGCCGCCGAGAAAGACTTTACCTCTGCTCCTGCCCTGTTCGGTTCTGCCATCGCTGTCGACTTCACAGTAAGCTATGTGCTTCCCTCAGCCGCTGCTCCAAGCGGTCATCATTTCTCGGGTTGCAGACTTCAAAGGAACGCATGCATAATTCCTGCAGTCTACGGCTCCACTGCTTGCTTTGCGCCCTTCACCGTGGGCGCATCTGGTGGTTTTCTCAGCCCAAGTCGCAGATCCATTGAGAAAGCTTTCGCTGTTCCTGGAGGTCATTTCTTCAAGCGCTTACCAGTTTCTATTGCCTCCCTTCACCGAGATTCGGATAGCGGAGGGGACATCATTGATGGCCAGAATAGGGCTGTAGGCTCTAGCATTCTTGCCGCCCCAACCTATGCAGGGCCCCTGCAACGGCTCAGTCTCTGCCTCTCGGAGAAGCAGGGCAAACCGGATAGGCGGTTGCTTCAGGAGGGTTTCTATATTCAGCCAGCTGCTCTCATAGCCAATGGCCTTCCAAATCTGGGTACACAATACCAGATCCAGATCTCTCTTCCTTCCGGGGGAACGAAGCTGTTATGGGTGCATGCCATGGATCTAGTGCAGGACCTTCTGCAAGATCTTGACCTCAGATTGGGAATTCCCTCAAGACTCTTGAGACTGCTTTACAAAGGTAAACAACATGAAAACCATTTACCCCTGTTTTGCTACAATATTGAGAAAGATGCTTTAGTTGTGTTATCCTTTCGCTTGAGAGGTGGAGCTCCTGGGCAAACCTCCTCGGCTCCTGCCTTCTCCTACAAGGATGCAGTTCACGCACACACAACCAAGAAAGCAGCTCAACCACCTGAAGCTCCTAAGCCTTTTCTGGTGGACAAGCTTGAGGAGGTTCCCACTGTTGAGTTCACCCATGCAAAAATTGCAAATGATCTTCAAAATTTAGCAGAAAGAGCCATTATATGCAGATTTAATGGATTGTGGCCGCGATCAAAGGAACTCTATGATTGGATCCATGCTAACTGGACTCACCATTGCAAAGTCAGCTTCTGTTCAAAAGGATATTTCATAGTTTTGTTCGATAATATCAAGCATTATGAAAAGGCTATCGAAGAAGGTCCCTGGTTCATGGGAACAGCAGGGCTCTTCTTAACTCCATGGTTCCCAGATTTTGACCCCACAACTGCTGTCATCACCAAGACACATGTTTGGATCAGGCTTCCCAACTTACCAGTCCATCTATGGCATGTTAGAGTCTATAAAGCGATTTGCAACACCTTGGGCAGTTTTCTGATGGGAGATTATTGGCGAGAAAACAAAGGTCTTTACACATATGCCAGAATATGTGTGGAAATAGATTTAAGCAAGGGACTTCCAGATCAGATCAATCTCAAAATAAACGAATTTGTATGGACTCAGACTCTGGATTATGAGAACACTTCTTTCTGTTGCCGACACTGTCACCAAACAAGGCATCTACAGAACTCTTGCCCAGCTCTCCCGGCAAAACAGAAAAAGGTGAATTCCAAGCCCAATTCTAAACGATGGGCTCCATACTCACCGCCTCCTACAGCAGACTCTAACTCCTCTTGCTCAGAAGATGATGGAAGTGATGCAGATTCGGTTCAGAATCAGTCAATGGACATCCCCACCGATGCTCAGGCGCACCCACCTGATAATGCCGTTGCTCAGAAGCGCTCCCATGTGACCTCCTCTTCCGACTCAGATAAGGAGATCCCCCCTATGGAGAACTCCGATCTTCATGTTGTTTTAGCTCATTCACCCCAGGATGGATGGGTTAAAGTCAGTAAAAAGAAAGGGAAGAAGCTTCGTATAGAGGCCTCTGCCCACTCTGGGTAGTTTTCAATCTTTTTGCCATCCAGTCTTTTCTTGTGATTCCTTGCTTGTTTCTCTCCTTCTCCAGAGCCGAGGTTGATAGTTTTATCATTTCCGGTTGCTCGCTTTCTGTTTCTCATGACTGTATCATCATCTTGTACTATATTTCTGCTTAATAGAATCAGACTTATTCAGAAAAAAAAAAAAAAAATTTAGACTTAGGGTCCCCATTAAAAAATTTAATTATTTGAATATCTTTTACACTAGATGAAATTTCTCCAAACGCTTTCTAGGTCTTGGATATCTCGTGTGTTCCAACCCCTCTACAAAGTTTCGGAGCTAGAGAACACACGATGCTACCCCAAAATATCAACAACACAGAGGCTCACGTAGACCCTAGAGGGTAACACAGTCCAAGAGGAGGGGACGCAGAGCCAATTGTTGTGACTAGAAGTGCAGTTTGGTTCTTTGAAAGTTGCTGGTGGGGCATTGTTTCCGCTAGTCCATAACAGTGTCTAGCAAGGTTGAAAAAGTAGGGGAAACAATTCATCAACAGACTTTCTAGCCAAGAAGTCTGAGATCTGATCATCGGAGTGACTGGAGAGAGCTAATTCGACAGAATTGGTGGAGGATTTTCGGGAGGGAAATCACTTGTTAGAGGGAGCGTATTCTCTAGAGGGTTTATATCGCCAAGAAACCCAGATCCGAGTCTCTTGTTGAGAGAAGCAGCAAAATAAGGGAGAAGAGTATCCGTTTCGACATCGTTAAGCAAAGATGGCCTCTCATGGATTGAGGGATCAGGACAGGTTAGATGGAGCATCTAACTTTGTCATCTGGAAGGCCAGAATCCTGTCAGTCCTTGACGAATATCACAGGAAAGATCATGCCGAGAAGGTTGTGGTTGTTCCTGTTGACGGTGATCCATTGAAGAAGTATGAGGAAAATCAAGCTAGAGCCTATCGCATGATTATGGATAGGGTGAAGGATCATGTGGTCCCACACATTGCCAAAAAGAATACAGAAAATGAGATGTGGACGAAATTGACCACATTGTATCAAAGTACCTCTGTCTAGAGGAAGATGCTTCTGGAGAATCAACTGTGATTATTTCAGATGCATAGGGGAGAGGAAATGAACTCCTTCCTCATTATATTGAAGGCGATTCGAGATCAACTGGTTGCTATGGGGGCCACTCCTGTTGATGGTCTTATGGTGAGAATTGCCCTAAATGCAGTGTCTAAAGAGTGGGAGACCTTTGTCCAAGGCATCTTGGGCAGAGTGACACTTCCAAATTGGGAAGACATGTGAGCAGCTCTGGACGAAGACCTGCAATTCATTTTCAATTGAGTTCAGGGCTAATCTAACCATCTCGATGGCCTGAGGCGCAGCTCCCACAGTTGCCAATTGATCTCGGACTTCCTGAAGCTTAGACAGGAATGGATCAATGCGCCCTCCCTTCTGCATCCATGTTGATCACATCTTCTCCTACAAGAACATATTTCACTGCTCGGAAGATCCTTGATATAGCGTTGCTAAGGCATCTCACATATCCTTTGCGGTCCCTTTTCTTGCAATGTGGCATACGACATGATCCCTCACTCCGTCGAGGATCAAACACTTCACCATATCTTTCTTGTATGCTTTCAACGGATCTGCATCCATGGGGACAACTACCACGCCATCGATGAAATCTTTGATACCATGCTCATCTAGCAAGCATAGGATCCTTGCCTGCCAGATCACATAGTTAGAGGCTCCCTACAACCGATCTTGATCTCTCAGCCCGTTTGCTGCCATCTCTGCCGACTGAAAAAATGTCGAACTGCTCCCTATCTCTCCTCTGCACAATTGCTAGGTTGGCCTATGCACTCCCTGTTGGAGTTACTAGATCTGCTCCTCAACACTATTGCTCAGCAACTAAGAATTAGAATCCCTTGGCTAGGAATTCACCGAGGAAGAAAACTCTCTCAACTCTATGTCTTCTTATTCTTTCTGGCGCTTTTCTGCCCAACAAAATGTTGTAGAAAAAACTGTCCCACAGAAAACTGGTCTATGCTGAAGTTGTTGTTGTGCTGCTCCCTTTGCTACTGAAAAATTAGGAACTGGAAAATCCTACCTCTCTGTCAACTCACTCAGAGAGAGATTTCCTCACAAATTTTTCCATTCAGGCAACGGACTGCGCCATCCCTTGGGAATTCGATATGCTGCCTACGTAGCTATTTAATCTCTTTAAGCAAGAAGAAACAAGATCTGAGCTAGAAGAAAATATTAACACACACGACGCCGTTAGTTTTGGACTAAGTCCCTAGAAAAACACAATGCGGGAAAACCGGTGCAGCAGATGAGGGTTTGATTTTATTAAGCAGAAGTTTTGAATACAAGTAGAATTCCTTACTGGCCTCCATACAGAGAAAATTACTGACAAAGAATTAGTGAGAAGAATGTCCTCACACTAACACTAGAGATCCAACACTGACCCCACGCTGAACTGGACATTCCCATGAGAAGAATGTCCTCACACTAACACTAGAGATCCAACACTGACCCCACGTTGAACTGGGCATTCCCATGCAGCCTTTGTGCAGATCTACGTCACCCTGGCTAGGCAGTGTGTCAACGCCTTATTCAGATCTTCTGCTGGCGGGATCTGATATTTTGTCCCCTCCGGTATCACACCCCGACACTCCGGCACTGGATCTGACTGATCCTCAACAAAATCACTGAACTCCTCAAGGCTGCAACGCTACCTCTGCTACGTCTTCTTCTTTGCCTTCTCTTCTATGTATTCTCGACTGAGGAAAATACTTTCCAACCGGAATTATCACTTTCCCTCACTGCAATCGAATCAACTCGATGATCTTCTCCGCTGCTGAGCACTGCTCACTTGAGAAAATCGATCTCTAGACTCACTCGGTGTGTTTTTCCAAATGCCCATCAAGTCCTTATAATCTTCTCGTTGAGACTTCAACGACCGAGATTAAATTGCTAATCAACGACTAAGATTAACTTGACTTGATCTTCATCTTTTTCTAGAAGATTCACACCCTGATTTATTAATACCCGTTAATTATTTTAATTCCCTAAGTTTAGACTTAGGCTCCCATTAAAAATAACTAATTATTTTAATAAAACACAATCGGAAGGAATTTCCCCAAACGCTTTCTGGGTCTCTGGAATACATGTGTCTAAGCATTCCTGCAAATTTTGAGACGTAGTGCATATCCGATGCTACCAGAAATCAACAACTAGTCTCTGCGCTAACCCTCTGAGGCCTCTGCGCTGCTGCTGACTCTACACTGTACCAATCGCACTATTGCCAACTCTCCTCTGCGTTGCTCAGTCTCTAGTGCTCATAGCCACTACAACTGTCACTCTGGCACTCTGCACCAACTAACACTAGTTCATCCTGCTACTTCTGATATGGGCTCCCGTAGCAAGGTATTGATCCGGGAGGTGGACTCCTCAAGGATCCTGCCCATCTGTAACTCCTTGGAACTACATTACTAGATCACCCCACCTCTCCCCTCGAGGTATGTGGGCAATCATGGCAAACTCCTCCTCCTCGATCCCTGCATTTGAAGCCTGTTGATCATGTTTCTCTTCCTTGTCCTTCTTTTTGAGAGGACACTTCGTAGCGTAGTGACCAAGCTCACCACACCTGAAACATTTGATCTTCGAGACTTCCTTCTTACGCCTTCGCTGCTCCTGCTGCCCCTTTGATGCAAGGGCTGCATTCTCCTCTTTCTCCTTGGGGTTTCACGCCAATGCTACTGCTGCCATCCAGTTTCCACTTCACTAAGTCCCGACTCAACTCTTCTTGTTGAAGAGCAGACCACAACACTTCCCAATCTGGTAGTCTTTCTTTGCCCATAATACTCTGGATGAAGACTTTCCATTCTTCTAAGACAGAATTCAGGGCCATTCTCACCATCTATGTAGCCTAAGGCACCGACCCTACAACTGCGAGTTGATCCCGAACATCCTGAAGCTTCGAAAGGAAAGGATTTATGTTCTCCCCCTTCTGCATCCTCGTGGATCTCATCTTTTCCTCCAAGTACATCTTCCGTTGCTCAAAAGACCCCTGGTACAACGTAGCCAAAGCATCCCACATATCTTTGGTTGTCCCTTTGCTAGATATGTGAGAAACAATGTGATTTCGAACTCCATTGAGTATCAGCCTCTTAGCCTTTTCCATATCCTTCTTGTAGGCTTTCAATGGATCTGAATCTGCAGGGACAACTACCACATTATCGATGAAGGCTTTGAGATCGTGCTCATCCAGAAGGAAGGAGATCCTTACCTTCTAGATCACATAGTTGGAGACACCCTTCAATCGATCTTGATCTCTCAGCCCGGTTGCTGCCATCATGCCCAACAAATGTCAAAGTTTTCCTCTAACCCTCTGCACAGTTGCTAACTAGCTCTACGCACTCCCTGCTGGAGTGAGAAAAACTTCTCTCGGCTACTGCATGAGAAATTAGAATTTATGGGCAAGAAATTCCATGAGGTCAGAATTCCCTTAGTGTGCTCTTCTTTCTTTCTGAAGCTTTTCTACACTAGCAACTACTACAAAAAATTTGCATCCCAGCTGAAGATTTGCTCTGCACTGAAGTTGCTGCACTGCTCCCTCTGCCGCTGACAAATATCGATCTAGAAAACATTTCTCTGTCGACTCACTCAAAGAGATATTTTTCCTTGAGAATATTTCCCTCCTGGCACTGGAATGCGCAAGCCTTTTGGCATTTCGATCTGCTGCCTATGCATCTCTTTGAGCTCCCTCTTCAGCTCTGCTTCTGAGCTCTTCTTTGCTTCACTAGCGCTTTGATACCATGCGAAAATTCCACGATTGGAATCCTTCTACAACAACTGGTAAAGTATCTTCTATTTTGTTAAATAACTAAACAAAATTATTTACTTTATAACAATACTAACAAATTGCAGTATTCACAAATACAAAATATTGTGGAAACAAATATACAGCGCAAGAAAGAAATAAACACACAATCGACACCGTTATTTTAGGACAATGTCCCTAGAAAAACCCAATGCGGTAAAATCGATGCAACAATTGTGGGTTTATATTATTATGCAGTAGTTTCTGAGTACAATCTTGGATGCCTTACTAGCAATCCGATACAGAGAATATAATTGGAAGAAATTTAGTGATAAAATAACCTCACACTATCATTGGTGATCCGACAGTGATCCAGCCTCTGAATGGCTAGCCCCAAGTTGCCTCTATGTAGTCACTGCGCTGCCTCTCCATCACAACTGATAGGGACTGCATCACTCCCTTGGTTGATCGATCTGCTGGCTGGAGCTCCAATCTCTGACCCTCCGGTCTCACACCCCAGCTCCCGGCACTAGATATGGACTCCTCTACAGAATTGCGGATCTCCTCTCAAACTTTGCACTGCCTCAGCGTGGCTCTGTGTTGCCTCTCTGGATCTCTCTCTGCCTTCTTTGTGTTGTGAAAATTCTGTTGCAGTGTATTGGTTTATTTTCTCCTACTTGATTTAATTTATACAAGTTATCTTCAGAAATTAGATTCAAAAAATACTGAAAATAAACACAACTATAGCCTACACATGCAGATCATTTACTGAATAATTCACTCATGTAACAAAGTGACACATGGATTTTTGGACATAAGTCCCCGGAAAAACCCAAAGCGGGAAAACCGGTTCAGAAGATATGAGTGTTTTATTATTAAGTAGTTCTGAATATAACAAATCTGGGTTCCAACCTTGGAAAACCCGACAGAGAATAAAAGATACAAGATCTGCAGCTAACCTGAAGATCTAGTGTCAAATATCTGACTGATCCACACCCTCAAACGGGATTTACAAGACTCAGCCCGGATCTGACCTTAAAAGCCCCTCAACATGATTTCTGAAGCCTCCTAGTGCCTCTGCGTTGTCCTGCGTAGCACCTGCATAGCGGCTGCACAGCACCTGCGTAGCTGCTTCTTGGCTTCTCTGTGCTGTCCTTGAGCTGCTCCTCTTGCCTCTTGCTGTCTCTTCACTCTTGGAATCAGATCATTCCCTCAGCCAATACTACCCCTCACTGCAGGAAATTCCACTGAAAATTCTTAGCAAACCCGCCCAAGAATTCCAGATCTATTCCTCAGTTCTATAGAAATTGTGTGTCTTCAATTGAGCCTCAAGCCTTTCTCTTATACTTTTTCGTTGAACCCTTCAACGGCCGAAATTAAATCATCCATCAATGGTTGAGATTAAAAGACTGCTTGATCCATGTGACTTAAGACAATTTCATCACATGTGTTAATTACTTCACTTTAATTATTTTATTTTCCTAAGTTAGACTTAGGAAATCCATTAAAAATAATTAATTATTTGAATACCTTCAACACAACTTGAAATTTCTTAAATCCATTTTTGGGTCTTGTAGATCAGGTGTACTCTAGTCCTTCCACAAAATTTGGGACCTAGAGCACAACTGATACTACCCCAAATACACAAAATCTCAACACTCCCTCTTAGCATCAGATGTGTGCTCTAGCAATACATCGCACCATGCATTACAAGATCTTGAGTACTTGGTTTGTGCTGCTGTTGCTTGGCCTGCTGCCCTCCATCTACTGCACTGCTGCTCTTTTTACTGTTGCCCATGCCACTGCCACTGACACTGCCACATCTGTACTGCAACTCCCTCTCAAATTGTTGCATCATGCTGCCTATAGCACTGCCACTGCTAACTGTTGCACTCCAACTCAGTTGCTGAGAAGTGAGCAACTGAATGACTCTGCCCAACTGTTTGACAGACAAGTCAAGTTTCCCTCCACCACTAAAGCTCCATGGATGCTGAATCACGCTGACCCCATGGAGACACTGTCATGCTGCAACACTGCTCTACGTGAGCCCAGCTTCTCTGCGCTGCTAAACTCCCATCAGCCTCCCTGCGCTGCTGCCTCTGCATCACGCTACTCCCTTCTTCAGCTCTACAACTCCCTCTTGGTTCTTCAATGTGGTCATCTACGACCATCTCGCGACTCATCCCGCTACCGTCTTAAGGCTCTTGTAGCTCATATGTGATCCAAGAGTAGGGTTGACTCAAGGATCCCGCCACTCCATTTGGATACTCTAGATATCCATGTCACCCCACCTCTTCTCTCGAGGTGCATGAGCACTCATGGCTGCATCATCATCAGAGCCATCGTCATTTGCTGCTGCAGCCTTGGAATCAAAAGCTCCTTTGTCCTTCTTCTTAGGACAACTACTGGTGAAATGACCAAGATCAACACAGTTAAAGCACCGGACTTTGGAGAGGTCCTTCTTCTTCTTCCCTTGCTTCCTTTCCCTTGATGCAAGGGCTACATCCTCCTCTTCTTCTTTCTTCGCTCTTGCTGATCCACTTCTTCCAATATTGGATTGCTTCTTGGTAATCCTCTTGATCTCCTTTTGGCAAAGAATAGCTCACATATCTGCCCATGATGGTAACACTGCCCTTCCTAGAATGCTCTGGACAAACGTTTTCCATTCTTCAGAGACAACATTTAAAGTCGTCCTCACAAGGAGCCCTTCATCTGGATTAGCACCCATTCCAATCAGTTGGTCACGGATAGCTTGAAGTCTAAAGAGGAATGGATCTATCTCTTCACCCTTCATCATCTAGAACATACACATCTGATTCTCAAGAAGCATCCTTCTTTGCACAAAACTTCCTTGGTACATCACTTCCAAAGCTGACCGCATGTCATGTGTTGTATTCTTACTAGTCACATGAGGAATCACATGATCCTTGACTCCATCTATGATCAACCTCTTCGTCCGTGCTTGATTCTCTTCATACTTATTGAGTGGATCTGCATCAGTTGGCACATCAAGTGTCTTCTCTACATGATCTTTGAGACCATACTCATTCAAAACTAAGAGGATTCTGATTTTCCAGATAACATAGTTGGACATGCCATCCAATCTATCTTGATCCCTCAATCCATATCGAGCCATCTTTGCTCAGATATGAAGCAAACAGTACTTCTCCCTCTAGATCTGGGTTTCTTAGTGATTAGAAACCCTCAAGTAACTGCTTCTTTCTGCAAACTGACTTCCCTCTTGGAAATCTTCTACCAAAATACTCAAACGGACAGTATTCTCCGATCCTCCTGATTGAATCTCAGATCTATTTGGCTCAGATCTGCTAAATGACTGTCTTCCTCCCGCCTTTGTTGCCTTAGCTAGGCACAATTCTGCACCTGCAGAATCTCTACCCCACCAGCACTGCTGAAGATCTGAAGCACTACTTCCAAAACTTGGTTGAATTCTTCTGCAACAAGAGAAGTGACTGGACAACGTCCTCCTGGCTGGCCCAGCGCAGTCCCAGCGTGGCTCAAAAGTGGACTGCGTAACCCCAAACTGGGTGATGCAGTCCTTACGTTGCCCTGGGAAGGGTCTGCATAAGCCCAGAGGCCTTCTGCAGCTTCAGCGCTGTCTTCTTCTGGATCTGCGTCCTCCTGTTGTCAAGATGCCCTTTACGAATCTTCTGCTTATTCTGCCACCCTACAAAAAAAAAAATTTCTTTAGCCGATTTGCTGGAGATTCAACTTGATCTGCTATCACTTTGATACCAAGTGAAAATTCTGCTGCAGTGTGTTGGTTTATTTTCTCCTACTTGATTTAATTTATACAAGTTATCTTCATAAATTAGATTCAGAAAATATCGAAAATAAACACAACTACAGCCTACACATGCAGATCATTTACTGAATAATTCCCTCATGCAACAAAGTGACACATGGATTTTTGGATATAATTCCTCGGAAAAAACCAAAGCGGGAAAACTGGTTTAGCAGATATGAGGGTTTTATTATTAAGTAGTTCCGAGTACATCAAATCTGGGTTCCAACCTTGGAAAACCCGACAGAGAATAAAAGATACAAGATCTGCAACTCACCTGAAGATCTAGTGTCAAATATCTGACTGATCCACACCCTCAAACAGGATTTATAGGACTCAACCCGGATCTGACCCTAGAAACCCTCAGCCCTGCCCCTGAAGCCTCAGCGTTAGCCCTGCTAGCCTCAAATGCCACTGCATCACCCCTGGAAGGGTCTCACAGCCTCACACTGGCCCTAAAAGCCCCTCAGCATGATTTCTAAAGCCTCCTAGTGCCTCTGCGCTGTCCTGCGTAGCGGTTGCGCAGCACCTGCGTAGCTGCTGCCTGGCTTCTCTGCGCTGTCCTTAAGCTGCTCCTCTTACCTCTTGCTGTCTCTTGGCTCTTGGAATCAGATCATTCCCTTGGCCAATACTACCCCTCACTGCAGGAAATTCCACTGGAAATTCTTAGCAAACCCGCCCTAGCATTTCAAATCTATTCCTCAGTTCTACATAAATTGTGTGTCTTCAACTAACCTTCAAGCCTTTCTCTTATAATTTTTCGTTGAACCCTTCAACGGCCGAGATTAAATCATCCATCAATGGCTGAGATTAAAAGACTGCTTGATCCATGTGACTTAAGACAATTTCATCACATGTGTTAATTAATTCATTTTAATTATTTTATTTTCCTAAGTTAGACCTAGGAAATCCATTAAAAATAATTAATTATTTGAATAACTTCAACACAACTTGAAATTTCTTAAATCCATTGTTGGGTCTTGTATATCAGGTGTACTCTAGTCCTTCCACAAAATTTGGGACCTAGAGCATAACTGATGCTACCCCAAATACACAAAATCTCAACATGTGTTGTATTCACCAGATCAGGAAAACTTCCACCGGTCACTATCCCTACCCCTCACTGCAAGAAATATCCTCGATCTTCCTCCGGCAACCGCTGCGCTGCTCTCCTGAGAAATCGATCTCTCGATCTCTAATTCGATGTGTCTTCCAAATGCCCATCGAGCCTCTTCTTATAATCTTCTCGTTGAACATTCAACGTCCCAGATTAATTCCTAATCAATGGCTCAGATCATCTTGACTCGATCTTTGTCTTCTTCTAGAAGATTCACACCCAGTTTCATTAATACCCTTTAATTATTTTAATTTCCTAAGTTTAGACTTAGTTATCCGTTAAAAATAATTAATTATTTTAATAAAACTGTCTTCGGGTGGAATTTCCCAAAACGATTCTGGGTCTTGGAGGATGCATGTGTCCTAGCCTCCATGCAAATTTTGAGGCTTAGAGCACATCCTATGTTATCAGAAATCAACAAGGGCCGCTACAACTAGTGCGAATAGCTAGTAACCCCAATGCGAGTTGCTAGAAGAGGTTCGATTTAGTTGTCGAAGGCCGAATCAATATCCAGGAGATAGAGCAATTCATTTCCAGACGCGGAGCAAGGAAGTACAACTCATCCAAAGTCAATTTTGGGGTTGTACAATTTTCTTCAGTTAGGCAATTGTACAACCAATCCAGTGGTGCGAATTGTTGGGAAGTGAGAGTGGTTGGCAAGAGTTTGAGTTGATTGCAGAGGGAGATAATTATCTCCAAATATTTTTCTTGTTCATTGCCGGAGGTTTGCCAGTTGGAAACTAGTTGTGATAATTCTCAAATTGCTGCATAATAAAATAAACCTTCATTTGTTTCATCGATTTCCCTTCGGGGTTTTTCCAGGGATATGTAGTCCAAAATAATGGTGTCATAGTATTGTGTGTGTGTGTGCATCTATTTCTCAGTTCCATAATTTTATTTCTGCAACGTATTTTATTTGGTGAAGAATTGCAATCTGGTTTATTCGTTATTTGTTGTTAATAATTTAACATAAGACAAATAAGCTCCTAAGTTGGGAGAATAACACTCAGTTGCTGCAGTTCAAGGAATTTTCACATGCCCATCCTATGTCAAAACTCCCCCAATGGCGAAGACCAAAGCATTTGTTTGTACCTCAAACAGATGCTCAAAGTTTGGCAGCTTCAAAACTAGTGTTGAGACAATCCTTTGTTTAACCTCTCCAAATGCATGTTTTCTCTTCTCCATCCATATCCATGTTCTCTCCTTCAATAAGTATATCAATGGTGCAACAATCTTCTAATATCCCTCCACGAACCTCCCATAGTAGTTGGCCGACCTCAGAAAAACCCTCAGATCAAGCACATTGTGCGGTTCTTCCCAATCCTCAATTGCCCTGACCTTCTCGGGGTCCATGCGGATACATCCCTATCTAGTAAAATCGTATCTCCTTTTGTGCAAAAAGACACTTCAACTTCTTCAAGTACAACTAATGCTCCTTCGGTGTCCTAAAGACTTCTGCCAAATGCTTCTTGTACTCCTCCATGTCCGCGTTGTACAACACAACATCATCAAAATATATCAATACAAACTTATCCAAGAAGGGATGAAGAACATCATTCATCAAAATGAAAAAGGTATCCAGGGAATTACATAGACCAAAAGGCATCACCAAGAACTGAAAGCTCCTATACCTTGTCACCATGGTTGTCTTCACCTCACGCCCTTTTGCAATCCAAACATGATAATACCTTTGTCGTATGTCCAACTTCGTAAACACATTGGCTTGCACAAACCTGTCATAACAATCTGATGCAAGAAGTAGTGGATATATATTCGTCATTGTCTGCTTGTTCAAGGACCTACAATCAAGACACATCTTCAATTCATTGGGACCCTTCTTCTTCTAGAATAATATCAGGGCACCATGCGGGGATCTTGAAGGACGTATGAAACCTGCATAAATCTACTCTCTCAATTAACGCCTCAACTTCTCCAACTCTGGACCTGACAGTTGATAAGAAGCTCACATAGGTGGCTGCAATCACAGATCTAGCTCTATGCAATGGCCAATAATGTGCCTAGGTGGGAGCACTATGAATAAAATATCTCACATTAGATCTGCATATTCCTCCAATAGGTCAAAAATATTTGGTGGAAAAGGCATCCCCACTCCATCATCTACAATCTCTCTGATCACCGTGGCATACAATTGTGACTCTAGGCGTCATGTTTCCCTCTTCATGCTCAATGTAGATACTAATTGCATCCTTCCGCTCGGCCTCTATGCGATTGTGTGCACAGTCCACATCTTATGCTCACCAAGTGAATCAACTAATCCAACCATGGTACTGGAACAAACCTGTTCCTCCTAAGAAAATCCTGTCCCAATATCACCTCAAAATCATCCATTGACAGCAAGCGAAATCCACACATCCATGCCACTCATCCACCTGTATCTGAACTGTTGAGGCCATTCCTCTGGCTGCCTTTGCCTTGGAGTTCACTACCTTTAACAAACCTTTACTTGTAGTTACTTTCACCCCAAGGTCCTTTGCCAAATATTCCCTCATAAAGTTGTGTGATCCCCTTGTATCTATAAATGCCTAGATTGTCCTTCCATTGATCACCATGTCTACAAAACACAACATGTGCATATGCTCATCCTGTTTTCCTCCCAATACACCAAACCTCATA
Source organism: Pinus albicaulis (assembly GCA_034641835.2). Lineage (NCBI taxonomy): Eukaryota > Viridiplantae > Streptophyta > Pinopsida > Pinales > Pinaceae > Pinus > Pinus albicaulis. The sequence continues at coordinate 1,294,751,743 of CM076583.1, read as the reverse complement.
TGTGTTATATCAAGCAAACACGATCCTGACACTTCCATATTTGCACCTTCCAATTCATGTGCATGTAGTACCCATGCTGTTGTCTTTCTCTGATACCACCTATCACGACGCTAGAGACCTTGCCCAGGATAGAGCGTGCTGGCATCCTCTATGCGTGCAGCACCAATGTCTTTCCAATGATGGCATGGCCAACTTGGTTGTAACCAACTTGGGCTATGCCACACAACTTCACACTTAGTCTTTTCTTTACTTAAGTCTTTCAGCATAATATATATTACAATTAACCAAGTTACAATTTCACAACATAAAGATACACCCTGCAACAATCTATAATATGCAATAGTGAGCAAGATATACGACAACAATATCAATATATTGATATTGATATTGTGCCCTAACACCCGAAGAAGAATATCACTATATAACATATCTTATAATACTTGGTTTACCAACCGATCCAACTGAATACACCACAACTCAGTTTTCCAACTGTTCGATTCAACCCAACCAAAGATATGTCACAAGTAGAAATATATTTTGATCTACAGATGAATGCCTAAATGATCACAATCAACAAAATTAAGTAAACTGAAATTACACAAAGCTTACCTCCAGCCACGTATAGGATCTTGTCAATTCATAAGTTGCAAAACTGCCATCTTTATTCTGCATTGGAAACAAAATAAATAAGTATCCAAAGATAACCTGCAGTTCTCTGAGGCCATGAAGATATAACATTATGAAAACAAATAATCAACATGTTTTTCCACAATCAAATCAATCACAGGGTCATTATATTCTTATCATCACATGACTACACCTTACTCGAATTTTAAAATAGATATGCTCAATTTTAAAATTTGAATACATAGATATGCATTTTAAAATTTGCAGTATAACTTCTTGCTGGATTCATATAGCTGGAAACAGTATTCATTTTTTCTGTTGATCTTGCATGCTCATTGCTACTATGTCTGGCATTTCCTTCATCTATGTTACTACAATGTGTCAAATAGGATTATGGTTACCATCAAAAAAATTTAATAGCTGTATAAGTCCTCACATTGTCTGCTATAATATTGTCTGTAATATATGAAAGTATCCTTATGATGATGTATTACACTCTACAATCATATACTCCAGTGTTTACAAGATCACTAACAGCTATTTAGGGGCTCAGTAAGTGAACGTACAGGCTGAAAATATATAACCATCCAGCCATTTGGAACATTGAACATAATTTGTTGATATAATCTAAGAGTAAATTTGAAATGAAGAGAACTTATAATCAAAAAGATTTATTCCAGCTATAGAGTAAATAAAGCTGAAGCTAAAATAAAGCTTTTGACTACAGGTTCTCATCATAAATTTCCAAAACAATATGTTAGTTGCGAGATTGTTTTTAAAATATAAGAAGAATTTCCACAGAGACTTAGGCACGAAAACCATTTTATAGCTGAAAACAGCATGAATAGAAAGTTACATATAACTTTTATGTCATCTTTAAAAATCAAGCATAAGAACTCAAAAGATTTGTTTTCTTAAATTAGTTTAGGATTTTTTCATTTTTTTACTTTTCATTTCTTCCAATTGCATTGTTCTAGAAATGCAATCTTTTACCTCTCTTTCTGCAAGGGAGCCTATATCTATTGCCACATTCTTAAACACCATTGTAAGTCCAAGGTCACAAGTAATGTAATATTCCCTTTTTTGGTGTCACCTATGATAGGCCTAGGAGGGACTTCCAGAGTTAGGAGCAGACTGGTCACAGGTACAGGTTGGTGTCATCAGCGGGCCAAGGGGCTTTTTGGAGGAGTTTTGAAGAGTTTCTATGTGGTCAGGTGGCATTCGCTTGATATATTCCATCATCCGAGCAGTTTGGCTTTCGTTCTGGTGCATTCCGACAACTTTCAGAAATTTGAGTTACTTATGGGCTTAACTCAGCTAATTACACTCACGGTGGCATTCTAGGAGGAATACATGACATAACACCTTAGTGTAATAGCTCATTGGAACCGGGACGAGGATACCTCCATGATGGGACAGTTGGACATGAGTTTCAGTGACCAGAGAAGATGTGGTAGCCGATTTACTCTTTTCTACATTAAAAATGAATATTTTAATAAGAGGGAAAAGTGCTCCATGAATAAAATAATAATAAAATAATGCTCTAGAAGGCTCCAAGAGATCTATAAAATAAAGGGAGGAGGCCATTGAGGGATATCTTTGGATTAGATCATTTTCTTATGTGAGAGGTTTGAGACGTGGTTCTCTATTTCATTGGTAGCCCCAGGACGGAAACCCTCGGGTGATTTGTGAGTGTTGGACGGAAACCCAACTCTCTTTGAGGAGACTTCATTCAGAAGTTTCGCAGAGCTTCAACGATATTGGAGTGAGGATCATTCAAATCTTCAACGGGTGCTTCAGTGGATTCAGTAGTAGCTGTTGCCGGAGGGAGAGTGCAGCAGTTCAGTTTTGGAGGCCAGCGAAGTGCAGCGGTTCATATTGATGGCCAGTTCTCCATCTCAGATCTTTTGGGTTAGATGTATTTGTAACCCCAGTTATTATTTATAATAAAAATGCTGAGATTCTTCCTATTCGATGTGTTAATGGATTGCAGTGCTTATGTGTTTTATTTTACACGGCAATCTTCTGTTTATTAATTCGGTAATTTTATGGTAAAATGTTGGATTAGAAATATTTAGGCAAAATTTGTGAAACATCCCCTTTGGGGATATTACAGTGGTATCAAAGCCTCGATCTTGGCTCAGCCTGCGTATTTTCCATTTTCGGTTGCAGTTATTTTGGTTGGAAGGGCCGACGCAGTCATTGGAGGAGGCTCATTTGTGAGAGTTGCATTGGTGGGATTTTAGAGCTAGGGTGTTGGGAAATTGATAGGAGAGCCATATGAGGAGGTTGGCTGGGATTTTGGAGAGCAATGATTGACAGTAGCAGCTACAGTGCTAAAAAACGAAATTGGAAGAGGGCTAAACTGCAAAAGGTCAGATTTTGAAGGTTGGAATTAGAAGAAACCCTTTCTGGGTTTTTCTGGGTTTTGGACAAGGATCACCTTCCCAAATACCTAGAATTTTTTGAGCAGTTTTCAGTGGCTAAATCAGAGGCTGAATTCAGGCAGCAGTGTAGTCTTGGAGCAACAGTGCAGTTTCTGGAGGAGCTTGCTGGAGTGATTTCAAGGTTCCATTATATATTTTCTGAGTATACATTTTTTTATATCAGTGAGGGATGTCGCTATGTCTTGTCTAAAATATTTCTGTTATGTAGTTTTGTCAATGGTTGTAATAATTTTCTGAGCTTAAAATATAGATATCAGTTGTGGGGTTGAGACTAATTCTTTTGTAAAGTCCCCACTATGCACCTGTATTTGACTCTGGCAAATACGTGTCACCTATAGCAGTATGTATTTGAACTGGTTGACAAAAACTACACCTACATCGCTATAACAACTCAGAAAAACAGTGACCACATCATTGGTTGAACCATGGAGGGATTCCTAAACAACTTGAGAAGAATAAAAGTTGGTTCCTTGAACCACCATGCAGCAGAAGACCAGAAAACAAAACAGAACAGTAGATTCTTCTCCAAGAAGGTACATAGTTTATTCCAACAAAAGAATCCGAGAAATTTAAAAAAAGAGGAAGAAGTGGGAAATTGGCTTTATGCACTTGGGATGGACTTAAAGAGTGGAAGATCATAAAATGACTTTCCCATGTTAGAGAAACTGGAATCTTGCCTTTCAAAGGTAGAGCAATCTGATTGGAGTTTAAATTGGGCTTTGGAGCCATCTATGCTTGCATTGGTACAAGCTAGATTCTTGGAACATCCAAGTGAGAGAGTCAAGCTTATAGCTGCCTCTTGTTTCTGTGATATTTTGAGGATAACAGCACCCTTCCCTCCCTACAATGATGATATTATGAAAATAATTTTTAGACTAATTGTAGGAACCTTTCGGGATTTGGACAACTGTGCAGGCTCCACATTTGGGAGGAAGCTTAAAGTTTTAGAAGTCATGGCCATGACCCGGACTCATGAGATCATGTTTGACTTTGAGTGTGAAGGCTTGATTATGCAAATGTTCCAATGCTTCTTCAGCATTAGGAGACATCATTCTGACACAGTCATAGCACACATGCAGTCCATCCTGTCGTCATGTATGGGAGTCTGTGAGGCCATTTGCTGGGAGTTGCAGACTAGGTTGCTGAGCATTTGGAGGAGAGAGAAGTTGGTCTCACCTGCTGCATATGAACTAGCCCAAGGGCTGGTTGAGCAGAACATTGAGCTTTTCAGGAGACAGTTGACCAAGGAGGAGCTACTCCAGTTTGGTGGATTAGGCAGTAGAAATGAGCTGAGGAGGAAGGGACTTTGCTTCATTTGCAAAGAACCTTGGGGGCCTTATCACTCATGTATGAGAGATGCAGATGAGGTGGCAGAGATAGAGTAGGTAGACGTTCCTTCAGTATGCTAGGATGAGGACTCTTCTTCAGATGAGTCTATGGGATCAGCTGAGGATGTTTCCGGGGAGCGAGAACAGTCATGCAGAGATGATGACAGTAGGCCGGAGCTGTATCCCAGTGTGCAGGGTGAGCAGTCAAGGGACTCTACAGGAGATACTCTGGGTGATGAGTCACTTGTGACGATTCAGCCAGAGCAGCATATGATGGAGCCTGAGTCAGTAGAGGAGGATACTATTCACATCATGCATGATAGTCCTTTGAGGGAGAGCCAGATGGAGGCTCACATTGAGTCTATGATGGATATGCGGCTAACCTTGGGGTCAGCCACTAAGAAGGAGCAATTAGATGCACAGACACCGAGCACGGTGACATCAGTTGCAGATCCATATCCTCTAGAGGTGTTGGAGGTTGATGGGATAGTTCTGCAGGGGGCTAGGGGACAGCAGGAGCATTACATTCACAATGAGAGGGATGATTTGCTGGAGATGGTGGAGCATCCATCTTTGGGCCGACACATTGATGAGGTGCAGATAGATGTACATGCAGTTGACAGAGCTGCAGTACTTTCAGTGAGTAGCACTCTTTAGGAGTACATCGATGGGGCTTGCAGCATATCTTGCTCACTTTGGCCCATTATAGAGAGAGGGGCTTTCTTCTACAGGCAGCTTTCGTTGGCAAACAGGGCAGAGCAGTGTGAGTTGATTATAGGCTAGCGACAACACTCCAGGCGTGTTCCATATACAGTTGTTGCTACATTAGATTCTTCTTCCAAGAGGGATTAGCGGGAGATCATGAATTGGTACCCTCTTGATGGTACGATTTTCTTCGTAGGGAGCACAACAGAGCAGGGGCCCTTAGACATAGCAGATGTTATAGATTCCAGCTGGCAGTGGGGCCCAGATCGTCATTTCTTCAACACTCCATCTCGATCTCAGGAGAGCAGGATCAGCATGGGATTGAGTCAAGACTTGGATTGGAGAGAGGTGATGAGTTGGTATGCAGTTGGTGGGGCAGCTTATACAGTTAGAGGTACAACACAGCAGGAACTAGGGAGCATTGATGCTTGTTGGCGGACTTCACTTCATGGGGCATCAGCTATAGCCAGAGGCAGTGCGCAACCCAAGCCGTGGGACTTGGGTGATGATTGGCTATGGTGGCGTTGGGATCCGGGAGGATTTTTTGTTGACTGGTACAGTGAGAGATCAGTTTGGGATCCCGGCATTGAGGGGTCTATTCCGAGTGGTTTGACACAGGTGCATAGCAACACCCAGAGGTTTGTATGGGATCCGGGCATTGGGTCTCAGTTGCGGCAGGCCAACAGAGTGGCCCACATATTTCAATTGCTTGAGGGCAAGCAATCTTGGGGCGGAAGGTCTGTAATATTCCCTTTTTTGGTGTCACCTATGACAAGCCTAGGAGGGACTTCAAGAGTTAGGAGCATACCGGTCACAAGTACAGGTTGGTGTCATCAGCGGGCCCAGGGGCTTTTTGGAGGAGTTTTGAAGAGTTTCTATGTGGTCGGGTGGCATTCGCTTGATATATTCCATCATCCGAGCAGTTTGGCTTTCGTTCTGGTGCATTCCGACAACTTTCAAAAATTTGAGTTATTTATGGGCTTAGCTCAGCTAATTACGCTCACGGTGGCATTCCGGGAGGAATACATCACAAAACACCTTAGTGTAATAGCTCATTGGACCCGGGACGAGGATACCTCCATGATGGGATAGTTGGACATGAGTTTCAGTGACCAGAGGAGACGTGGTAGCCGATTTACTCTTTTCTACATTAAAAAGGAATATTTTAATAAGAGGGAAAAGTGCTCCATGAATAAAATAATAATAAAATAATGTTCTAGAAGGCTACAAGAGATCTATAAAATAAAGGGAGGAGGCCATTGAGGGATATCTTTGGATTAGATCATTTTCTTATGTGAGAGTTTTGAGACGTGGTTCTCTACTTCATTGGTAGCCCCAGGACGGAAACCCTCGGGTGATTTGTGAGTGTTGGACGGAAACCCAACTCTCTTTGAGGAGACTTCATTCAGAAGTTTCGCAGAGCTTCAACGATATTGGAGTGAGGATCATTCAGATATTCAACGGGTGCTTCAGTGGATTCAGTGGTAGTTGTTGCCGGAGGGAGAGTGCAGCAGTTCAGTTTTGGAGGCCAGCGCAGTGCAGCAGTTCATATTGATGGCCAGTTCTCCATCTCAGCTCTTTTGGGTCAGATGTATTTGTAACCCCAGTTATTATTTATAATAAAAATGCTGAGATTCTTCCTATTCGATGTGTTAATGGATTGCAGTGCTTATGTGTTTTATTTTACACGACAATCTTTTGTTTATTAATTCGGTAATTTTATGGTAAAATGTTGGATTAGAAATATTTAGGCAAAATTTGTGAAACATCCCATTTGGGGATATTACAAGTAAAAAGCCATGTAACAACCATGTGAGGGTCTGTAGGAATCCTAAACCTTGTGTCATATTGAGTCAATTTGTTTTTGGTCGAACCATGGCCGGTCCCTTTGAGTTCATCTCGAGTTCCTTTCATCTTGGATAGGATTAGAGAGCCTTTTATGGTCTTATATGAGGACTCATGGTTTTATGGGAGCCTTGCTTATGTAGGGGTGATCACCAGTGTAGGGGCCAGTCCAACCCACGTTGAGTGTACCTATGTCTTTCCACATGGTTATGATTCTATAAAGTCTATAGGTGGCCTTGTCTTTGCTATTGTATCTCTCAAATGTTTCTTAGACATGATAGTCTCAAATTCCATGACATTTCACTCTCCCAAGGTAGTTCACGTTTCAAATGCAAAGGGGCCCTGGAAGTAAAAAAGTCAACATTATCTTAGATTTTAAGGCTCAATGAGAGGATGAAATGCCATGTGGAGTTCCTTAAATCAAAGAAGGCATGTTCAACGTATGGCTGATCAAAGCTGGACAACAGGTGTTATATATTTCCAGGTGGCATAATAGGGGCATATTTTGTCAAAATTTGACATGTAATATGTCAAAATTGGTCCATATAACAAGAGGAACAAAATCCATGTCTCTATTTCTCCACATGTTATGTAACCAAATCACAAAACAAAAGAAGAGATAGATAAACAACTTGAAAATAAACATCTTCAAGGGGGCAACCTCCTTTTATATCACATAAATAAACAATTCCTGGATGATACAAATGACAAAACCTCCTTGGTATATAATCAGGGCCTAAAGGGTCACAATATAATCAGGGCTTACATAAAAATAATAATGTAAGGGCACAAAAATAACAATAGTGGACTTCTATGGGGCAAAACAATAACAATATGGGGGCTACATGGACACGACAATAACAATATAGGGGTTTCACTAGTATTATAGGGACCTAACATGCCTTTTGTTATCCTCCACAGTGTTCCAAGGCTGAGAATGAAAACCGACAGAAGTAACCTCAAACCACTTGGGATTTGGTACCTAGCCCTACCAAATCAAAGACGGCTTTCTCTGTGATCTTGCAACCAAAGATGATTGAAGAAGGGTAAAGATATTAGGCTAGGTTTGAGCTCTAAGGTTTTGAAAATTTAGGGTTTTTTGCTAGATTAGGAGGAGAGGCAAAGGAAACTAGGTCAGATCCGAAAAATTACAATTGCAAGGATACAAAGGGGCATGGCAGGTATGTTCAATGGCACTTTAGGATTGTCAATTGTAGTGTAGGGTGGAAAAGCAGGGGATCAAAATGAGCATGACAAGCATGAGTTCATTTATCAGAAGATGACTAACATAAACATGAAATTCCTACCTGTTGACCGCTGGAGTGACACCTGATGATTATGTGAAGATGCCATGCCCAAGGATGAACCAGAGGACACTTGTGCCATCAGATATCATCAGTTCAACAGAGTTTTTAAACTCTACTTCTTCTTATCATTTTCTTCTTTAGTCCTAAGATTCCGCAGCCCTACAAGGATATTGTATAAATGTCACTAGCATGATGAATAAAGCCATGTAACAAGCCTAGGATGTTGGGACTCGATCAGCAAGCGAGTACACCTTGGATTGTTTTTTTTACTTAGATAATTATTCCTTCTTTTTAGAGGCGAATAATTTTCTAGGTTTTTTCACTCATTGCATTATCCCAAAACCGGGGTGACGGCTTGAAGATTGAACCCCTAATGCATCTTAGTGTCTAGAGTCGATGTATATTACCATGCTAGGTCATCTCTGAAATTTCGCGGAATTTGACTAGGTCTAAGTAGGATTTTTTAAAAATTAAAAATTTCCCACAAAACGGGATTTTTTAATTAATTTCTATGTAATGATGTAAATAAGTGGCCTTAGGAAATGTCTAGGGCGTGTGACCACTCGAAATTCATCCTTATAGGCCCATCATTATCTTGGGACCCACTTTGAGAGTCAAAAAACGACTTATAGTCCCTCAAAAGGCGTTTTTTCTAATGTCAGTGGTAAAAATGAGAAAAAATTCAAAAGAAATGAACAAATTAGAAAAAATAATTATTTTTTCCAAAATCAAATAAGTCAAAATTTGACATGGGAATTAAGAGGGGAAGCCAAGGGTGATGTAGCAGCAATATGGGGCTCACCACATAAGTCAAATTCAAAGATCCAAGTGCCAAGTCAAGCTGGTCCCACGTTGGTTGCATGAAACTTACGTATGAACAAAACTCAAGTATGATTTAATTCAAATGAGAATGGCATATTATAAAGTTTAGGCTTTAACAAAGTAAATGGGGAATGGACCCACCTTACATGGTATACGCATAGTTATGAAGATTTATGCACATGCCACTAAAGAAGGTTCCACGCAGCAAGGGAAACTCCAATGCAGCAACATAATATTACACAGCATATTTTATGGGGAAATAAATACGCTGCCATTTCAGCTCCATGCAGTCAACACTTCAGCAGTGAATAAGACTCCACGCAGGTAGCAGTCAATGGTCAACATGGTTATCACATGTACGTAGCCAGCACAAGGAAACTCCACGCAGCAAAAAAAAAAAAAAAAAATCAGCGTACATGTGGTTGATTTGTTTGGGGTTTGATTTAGATATTTGGTGAGATATGTCTCCACCAAACTTTACACGTACCAAGCAGCCATCATCTACAACAGCCAACAACAGTTCAATTCAGTTAATACGCACTGGCAGTCACACAAAGAGATATGTACAGCAGTTGATGGCAGCTTGTTGGCACTAACAGAGGTGTCATTTTTGGGTTAGTTGTTGGAAGATTTAGTGGGAGTGTGTTCCCCCTCCTCTTATTCGATTTCACATCTGTCCACAACAGAGTTGGCACATGAAAGAAAAGGAATATGCTGGCCACCTACAGCAGCTCAAATTGCATTTTGGCTGCCACCTACAGCCAATTGAAATTACACTTGGGCAGCTTGATTTGGTGTAGAGATTGACCTCACACAGTTGAAGATTTGTTAGAACATTGGAATCATCTCTCTCTCTGGCCACTCGTCATGAAGTTCCTCATTGAGATCTTCTCCAGTTTCTGTATAAATTGAGCCTTGAGCTCTCATTGTAACGATGGTTTTTTGAAGTTTGTGCTTATTGTTACTATGTCGAAATTGTTATTGAGCTGAATAAAGGAAAGTCTTTGGGGTTACTAGCTTCTCTTGTGGTGCATTCTTTGGTTGATGAGGTATACTTGTTTCATTTGATGTTGTTATTTATTTACTTCACATTGCAATCTAGTTGGTTTATTTTTTGCATTGGCCTGAAGGCACTATTGTCTAGGGAGGGGAGATTTGTAGCTATCTCAGATCTCCTTTGGACTTGGTATATTTTGTGCTCTTGTTGTAGCTTGTTATTTTCGGTGGAATGACAAGCTCAACGTGGCCTCTATATGTCAGGTTTCTTTGCACTAACAATTGGTTTGCAGAAATTTGTGTGTTCAAAGGACAGGTTGCCAAGTCTATTGGAGTGTGAAGACTTCTTCGATTGGAATAAGTCAGCTCCAAGGATATCAAAGATCCCACAAGTTGTTCAAGCCAGCAATCTCATAAGACATCAAGAGATTTATCTAAAAGGGGGTTTCATGAGCCCTTTGCTTCTATTCCATCTCTAAAAAATTATGTATTTTCTTCTCTCATTTGTGCACACATCTATTTTATCTAGCATTTGAGGCTAAGTTGTTGGATTTAAATACCAATTCTCACTCACTAAATCAACTCTTTCACGCTGATCTTAGTGAGGGAATTTGTAATATAAAGTGTATTTTATATTTGCATTGAGTTTCTAACTTTTTCCTTCGCATGCATGTGATTTCCTCTCACATATTTCAGCACTATTTCTTTGGCATGCTAACTCTTTTGCTTGTTTGCCTATAGGTGTTCTTGGAAGCAATCTAAGTTTGAAGAAAGGGAGCTAAAGCATAGGCTAAGGAACACTCTTCCGTTTGGAACCTCAAATCCAAGTTCCACCTTATCACTTCACCTCTACTTCTAAAGCCTCATTTTTTTGAGGAATTGTAACCGCCATTCACCTCAAGGCTTTAAGCCTTTACTTTGTAAACATCTCACAAGTAAATATTTAAAATCTTACACTTGTAACTTTGGGAAAGAGTAAATTTAAAACGCATATTGTAAGCTCTTCCCAAGCCCCTCATTTCTATAAGAGGGCCTCACTTTCATTAATAAAGAGATGACTTTTCTTGAGGGAGGTTGGGAAGTTTTTCCCATGGTATCTCACCTACTCATTTAGAGAGAGGAAATCTTCTTGAGTGGTTAACTTTCTTTTGCCTAGTTTTTTTTCTCAACTAAATCACTCGCATTCATCATTTCATTTGCTAATCTAATCCAATTGCATGTGAATAACTCATTTTCATTTCATTAATTGCTTAGATCACATAGTCCTTTAAATTTCCTAATTTGCAATCTCATTTGCCATCACTTACTTATGTTTTGTGATCTATTTCTCATTTGGATAAGTTTCACAATATACTACAAGTAAAGAAGCATATCACTTTCAATTTATGGCAACTTGAGTTATTGTTCTAACTATGAAGCATATTTAATTGAATCATCTCCATCTTTTACATAGCGCTTGCAAACTCACTTTCATATCATTTAGGCATTTCACTTTGCATACTAGACTTGCATCTCTAAAAATTAACCTCCAACTTAAGTTGGTTGTATAGACATTAGGGACCCTCCACCCCTATGGACTCTTCATTGTGAGATACGGATTTCGGGCGAGGGTGAGGTCTGGGGATAGGAGTTAAATTGAAAATTGTTTTAGAATTCTACTAATAAAATAAACCAAGAGCACCTTCTCATCACAACTTTACTCGCAATTTTGCTATCTCATGTACTTGTTACTTTAGTGGTTATTTAGCTCATGAATATTTAATGTCACTATCCTTTGTTACTTGAGCACTCTCTTACAAGTACTTTTTCATTTATTGCAAGTGATGCTTATATGTTAATCTTGGTCTAACACTTCATTTGTGAGATTATTGTCATTGTATCGTGAATTTCATTTTTGAGAAAGCACTTGTCATTTATTTTAAAGCACTAGTCTATATTTTGAACACATCATTGAATATTGCTCATATACTTATATGCTTTTTTACATCTTCGAATTAAGTCATTTTTAATAAGTAATTCCTTCTAATAAATTCTCCTAGAAACCTCACATCTTTGATTTAGTTTGCCTTTAGGGACCACCCCCCTTAGCTAACCTAGGAGATAGCTTAAACGGAGAGAGTCGGGAATAGGTGACAACCCCTTCTCTAAGTTCATTGCCACCAACCACACCTGTGGGGTTGAAGGCTTTTCCCACTAACTGTAGGTAGGTGTAGGCGGCAAGCGAAAACATTTTTGGCGCCGTTGCCGGTGTAATATCCCGAAGGGGAAATAGACAGTAATACAAAGCATACAACAAGATATAAAATTCTAGAAACAGATCATGAAGCAGATACACATGAAATAGAGAGAATGCTAAGCCATTTTATTATACTGAGAAATAGAAATGAGTACAAGAGGTGATCAGAATGATGGCACCTCGACTTGCACTAGGCAAGTGTAGGAATACTCTCAGAGTATCAATGGGAAATGGCTGCTCTCTGCTCTGCGTTGAAGCTGCTGGAATACTGCCGTGCTGCTGCTACTTCTAGAACAAAATGAGTATTTGGGGCTGCTCCCCTACTCGGAAAAATCTGATACTCTGGAATCAACCTCTAATCACAATACCCAGAAAAGCCCAAAGAGCGTTTCTGAAATGGTCGACCCCCGAAAATGCCTCCCTCGGGGATCTACGCTATCCTCCCAAGGGCCACGCTGGTGCTGAATGCTATCCTCCAAAATATGGCCTCCCTCTCTGGCAAATGTCTCCAATAGGCAAGGGCCGGCCCCTTGCTCAATCCTCCGGCCTGAATCCTTTGAAATGGCACCAATTCGGAGCTCCCCCAAGGTGAACTGCGTCCTCCCTCTCAAGACTGCGTAGTCCCTAAATGCTCTGCTCCTCCACGAATGTAACCACCGATCCTCTTGCAAAATGCTGATGGAAATACCTCACCCGAGCAAGCACTCGAAGTCTCCCGGGGCTGAGGGTGGGATCTCCGAACGGAGACACCCGATGTACTGAACAGTACTGCAGACAAGCTAAACAGCCAGCGTGCTCCTAAGTCGAAATGACTAGCTCAATATGCATAAACATGAATGCCCAAATGAGGAGGCTCTCCTCCCTTTTATAACGATGGGTCTCTCTCACCCTAGGCCCCACCATCTCCACGTGTTACTTGGCCCACGCTGTCCCTCTCATCTGCGTGAGGTAGGCCCCACGCTGCCCACATGGACTGCGTCCTCCTTTCCCTGTGCTGTCCACTTGGCCACTAGGCCCCACTCCCTTAATTTCGATGTGGACTTTAGGAAAGTGCTTTATCCTAAGTGAGTTAATTAATATTTTACTCACTTTATTCATGCTCCAACTATAATAAGGCAAAATTGGTCAAAATTAATATTTCCAATTAGCTATCGCTAATTGGGAATATTACCGTCTCCCCCGGCAAAATGTTGCTTGACCCCAAGCAACTGTAGTGATGGATGCTGCAAGATCTTCTCATTCTCCCAAGTGGCATCCTCATCCGGCAAATTCTTCCACCTCACTAAGAATTCCCGGACTATCCTGGTCTGCAACTGCCTCTCCCTGGTATCAATAATGGCCTCCGGCTGTAGCACAAAGTGCCCCTCATCATCCGTAGGCGGAAGCTCCCCTGTCACTATCACCTGCTGTCCCAGTGCCTTCTTCAGGCACGATACATGAAAGATGTTATGAATCTTGCTGCCCTGGGGCAGCTCCAACTCATAAGCAACATGCCCAACTCTGTGTATCACCCTGTAAGGCCCATAAAAACGAGGCTTGAGCTTTTCAGCTCCCTTCTGCTTCAGAGTCGACTGTCGGTACGGCTGCAAACGTAGGTAGACCAGGTCCCCTACCTCAAACTGTCTCTCCACCCGTCCCCTGTCGGCATACAGCTTCTGCTGGTTCTGCGCTGTAGCCATGTTATCCTTGAGAGCTCGAAGGATGTCCTGACTCTCTTGGATCCAATCCTTAGCTCTCAGAGCCTTGCTGGCACCAAACATCACATCAACAAAAGATAAAGCATGATAACCATATAATGCATAAAACGGAGACATACCGATAGACATGTGATGTGTGTTGTTGTAGCAGTACTCTCCTAGGTGCAGCCACTTCAGCCATGCTCTCTGCTGCCCACTGACATAGTTATGCAAGTAGACCTCCAGCCACTTGTTAACTATCTCTGTCTGCCCATCTGTCTGTGGGTGGTAGCTGGTGCTCAGTGTCAACTCTGTCCCCACCAACCAGAAAAACTCCTGCCAAAATCCGCCCATGAAGTGGTTGTCCTTGTCACTGACAATGGTCTTGGGAAGACCATGTAACCTGAAGATGTCCCTGAAGAACAGCTCCGCCACCTATGCTGCTGTATAATGTGCGGATATGGCGAAAAAATGTGCATATTTCGCCAGTCGATCAACGACAACGAATATACAGTCCTTGCCCTGCACCATGGGCAACCCTGTGATGAAATCCATCGAAATATTCTCCCATTTCCCCTCTGGAATGGGAAGAGGCTACAACAAACCTGCCGGATGGTTCATCTCCCCCTTGTTGCGCTGACAAACCTCGCACTCCCTGACATGCTAGAGTACGTCCTCCTTGAGGCCCTTCCATGAGAACCTCTCCCTGATGGCCCTGTAGGTTTTGGTAAACCCCTGATGGCCAGACAATGGTGAATCGAGAGAAGCCTGCAATATCTTCTTCTTGAGCTGAGATCCCTCAGTCAAGAAGATCCTGTCCCTGTAGTAGATGATCTCATCCATCACCCTATATCTGTCATCTGTCACCTGTCCATCCAAAACCTCACAAGAAAACCTGTCCTTGGAGTACTCCACCAATAGTTGAGCCCTCCAATCTGCGTCCAAACTCATTAGAGACAACGTGGCTGGTCTGGGTGAAAATGCATCAGCCACCACGTTGTTCTTCCCTTTGACATACTCGATGTCAAATTCGTAGGCCTGGATCTTGCTGACCCACTTCTGCTGCCTCTCATGTAGTTGTTTCTGCTCTAAGAAGAACCTGAGGCTGTTGTGGTCAGTCCTCACCCTGAACCTGTTACCTACCAGGTACTGCCGGAATTTGGCCAATGCATGCATGATGGCCAGCATCTCCTTGTCATATATGGCATTCAACCGCTCATGTGGAAGGAGCTTCCGGCTCTCAAAAGCTATAGGGTGGCCTCCCTGCATCAACACTGCGCCGATCCCCTCTCTTGATGCATCACACTCCAGAATGAATGGCTGCGTGAGTCGCTTGGGCTTTAACTGTGTAGTTTTTGTAAATAAAATAAAGTGAGAAATAAGAGGGGTCACCTCACTTTAGTCACCTCACTTTATAAAATAAAGTGTTTCCTAGTTGATTGACGTTATAACTTAAAGAGGGGGCCTTGGGGGTCCACATGAGTATGAGGGGAGGCCTCACGCTGACCCAAGGTTAACTGCGCAGGCCAAGGAGAGTGAAGGACGCAGTGAAGGTTTTGGAGGGAGTTTAGCACTATAAAAGGTGGGGTTCTCACCTCATTTGGCATGGTTGATTTGATATTGATATTGAGAGCTAGACTTCTGTCTACTCCAGCACGCCGGTTGTTTAGTCGGTCTGCAGCACTGTTTAGTGCAACTGAGTGTCTCCGTGCGGAGATCTCACCCTTAGCCTCGGGGGACTTCGAGTGCCCGCCCTGGTAAGGTTATTTTCTTAGCATCATCCTTAGCCTCGGGGGACTTCGAGTGCCTGCCCTGGTAAGGTTATTTTCTTAGCATCATCCTTCAGTTTCAGTGGTGATTTGCAGTAGTTTCTGGTGGAGATTTGGCAGAGGAGATACCCCCTTTCTTGAGACTGCGCAGGCTAGGGATAAGGAGGACGCAGATCCAGCAGATCAAGGCAGAGAGGACGCAGATCCAGAGAGATAGGACGCAGATCTGGATAAGGAGGACGCAGATCCAGCAGATCAAGGCAGAGAGGACGCAGATCTGGATAGGGAGGACGCAGATCCAGCAGATCCAGGCAGAAGGGACTCAGATCTGGATAGGGAGGACGCAGATCCAGCAGATCCAGCTAGGGAGGACGCAGATATAGAGAGAGAGGACGCAGATCTGAATTGGGAGGACGCAGATCCAGTCAGGGAGGACGCAGATCTGATGAGCAGGATCATTGTGGGGGGTTTTGGCATCATTTTGGAGTTAGATCTTTGATTGAGGGTGATCCTTGGATTGGCCAACCAATCCAAGTATATTTCTGATCTGATACTGAAGTTTGCTTCAGAAATTCTGAATCATTCTTTAGATCTGCTGTAGTAAAACTCAGATCTGCTCCGGCATTTTCATGTATTGCTCGCAGATCCAGCAGATCCAGCTAGGGAGGACGCAGATATAGAGAGAGAGGACGCAGATCTGAATTGGGAGGACGCAGATCCAGTCAGGGAGGACGCAGATCTGATGAGCAGGATCATTGTGGGGGGTTTTGGCATCATTTTGGAGTTAGATCTTTGATTGAGGGTGATCCTTGGATTGGCCAACCAATCCAAGTATATTTCTGATCTGATACTGAAGTTTGCTTCAGAAATTCTGAATCATTCTTTAGATCTGCTGTAGAAAAACTCAGATCTGCTCCGGCATTTTCATGTATTGCTGAAATTCCCAAGGGGAAAGTAATAAAGAGCCCTTTGGGCATTTTGTCTCATTATAGATCTCTGTTTTCATGTATTTATCAGTTTCAGATCTGTAATATAATAAATATAAGCTTCAGCTTCCTAGAGAAAACGCTGAAGCATTTCTGGATCAATCTTTGTCTTGTGGCACCTCTATTTTGAGGGGTTTTTCTATATCAACTGCTGTTTAGCCTTGCTGAATGCCTATGCCATGTTCCCAAACCCATTCTCTGATCATACATACTGTTATACATCTTATTCCTTCAGAAAAGACGCAGCCCTTGCTTCAGTAAAATTCTGCATACTCAAAAGTCTTGGGAAATCAGGGTTTCTATTGACTAGTCGGGAAGGAGGAACTGTTTAACATAGCAAAACGCCTTTGTTTGAGCTGAAATTCGACATGGAAGTCCCTCTTGACCTATTCTAACATATTCCAGAACCTTGACCCGTCATTTTACGCAGATTTCCTTATTCACTCATTTTAGGGCCAAAATCCTCATTTTTCCCCACCTTTTTGCCCTTAGAAGCTGAGTAAAGGTTGTTGCTGCTATTTATTTGGGTTGCTGAACATTTTCAGAGATATTATATGATAGCTGAAGCCATCATACCTGAAGAATGCGTTTTTATGGCATGATCTGCTGAAAATTTTATTTTGGGATATTACAGTGGTATCAGAGCATAGTTCTGGCTCAGCCTGTAGAGCTAGCTATCTATGGAAAATATGAGGATAACAATGCCTACATTCTTACCTGAAGTACCAAGGCAACATGGTCGTATACCTTGGGAGAATTATTTCAGAGAATGGCAGTCCATGGGGGAAGACTTCAAAGCAGTTTGTCCTTTCGGAGATTACGTTGAGCTCAGACTGGATGGAGTAGTAAGGTACAGTGGTAACAGTGGATTTTCTAGCACGCAGAGTTCAAAGTTGCCGCAGACCACTGGGAGGTCACCTTTTCCCAGGCATGAGGGACCCACTAATCCCTGTGAGTCAAAGCCCAAAAAGACTGGAACGGGGAAAAGGAAGATTTCATTCTCATCCCTTTTCGGATTCAGAGGAAACTCATCCACCGTAGAGGAAGTCAAGAAGATTGAAGAGAAAGAAGAGGAAGTACCATGCGCTTCCGATTCTCATCAAGAAGAGATCACATCACCTCGTGAGGAGGCTTGTGATAACGTTGTCACACTCATGGAGGAGCAACCACATGCATTAACAGTTGGGGCAGCCAACACTTTTGAGGACGGGACTCTTGTAGACCAAGGGTCAAATATCACTGCTACTGTAGAGCAGCCTGGTTGCACTGCGCTGTGCAACGTGGAAACACTCGAGGAGGAATCAAACCATCATTCTCATGAGCCATTGTTGGATTGTACATCACATTGGAGGTTGGGGTTTGAAGCCTTGAAGATTGATGGTAGACATCTTGGAGTAAGAAATATTTTCTCCCTTCAAGATGACACTTTCTCAATGAGCTCCTCTCAGCTCAAAGAGAAACTTCTACTTTCGGATCCAAGACCTCCTTGGTTTTGGAAGACTATGGATGAAGGGGAGGTCTCAAGGAAAGATCTCACTGGAGATGCACTTCGACACACCATGGGGTGCAATGACTTTCTTCCCTTCTCACAAGAGCAGATAGAAGATGGGGGACATCTTCAGATGGATAACATCTCTCATGCTTGTGTTGGACATCCCTCGAGCCATACACATCATGATGGGAGGTTTTTGCCTACTACCTATTTGATTCTTGATAGGGTCTCATTGATCCTTGAGAAGTTTACATTTCAAAACCCTATGAAGTGCAAATTCAGAAATTTGATTTTGGAGGATGGTAACCCTCATTGGAGGAGTACCAGGATGTGGAGAAGAAGGAGGCATCCACAAGTGATTGAGTGGGTGGGGTTGATGAGCAAGGAGCTAGGAGGCTACTTGCAGATCTATGATACCGGGCAGCAGGAGGCTTGGCTGCGCTGGTTACTCTTGAAAGAGTTTGGCCATCACTTGGAAAACACTCTTCCTAAGAGTAGGAGGTTGGGGAAGAGATGGATGGATACTTTCATCATTGAGCAGCATAGAGTATGGATGCATGGTGTTGATGTGTTACTCATATCATTCATTGTGTCTTCATCACATGAGTTGCATGATGGAGGTATGGGGAGGCAGCAAATTGTTTGGTTGCTTGGTTTGTTTCTGGGAGAGAAAGGGCAGATTTGCTCTCACACTTTGCATGATGTTGCAGGAGGAGGAGATGGCACTATCTCCATGGTCTTTGATTGGGAAGCACTTCCATCTTGGGAGGTATTCCATATTTGTTGCAGCATTATTAGAGGAGTCTTTGACAAGGAGCATGTCAAAGAACAGAGTCTTGTATTGACAGGAGCTTAT
The DNA here is from genome assembly GCA_034641835.2 of Pinus albicaulis. Taxonomy (NCBI): domain Eukaryota; kingdom Viridiplantae; phylum Streptophyta; class Pinopsida; order Pinales; family Pinaceae; genus Pinus; species Pinus albicaulis. Next base: position 1,294,732,651 of record CM076583.1, on the reverse strand, counting down.
TTGCATGAGCTCACAGCGTTGTCACCTTGGATCAGGACATTATGGATGAAGTGTGCGCAGCAGAGATATGGTGGATCTATAACCCATAGGTCCCAGGATCACTTCATATTTGTTGCACAAAGAGGAGGTAATGATGATAGAGACATCTATGGTATATTCTTCTTGACTTGGGTTTCCAAGCATGAGGAGGATTATCTTCTTGCAGCACATGGTTCATTCTTCTTCATAGCATGCCAAAACACTAGGGAGGACTCATTTATGGATCCATGTACCATCTTACTTCCAGCATATGGTGAGGGTTTTGTCTATACATTCATTGGTTTGCACACTCTTGCCATTCCTATGCAGTACATTGCTTCACAAGAGGGCAAGCTTGTCACATTGCTCCATGAGTTGTATTGGGCCAATCTACATGATGGAGGCAGCCATCTCTTTTGTGGCCTTGGGCAAATGTTTTATCATCACATGTATGTTCATTTTCTGCACTATAGCATGTATCATATAAAGACATGCATGATTAACTATGTAACACGAAACATTTTGCCATGTACTTTCATCAAGCAGCAACTTGTAAAACTGCGCTGTACTTGTTTGGGAAGCTGTTGGTACCTTCTTGCACCACATGAGACCTTCAGCATTTCCTTCATTTTGCTGCTGATCATGTCTTCATTTGCTGATATAGATCAGAATTGTATGGGAGGCTTGATTATGAGAGAGACACATGAGCTGAATGTGCCTTTGAGTATTTTCTGCACTACATGTTCTAATAGGAGCATGAGAGGAGGCATGGCCACCACTACTACATATGTGTTCTCTTTTGAGGGGGGCCATGAGATTGATATTCATCCATTGTACAGCCATGGACAAGTGTTTGGTCTTATGTTGTTGTCATATTCAGCCATTTACTATCCATTAGTAGATGTGATGGATCTTGTACCTTGCTTACCATGTAATTTTTTTGGAGTTGCAGTGGATGAGACTGCATTATATCCTTGTGAGAGATTGTTTGCATCATGTATCATCATGTAAAACCTTCAGCAAACATCTCATTAGAATGATCCATGATGACCATGTCCTATTCTTCATGGATGGATTGTTTTGGGCCAGCTTGTTCTTCATTGTTGGAGGAACCTTCATTGGAGGATTTTTCTTCACTTTGCCACTGGAGGGCAATGGTTGTGCAACCCAGGATCAGCATACACTCTACACTTATCATAAGTGGAGAGAAGGACAGCATGGGGTAAGCTATGATGCTTGCCAAGGTCGGATTTTCATCCCACCTTCATTACCAGAGCTTGGGGTGGAGGGAGATTTTCAGGAGTTGCCTTGTTGGGAGGTGGCTCATTTTGTTTGGATGATTGCTTGGGGATGGAGGATCCACAGGAGGGAGATGCTCCTCATTACATTCCAGACTCCATGCCTCGAGTGGAGATTCTTCAGTTCTACCCTTGCAGTTGATCGGAGAGAGGTGATGAGTTGGTTCACAGTTGATGGGCCAGCTTACACAGTCATAGATGCAGAGCAGCAGCGGTCATGGTCTTCAGTCATAGCCAGAGGCAGTGAGCAGTCCGAGCCATGGGACTTGGGCTATTATTGGCCATGGTGGCAATGGGATCCGAGCGGATTGTTGGTTGGCTGGTATCATGAGAAATCAGTTTGGGATCCTGGCATTGAGAGATCCCTACATGTCAGGGTGATGCAGAGTACAGGGGAGATTCAGTGGCGCATCTAGGACCCAGGCATATTTTGCAGTATCGGTGGAGAGCATCCGCTAGGAGGAGACTTGTTCAGACAGTTGCTTGAGGGCAAGCAACATTTTGCCAGGGGGGACTGTAATATTCCTAATTTGTGACAGCAAATTGGAATATTCTATTTTGTTTATTTTGCCACCTGTAGTTTGTAAATAAAATAAAGTGAGAAATAAAAGGGGTCACCTCACTTTAGCCACCTCACTTTATAAAATAAAGTGTTTTCCTAGTTGATTGACGTTATAACTTAAAGAGGGGGCCTTGGGGGTCCACATGAGTATGAGGGGAGGCCTCACGCTGACCCAAGGTTAACTGCGCAGGCCAAGGAGAGTGAAGGACGCCGTCAAGGTTTTGGAGGGAGTTTAGCACTATAAAAGGTGGGGTTCTCACCTCATTTGGCATGGTTGATTTGATATTGATATTGAGAGCTAGACTTCTGTCTACTTCAGCACGCCGGTTGTTTAGTCGGTCTGCAGCACTGTTTAGTGCAACCGAGTGTCTCCGTGCGGAGATCTCACCCTTAGCCTCGGGGGACTTCGAGTGCCTGCCCTGGTAAGGTTATTTTCTTAGTATCATCCTTAGCCTCGGGGGACTTCGAGTGCCTGCCCGGGTAAGGTTATTTTCTTAGCATCATCCTCTCGCCTGGGCAGATTTGCGTATTTTCGGTGGAGACGGCGGTAGAGAGATACCCCTTTCTGAGATCGCCAGGCAAGGCAGGACGCATCCAAGAGATCTGGCCTAGGGAGGACGAGATCCGTAGAGATAGGACGAGATCCGTAGAGATAGAACGCAGATCTCGATAAGAGTGATGATCCACAGATCAAGGCAAGAGAGGACGCAGACCGGATAGGAGGACGCAGATCCAAGAGATCCAGCATGGGACTCACTAGCATAGGGAGGACGAGATCCAAGAGATCCAGTTTAGAGGACGAGATCTAGAGAGAGAGGACGAGATCTGAAGAGGGAGGACGCAGATCCGGCCATGGAGGACGTGTATCCATGAGCAGGGTCTTTGTGTGGGGTTTTGGCATCATTTTGGAGTTAGATCTTTGATTGAGGGTGATCCTTGGATTGGCCAACCAATCCAAGTATATTTCTGATTTGATACTGAAGTTTGCTTCAGAAATTCTGAATCATTCTTTAGATTTGCTGTAGTAAAACTCAGATCTGCTCCGGCATTTTCATGTATTGCTGAAATTCCCAAGGGGGAAGTAATAAAGAGCCCTTTGGGCATTTTGCCTCATTATAGATCTCTGTTTTCATGTATTTATCAGTTTCAGATCTGTAATATATTAGATATAAGCTTCAGCTTCCTAGAGAAAACGCTGAAGTATTTCTGGATCAATCTTTGTCTTGAGGCACCTCTATTTTGAAGGTGGCTTTTCTATATCAACTGCTTAACCTTGCTGATGCCTATGCCATGTTCCCAAACCCATCTCTGATCACAATACATATACTGTTATACATCTCATACCTTCAGAAAATACGCTGCCCTTGCTTCAGTTAAATTCTGCATACTCAAAGTCTTGGGAAATCAGGGTTTCTATTGACTAGTCGGGAAGGAGGAACTGTTTAACTAAGCAAAACGCCTTTTTTTGAGCTGAAATTCGACATGGAAGTCTCTCTTAACCTATTATAACATATTCCAGAACCTTGAGCCGTCATTTTACGCAAATTTTCTTATACACTCAGTTTAGGGCCAAAATCCTCACTTTTCCCCACCTTTTTGCCCTTAAAAGCTGAGTAAAGGTTGCTGCTGCTATTTATTTTGGTTGCTGAACATTTTCAGAGATATGATATGATAGCTGAAGCCCTCAATGAATGGGAAAAAGGCGTTTTGTTGGCATGATTCACGAAAATTTTATTTGACTCGTTGTGCTGTATCTGTCCAACTGAATGCCCCCTTCTTCGTCAGATCTGTAAGGGGTGCAGCAAGCTGAGAGAAACTCTTGACGAACTTCCTGTAGTAGGTGCAGATACCCACAAACCCTCGAAGTTCCGTCACGTTTCTCGGCTCTGGCCAATCCTTGATGGCCCTGATCTTTTCCTTGTGGACACTCACTCCGTCCACCCCTATGATGTGTCCCAAGTATAACATCTCCATCAACCCAAACTCGCACTTGGAGAGCTTAGCATAAAACTGCTGCTCCTCCAAAATATGCAACACTGCCTCTATGTGTTGGAGATGCTCCTCCCATGTCCTGCTATATATCAATATGTCATCAAAGAAAACCAACACAAACTTCCTCAAGTGACTGCGGAAAATGTGGTTCATACATGACTGGAAGGTGGCCGGTGTGTTGGTTAGCCCGAAGGGCATCACCAAGAACTCAAAATGGCCATAATGGCACCTGAAAGCGGTCTTGGAAATGTCCTGTTCCCTCACGCGAATCTGATGGTACCCGGATCTCAAATCAATCTTTGAGAAGAACTGTGCCCCTCTCAACTCATCCATCAACTCGTCAATCCAAGGAATAGGGTACCTGTTCTTCATGGTCTTCTTGTTCAGGGCCCTGTAATCAATGCACATCCTCAATGTGTCGTCCTTCTTCTTCACCAACACTACCGAAGAAGCGAAAGGACTGGTGCTAGGCCGAATGTGTCTAAGAGCTAACAGCTCGCAGATAGCCCGCTCAATCTCGTCCTGATAGGCCTTGGGGTGCCTATAGGGTGTGGTAATGACGGTCTGTATGCCCTGCTCTAGCTCAATCGTATGCTCAAATCCCCGATCCGGTGGCTGACCTAGTGGTATCTCCCCAAACACCGTGGCATACCTATCAAGGATGGTCTGTATCTCTGGATGAACTGTCTGCCCGGTAGTCCCTGCCTCTGATGCACGCAGCTCTACTGCCCACTCTATGTCTCCCTTCCGGAAGTCTGCCTCCATCCAGTGAGCTGAAACTGTCTGGGGTGGGTAAGTGTGCATGCCCCATATCTTCTCGTGCTTCCCGGTCTTCTTGTCATTCCACTCCATCTCCAAGGCCTCCCAATCTGTGGTGACCTTCCCTAGAGTGATCAGCCACTGTACCCCTAATACCACATTGGTATCTGGTATGTTAACCACGTGTAATATTCCTTTTTTTGGTGACACCTACTACCGGGTCAGGTTGGACTTCCAGAGTTAGGAGCAGACAGGTCACATGTACAGATTGGTGCTACCAATGGGCTCAGGAGCTCTCTGGAGGAGTTTTGAAGAGTTTTCATAATTTCCGGAGGCATTCGCTTGATATACTCCATCATCTGAGCGGTTTGGCTTTCGTTCCAGTGCATTCCGATAACTTTCGGAAATTTGAGTTATTTCTGGGCTTAACTCAGCTGACTACACTCAAGGTGGAATTTCGGGAGGAATACATGATGGAACACCTTAGTGTAATAGCTCACTGGAACCAGGACGAGGATACCTACATGGTGGGACAGTTAGACACGTATTTCAGTGACCGGAGGAGGCGTGGTAGCCGATTTACCCTTTTCTGCATTAAAAAGGAATATTTTAATAAAAGAGAAAAGTGCTCCATGAATAAAATAATAATAAAATAATGCTCTAGAAGGCTCCAAGAGATCTATAAAAGAAATGGAGGAGGCCATTGGGAGATATCGTTGGATCATCCTATTTTATTATATGAGAGGTGTGAGACGTGGTTCTCTACTTCAGCCGTAACCCCAGGACGGAAACCCTCGGGTGATTAATGAGTGTTGGACGAAAACCCAACTCTCTTGAGGAGACTTCATTCAGAAGTTTCGCAGAGCTTCAGGGATTGGTGTGAGGATCATCCAGATCTTCAACTTGTGCTTCAGTGGGTTCAGTGACAGTTTTGTCGTAGCCGATTGGCAGCAATCTTCTTGCCGAGCCGTCTACATCATTGCCAGCGTCATTCATCAGTTGGGCCAGAGATCTTTCTGGGTTTTCTCCGCTTGCTTGGCAAGCTCAGGTTCCGATGTTCCTTTATGCTGATGTACCTTTTATCATGGATTAATAAAATGGCTCAGTGATTTTATCGGCATCTGTTGTGTTCTATTGGTGGCTGTGTGTACATTTCCATTTATTTTGCTGCTTAAGTTTATTTCTGCAATTTTAGTTAAAATATCCCATTTGGGATATTACAGTGGGGTATCAGAGCCTCAGTCTTGGCTCAGCCTGCGGGTTTCAGTTTCCACTTGCAGTGATTATTATTGGAAGGGTTTTTGCTGGGGAAGTCGACAACACAACTCTTGAGAAATTATCAGATTATTGAAAAGGGCAACATGTTTTTGCAATGGCCCGATTCCTTATTGTTTGATCGAATTATTTAAGGGGCCAAGTTTCTTTGTGGGCCAAATCATTTGTCAAGGCGCCGAGATTTCAGAGGGGCTACACATTATTTAAAAGGAAAATATATAAATATATATATATATATATATATATATATATATATAAAATTTAGGAATCGAAATGCATGGGGGCTGAATGATTACATTAAAAGTAGGAGTTAATGTTTGAAGCCTGATTAATTTCATAAACACGAATTCCTGGCCCAGTAATATTTTCTAAAGCCCGAGGAGAAATTGAGTTTCAGCGTTGAGGATTTTAAATTCCTGTTGCAAAATCCGTGGAGTAGAATTGGTAGGACGCGCGGAGTAAAAATTATTTAGAGAGGCCAGATTATTGACTAAGGCCAAAAGTGAAAGCCGCAAAGCACATTCCGTGAAGCACATTTCCGTAGCGTGGGTAGATTCAAGATTGTCTGACAGTATGGGTTTTTAATATCCCTGTGTATGAATATTTTCATAGCTGCATAGAATTCTCTCAAGAAGATCGAGCCAAAGGGAGCCAACACATATCTTGGTGAGATTATAAATTTGGAAGGTCGCAATCAAATTAATTTTGTAAGGGAGCAGGGGCACGAGCATCTAAATTATGAAGGCCTGAATTTGTTATAATGTCTGGTCGCTGATATGTTGAACCCAAATTCACGGGTGGCCGAGTTGGGAGAATAGTTAAGCCAGAGACCGATAAATTTTGAGCGTTGATTTTTGGGAGTCGGAATTCTTGTAATGAAGCCGTGAATCATAAATTGGAGGAGTTCGTCTTTTCCCTAGCAGGATTGAGCACCTATTTTCAGAAGCTGAGACTTCATTAGCCTTGGCAATCTTCATCAAGGGTCAAGAGCATTTAGCTCCACTACATTTACGGGATCAAGTTGCTCTTCCGTTAGCAAATCAAATTTTCCCACAGCAGCCACAGTCAAATTTACTCCCATTCGCACTAGATTGAAGGAGAAAGTTACGGTTCTCATTTCCAGAATTATTGGGAAATTGCGCTCCATTACTGACTGAAGCTACTGCTTTGTTCGTGTTGCTGGGTGTCTATGAGCGGGAACTAAGCCACTGTCTATACTAAGAGTATTCTTCCTGTAGCAGAAATCTCTTCATTTCTAAGGAAGAATATATAATAGAGCCCTGTTGAAGTTTAAATACACGGTTGGTGGTGCTCTGGGTTGGTATCCTCACTTACAGCACATATTTTTTTCCATCTCGCTGCAACTAAATTGTTCAAAATCAAATGATGTGCAGGCTGGTTGAAGAGGGTCTCGTACCGCTATTTAGCTGAAAATTGAATTGTATTGAGAGCCGTATGATGTTGAGCCAAATCATCAGTTAAGAACCCAAGTAAATGTTAGTTGTAGCAGTGAACGTGGGACCACAACAAGATTAAACCTAGAGGCCATCACTTCACAACTGGGCAGCGTATAACTCATCAAGTGTTGGCGCATGCTATAGATGGATTGATATTGCAGAATATATCTTTCGTTAATGGCTGTTGCTAACATATCAGAAATTAGAATTTATAAAGAGCACCTACAGCAGAGTGTAAACGGAATGGTTGAAGAAAATTATCTCTGACACCCAAACCAAACAACTCCGAGATTTAAGGGAAAAGGTAGGAGTGCTACAATAAAGAATCTGACAAACCTATTACAGCACTGGAGGCTTTATCATAAACTCATAAAATAAAAAAAATAAAAATAAAAAAATAAAAAAAAGAGCAGTGAGCACAACATTGGTTGAACCATGGAGGGATTCTTAAACAACTTGAGAAGAATAAAGGTTGGTTCCTTGAACCACCATGCATCATATGACCAGAAAACAAAATTGAACAACAGACCTTTTTCTAGAGGAATTAATGCCATCCTTCAAAAGGGACAGCCAAAAGATTTGCACGAAGAATTGGGGATTGATCACAAAATTTTTGCACTCGGGACAGATCTGAAACACATGAAGATGTCATGGAGAGTTTTGTCCAAACTAAAAGAGTTTAATGAACTCATGTCCACAATAGACCAAGTAGAAGGGAAGAAATTGATTTGGGCTCTAAAGCCTGCTATGCTTGCTCTTATACAACCCAAATTCTTGAAGGAACCTTGTGAAGGGGTCACACTTCCAGCTGCAGCTTGCCTCAGTAACATCATGAAATTGACCGCACCTATAGCTCCATATAATGATGATGTTATGAGGAGGATTATGAGGCTGATTGTAGACACTTTTCAGGATTTGGACAACAGTGCAGGCTCTACCTTTGGGAAGAAGCTTGAGAGTCTATGGAGTATGGCCACAATCAAGACTTATGTCATCATGTTTGACCTTGAGTGTGATGACCTGATTTCGCAGATGTTCCAATGCTTCTTCAGCATTAGGAAACATCATCCTAACACTGTCATAGCACACATGCAGTCTATCTTGTCATCATGTATGAGAGACCATGAGACCGTTGGCCGAGAGTTGTAAACCTGGTTGTTGAGCATTTGGAGGAGAGAGCAGTTGGTCTCGCCCGTTGCTTATGAGCTAGCCCAAGGGTTAGTTGAGCAGAACATTGAGCTTCTCAGGAGACAGTTGACTAGGGAGGAGCTGCTCCAGTTTGGTGGGTCAGGCAACAGAAATGAGCTGAGGAGGAAGGGACTTTGCTTCAGTTGCAAAGAACCTTGGGGGCCTAATCACTCATGTTTGAGAGATGCAGATGATGTGGCAGAGGCAGGACAGGAGAGCATTCCTTTTGTATTCTAGGGTGAGGACTCTTCTTCAGATGAGTCCATGGGATCAATTGAGGACACTTCTGGGGAGCGAGCACAGTTATGCAGAGATGATGACAGTAGACGGGAGCTGTATTTCAGTGTGCAGGGTGAGCAGTCCGGGGACTGTACAAGAGATACTTTGGGTGATGAGTCCCTTGTGACGATTCAGCCAGAGCAGCATATGATGGAGCCTGAGTTAGCAGAGGAGGATACTATGCACATCAGGCATGATATTCCTTTGGGGGAGAGCCAGATGGGCGCCCACATGGAGTCTATGTTGGATATGCAGCTAACATTGGGGTCAGCCATTGAGGGGGAGCAGTCAGATGCACTGACATCGAGTACGGTGACAATAGTTGCAGATCCATATCCTCTGGAGGTGTTAGAGGTTGATGGGATTGTTCTGCAGGGGGCTAGTAGACAGTAGGAGCATGACATCCCTGATCAGGAGTGGGAGGAGCTGTTGGAGATGGTGGAGCATCCATCTGTGGGTCGACACAAGGATGAGGTGCAGATAGATGTACACGCAGTCAGCAGAGTTGCAGTATTTTCAGTGAGTAGCACTCTCCAGGAGTACATCGATGGGGCTTGCAACATACCTTGCCCACTTTGGCCCATTATAGAGAGGAGGGCTTCCTTCTACAAGCAGCTTTCATTGGCAGACAGAGCAGAGCAGGGGGAGTTGATTACGGGCTGGCGGCAACACTCTAGGCGTGTTCCATATGCAGTTGTTGCTACATTGGATTCTTCTTCCAGAATGGACTGGCAGGAGGTCATGAGTTGGTATCCTCTTGATGGTACGATATTCTTCGTAGGGAACACAGCAGGGCAAAGGCCCTTAGACATGATAGATGATACAGGTTCCAGTTAGCAGTGGGGCAGATTCTTCAGCATCCCATCCTGGTTTCAGGAGAGCAGAATCAATGGTGGGTTTAGTCAGGGATTGGATTGGAGAGAGGTGATGAGTTGGTACATAGTTGATGGGGCAGCTTACACCGTCATAGATCTAGCGCAACAGGAGACGTGGTCTTCCCCTCTTAGAGCATCAGTCATAGCTAGAGGCAGTGCGCAGTCTGGGCTGTGGGACTTGGGCAATGATTGGCCACCATGGCATGGGGATCTGGGAGGATTATTTGATGACAGGTACAGTGAGAGATCAGTTTGGGATCCCGGCATTGAGGGGTCTATTCCGGGTGGCTTGACATAGGCACATAGTTGCACCAAGAGGTTTGTATGGGATCCGAGCATTGGGTCTTAGTTGCATCGGGCCGACAGAGTGGCCCACATATCTGGATTTCTTGAGGGCAAGCAATCTTGGGGCGGAAGGTCTGTAATATTCCTTTTTTTGGTGACACCTACTACCGGGTCAGGTTGGACTTCCAGAGTTAGGAGCAGACAGGTCACATGTACAGATTGGTGCTACCAATGGGCTCAGGAGCTCTTTGGAGGAGTTTTGAGTTTTCATAATTTCCGGAGGCATTCACTTGATATACTCCATCATCTGAGCGGTTTGGCTTTCGTTCTGGTGCATTCCGATAACTTTCGGAAATTTGAGTTATTTATGGGCTTAACTCAGCTGACTACACTCAAGGTGGCATTCCGGGAGGAATACATGATGGAACACCTTAGTGTAATAGCTCATTGGAACCGGGATGAGGATACCTACATGGTGGGACAGTTAGACACGTATTTCAGTGACCGGAGGAGGTGTGGTAGCCAATTTACCCTTTTCTGCATTAAAAAGGAATATTTTAATAAAAGGGAAAAGTGCTCCATGAATAAAATAATAATAAAATAATGCTCTAGAAGGCTCCAAGAGATCTATAAAAGAAAAGGAGGAGGCCATTGGGAGATATCGTTGGATCATGCTATTTTATTCTAAGAGAGGTGTGAGACGTGGTTCTCTACATCAGCCATAGCCCCAGGACGGAAACCCTCGGGTGAATTATGAGTGTTGGACAAAAACCCAACTCTCTTGAGGGGACTTCATTCAGAAGTTTCGCAGAGCTTCAGGGATTGGTGTGAGGATCATCCAGATCTTCAACTTGTGCTTCAGTGGGTTCAGTGACAGTTTTGTCGTAGCCGATTGGAAGCAATATTCTTGCCGAGCCGTCTACATCATTGCCAGCGTCATTCATCAGTTGGGCCAGAGATCTTTCTGGGTTTGCTCCGCTTGCTTGGCAAGCTTAGGTTCCGCTGTTCCTTTATGCTGATGTACTTTTTATCATGGATTAATAAAATGGCTCAGTGATTTTATCGGCATCTGTTGTGTTCTATTGGTGGTTGTGTGCACATTTCCATTTATTTTCTGCTTAAGTTTATTTCTGCACTTTTTGTTAAAATATCCCATTTGGGATATTACACCACGAAAAAGTGGTCGGTCACTGTGTAGGTGCCCATCGTCACTGCCAGCGCTAGAACATATCTGGCACACTGCATAGTCTGATCTCCTGGGACCAATACTGAAAACCCCTCGAAGCTCTCTATCTGTATACCTCTTCGCTCTACCATCTGTGCATCGATGAAGTTGTGGGTTGCCCCACTATCCACCAGTACTGATACTCGCTGCCCCCGCACTTACCTCGGACACGTAGCGTTAGATACTTGGGAACTCCTTGCAATGCTGCAAGGGCCCCTCTGGTAGGTCCAAAGGCTGCACCTCCTGCTCCTAGTGGTGGAGGTGGCAAATGATCCTGCGTTGCATGGCTGCCCCCTGCCTCCACGTCATCATACTCATCTTCTTCCCCACTGCTCTCGGAGAAGACCTTGATAAAATGTGCTTTGCAAGCAGCACATCTGTGTCCTGGTGCCCACGGCTCCTGACAGGTGAAACACAGTCTCTTCTTCTTCAACTCCCTCCTGGCATCATCATCCAACTGTCCTCTACCCTGATTCCCCCCTAGGAGGCAGAATCCTCATATCCTTCCCCTTAGGCTGGAAAGCCTGTCTCTGGGGGTAAGGCATCCTGGTCCTGGGTAAGGCATCCTGCAAGTCCCGGGTCCTGCCAACTGTGTCATGGAGTGTGGTTGGTCTAGTGGATCTGACCAATCCCCGAAGCAGCTCTGCTAGCCCATCAATGAACATGTAAATCATCCATGCCGCGGATAGATCTGGCACCATCACCGAAAGTCTCAGGAAATCTGAGATATATGTATCCGGACTCCCAATCTGTTTGAGCCTCGTCAGCTCAACAAAGTGCTCCTCTGGATCCCTCCGATCGAACCTCTCTATCAACCTCCGAGTGAACTCGGCATATGCTGTCACTATCAAATGCCTGAGTGTAACCATCCCGTGGAACCACCAATCCTGGGCCTCGCCATCCAAATGCAGCGCTGCCACCTTGATGGCCTCCGTCTCCGACATCTGGTTGAGCTGGAAGTATATGTCCAGCTTCTCCACCCAAGCCTTTGCCGAACTGTTTGATGAGCCATCAAACATAGACAAATGGAACCTGCTCATCGTACGCTGAGTATCTCCCTCGTGATAATGTCGGTGTCCCCTGTGATGGTCGCGGGGTCTGCTATCCCGCTGGAGCTGGACAAAATCTCGAAATGAAAGGGCATCCCTGAACTCCTGCCCGTATGCCTGGTACTCAGCAAAGTAATCACCCATGTGGCCAAGCTCTGGCTCCTGCTATGCTCCTGCCCCTGTGTCTGCAGCCAGAAAAGTGGGCATAGTGGAACGTGTGGGTGCATGTGATGCCATGTGCTGAGTAGCATCGTGCTCTTGCAAATGGTGGGATGTGCCTGATCCCTCACCAATCTGGAAACCCCTTGGGGTTTCATGCCGTCTAGCCTCTACAGCAGTGAATCTCTGTCCCATCACCTCAATTTGCCTTGACAGATCCTGTACTGACTTGAGGAGCATTTCCCCAAACTTCTTCGCATCACTATCATCTGCCATCGATTCCTCCTGCTCTGCTTCCACTACTGGAACGCAGTCACCCTCTCCGTAGGTGATTTGAAACCTACGTTCTCTGTCACGGTACTTCCTACCCTTGTAGCAAATATACGGCTTCTCTCCCGGTGTCATAGACAACTTGCTCCACAGGCTAAGTCAGGGTTTATGAGCTCTCATACCACTGTAATATCCCGAAGGGGAAATAGACAGTAATACAAAGCATACAACAAGATATAAAATTCTAGAAACAGATCATGAAGCAGATACACATGAAATAGAGAGAATGCTAAGCCATTTTATTATATTGAGAAATAGAAATGAGTACAAGAGGTGATCAGAATGATGGCACCTCGACTTGTACCAGGCAAGTGTAGGAATACTCTCGGAATATCAATGGGAAATGGCTACTCTCTGCTCTGTGTCCAAGCTGCTGTAATATTGTCGTGTTGCTGCTACTTCTGGAACAAAATGAGTATTTGGGGCTGCTCCCCTACTCAGAAAAATCTGATACTCTGGAATCGGCCTCTACTCACAATCCCCAGAAAAGCCCAGAGAGCGTTTCTGAAATGGTCGACCCCCGAAAATGCCTCCCTTGAGGATCTACACTATCCTCCCAAGGGCCACGCTGATGCTGAATGCTATCCTCCAAAATATGGCCTCCCTCTCTGGAAAATGTCTCCAATAGGCAAGGGCTGGCCCCTTGCTCAATCCTCCGGCCTGAATCCTCCGAAATGGCACCAATCCGGAGCTCCCCCAAGGTGAACTGCGTCCTCCCTCTCAAGACTGCGCAGTCCCTAAATGCTTTGCTCCTCCACGAATGCAACCACCGATCCTCCTGCAAAATGCTGATGGAAATACCTCACCTAAGCAAGCACTCAAAGTCTCCCGGGGTTGAGGGTGGGATCTCCGAATGGAGACACCCGATGTACTGAACAGTACTGCAGACAAGCTAAACAACCAGCGTGCTCCTAAGTCGAAATGACTAGCTCAATATGCATAAACATGAATGCCCAAATGAGGAGGCTCTCCTCCCTTTTATAACGATGGGCCTTTCTCACCCTAGGCACCACCATCTCCACGTGCTACTTGGCCCACGCTGTCCCTCTCATTTGCATGAGGTAGGCCCCACGTTGCCCACATGGACTGCGTCCTCCTTTCCCTGCGCTGTCCACTTGGCCACTAGGCCCCACTCCCTTAATTTCGATGTGGACTTTAGGAAAGTGCTTTATCCTAAGTGAGTTAATTAATATTTTACTCACTTTATTCATGCTCCAACTATAATAAGGAAAAATTGTCCAAAATTAATATTTCCAATTAGCTATCGCTAATTGGGAATATTACAGCCGGGGACAAGTCTTCTTGTGCCTGGGAAAACGACTAACTTTTAGTTTTGGCATATTTGAATTTTAGATTTAGATTCTTGCTCAAGTGGCGACTCCACTCAATCCTAATTTTGCAAGAGTCTCTACCAGGAGAAATTCAACTGGTCTAGTTAGCCCCTCTCCTGATCCTAAAAGGGTTTTTAGAGAGAGGTTAAATAGGCTTTCTCATAGTAGATCTCTTGCTAGTCTTGGGCAAGAGGTTATTTCTGACATTCATTTGTTGTTTCAAGAACAAGTTGAGCCTAACATCATGAATGATCTTTTTGCTCCTTGTAACTTGACTAACATTAATGGCTATCCTCACAATATCCCTGACAAGGCTATTGAAAGGTTGCCTTCTTTTCAAGGTAACAATGCCATTAGCACTGCATCACATGTGAAGAACTTTAATGTCTACATCTTTAAGTGGTGTAACGTTGCTAACTATGAGGATGTAAAGATGAGGCTTTTTATTCTCTCTTTAGAAGAGGATGCTCTTGATTGGTTCACTGAGCAACCTGCAAACTCGTATGATTCTTTGCAAGCGATTGTTAATGCTTTCATGGGAAAGTATGGAGAGAGAAGAGAAAATAGTCATTTGATTAGTGCCATTAGCACCATAAAGAAAAATGAAAATGAAACCATGGAGGAGTTTAACAAAAGATTCAATGAATTGGTTAAAAGCATGCCTACAACTGTTAAACCTCCAGATGAATTTCTCTTATGCTCATATTTAGATGCTTTTGTTGTGGATACCACTTATGAATTTAGGAGGAAGGAACCTACAACTTTGGGTATAGCTCAAACGGAAGCCTTGAAAATGGAGAGGGCTAGAAAGCAATTAGGAAAATCTAAGATTCCTGGTTACACTAGAGGGCCATCAAAATCAAATGATTCCAAAGGCAAGGGCAAGGAAGAGGCTACCCATGATCCTATTAAGGAATTAACCCATCTCATCAAGACTATGGAAGCGAATCACACGAATCAAATGAATGCTATCCAAAAGCAGTTGGTTGCCATGGAAAGGAATCAGGCGGGGAGATTCCCAAATTGAGGAAATGATAGATGGCAGAAGAGGGGCCCACCTAATGAACATAGGCCACCAAATCCACTTGAGTCTACTAACTTAGTTGATGATTCAATGCCTTATTGTAGACCATGTGATGACTTACATGATGAACTCACTTGTCCTTACGCAAAAAGGATCTTAGATGGTGAAATGTTTGGAACAAGTGAACAAACCAATGTAGTTGGAAAAGAGCATCATTTGTCCTTGGATAATTGGATGGGAGTTATGGAAAATAGTCAAAAGATAAGTCAGAAGTCCCCATCCTCCTATAGTGTGAATAATTTTGAAGAGTTGGATAGGATCACTGAGTTATATGGAGAGAAGCCTTCATCAAATCAGATTTTAGAGATAGCCAAGGATAAAGAAAGGGCAAGAAACAAGGAAAGAAATCAAAATGCCCATAAAAATTTCACTCCACCTACATCTAAGTTAAATATTGATTTGGGAGGATGGATAAATAATGCAAAGATTTTGGTACCTGTGACTGAAATCATGAAGATTCCCTCCCAAAGATATAAATTGTTGAAAGCCATTGATGCCCCTAATGGAAAAGAAATGTCAAATTTTTCTAAAGATAGATATGAGGATGCCCCTATCACTTTGCAAAGTAGTGATATGTGTAGAGATAACAGAGACCATCAACCATTTTTCATCACTATGTTGGTCAATGGAATGCTTTTGCACAATTGTATGTTTGATTCTGGGGCATCATCGTGTGTCATGACTAAGAAAGTCATGAATCAGTTAAACCTGAGGGTTTCTAGACCTTACCACAACATTTGTGCTATGGATTCGAAAATTATTGAGGTTTGTGGTTTGATAAAGGATCTTCATGTCCACTTGGCAGTTCATCCTGATATTATGATCACCATGGATATTGTGGTGATTGATGTGTTTGATGCATGGGGGATGTTATTGTCTAGAAAGTGGGGAGCTGATATAGGGGGTAGTTTTCAAATGGATTTAAGTTATGCTACCATCCCTAATAGTGAGGGCATCATGGCTAGGTTGGATAAGGAAGTAGAGAGAAAGTTTCACGTGGAAAATCCCAAGGAGCCTCATAATGAAATTGTGTATGAATCTGATGACTTGGGAAACTATGCTATCTTGGCTAATTCTATTGCTCCTTTGGAGAAGGAGGTGGAAAGTAAAAAGGACAGGGTATGGCACATGAATTTTGATGGTGCCCATTCGAGGTTTGGTAAGGGTGTCGGAATTGTCTTTACCTCCCCCCTTCGTCATATCTTTAAGTTTTCCTTTAGGTTGGAATTTGATGCAACTAACAATGTAGTGGAGTATGAAGCTTTGTTGTTAGGTCTAGAGTTGGCAAAAGACTTGAACATTAAGATGCTTAGTATCACGGGGGATTCTGATCTAGTCATTCTTCAAACAAAGAATAAATTTGCATGTAAGAATGATAGATTAAAGAAGTATCGAAATGCTGTCTAGGATAGCATGGAATATTTTGATGCATTAGACCTTCAAGCGATTCCAAGAGAAAGAAATAAACAAGTTGATGAGTTGGTTGTTGCTGCCTCTACCTTACAGCTTGGAGAGAACTTGATGGATGATAAGATCAAGATGGAGGTTATTTTTAGACCACCAGTTCCTGATAATGTTGAGCATTGGCAAATCTTTAATGAAGAAAACCAAGTGATTCGTTTTTTAAATAATATGGAAGAATTCTTTGGTTTCAATTTTCAAGGTTGGCTACAAGGAAGAAGGTTGTGATTATGAAGAGTGTAATGTTGTGTCAAATCCCACTCCTAGGAATCGTATAGCCATGGAACAGATGTTTGACAGACATGATGCTGTAAAGAGAAAAGAGGATAAGAAAATTGACCCAGGGGAATTTATTGAAGTAAACATTGGTACCCCTCATGACCCAAAGATTATCAAAATAGGGAAGGGCACCACCGAGGAGGAAAGGAAAAAATTAATAAATTTACTTCAAGAATATAGGG
Organism: Pinus albicaulis; assembly: GCA_034641835.2. Lineage (NCBI taxonomy): Eukaryota > Viridiplantae > Streptophyta > Pinopsida > Pinales > Pinaceae > Pinus > Pinus albicaulis. The sequence continues at coordinate 1,294,715,563 of CM076583.1, read as the reverse complement.
ATGTTTTGGCCTTTTCATATGAGGATTTAAAAGGTTATAGGGAGGATGTTATGGAGCATACTATCCCTCTTAAGGATGAAAATGCCAAACCCTTTAGGCAAAAACTTAGGCAAATAGATCCTAAGTTAGCCCCCTTGGTGCAAAAGGAGTTGCAAAAGATGCTTCAAGCTGGAATTATAGCTCACACTAGGCATTTCACATGGTGCTCAAACTTGATTATTGTGAGAAAGAAGAATGGATCAATCAGGCTATGTGTAGATTTTCGAAATCTTAATTTAGCTTGTAAAAAGGATAATTACCCTTTACCCAATATGGAAACATTGTTGCAAAGGGTAACAGGATCTGGAATGATGTCTTTGTTAGATGGATTTTCAGGATATAACCAAGTCACGGTGAAGAAGGAAGATAGGCATAAGACAACATTCACCACACACTAGGGTACTTTTGAGTATTTAAGGATGCATTTTGGATAGAAAAATGTTGGAGCAACTTTTCAAAGGGCTATGGACTATGCCTTTAAGGGTCTAATTGGGAAATTCATTGAGATTTATCAAGATGACTTAACTATCTTTTCTAAAAATGGAATTTCTCATATTAGCCATTTAAGGCAGATATTTGATAGGTGCAGAGAGTACGGGATATCTTTAAATCCTGCTAAATCTATTTTTGGAGTGACTGAAGGGAAGTTGCTTGGTCACATCATCTCGAAGGATGGAATCAAGATTGACCCTGAGAGAGTTGAGGCAATTCAAAAGATTCCTCTGCCTCACAATATCAAAACCCTTCAATCCTTCTTAGGAAAGATCAATTTCCTTAGGAGGTTCATTCCAAATTATGCTGAAATTGCTAAACCCATTCAAACCCTTTTAAAGAAAGATGTTAAGTTTGTCTGGGGAAAAGAGGGGAGAATAGGTTTTCAGGAAATTAAGGATTCTATTGGTAAGGCACCTATTCTAGTGAACCCTGATTATTCGAAGGATTTTTTGATTTTCTCTTTCGCATCTGAAGATACTATTGCTAGAGTGCTACTGCAAAAGAACAATGAAGGGTATGAGCAGCCTATTGCCTTCATGAGTAGATCCCTTCAAGGTTCTGAGTTAAAGTATAGCACCTTGGAAAAACAGGCTTATGCCTTAGTTAAGTCCCTTAAGAGATTTAGAGTTTATGTGGGGTATTCAAGAATAATCGCATATGTCTCTCACTATGTAGTAAAGGATATTTTAACTCAGGCTAATTGCTTAGGAACTCGAGCTAGGTGGGTCTCTAAAATTCAAGAGTACGATTTAGATATTAGACCTACCAAGCTAGTAAAAGGCCAAGGATTGGATAAGATCTTGACTGAGGGGAATGAGAAAGCGTTAGGAATGATTTGTCAAAATGATCTGGAATTAAATTCATCAGAGCTTCAAAGATTGAGTCAACTAGAATGGTATAAAGATATTATTTATTACTTGCAAAATTTGTCATGTCCTGACCATTTAGTTGGCCATAAAAGAAGAGCGTTAAGGCTTAGAGAAACTAAGTATTGCATTGTGAAGGATGGTCTGGGTTGGAGAAATCCGGAGGGGGTAATACTTAGATGTGTTGATGAAGCTGAGGCAAAAAGATTCTATCTGAGTTTCATTCGGGATTTTGTGGAGGACATTATGCTGCTAAGACTGCTACACATAAAATCTTGAGAGATGGTTATTTTTGGCCTTCTATTTTTGCCGATGTGCACAAGTATGTTAGAGGTTGCCAAGCTTGTCAGCTTTTCACTAGGAAGCAAAAATTAGCTTCTTTGCCTCTTCAGCCTGTGGTCGTGGAAGCTCCCTTTCAACATTGGGGGGTTGACTTTATAGGGAAGTTTAATAAAAATTCTAGTAATGGCTACTCGTGGATTTTAACTGCCATTGATTATTTTACTAAATGGGTAGAAGCCATCCCTACAAGACACGCCACTGACAAAGTAGTGATGGACTTTCTTGAAGATAGGATTATCACTCGTTTTGGTGTCCCTGCTAAAATTACAACAGATAATGCCAAGGCTTTTAGCTCTGCTGAATTCTCATCTTTCTGCTTTAAGTATGGCATTGTCTTATCCCATTCATCAAACTACTATCTTCAGGGTAATGGTCTAGCCGAGTCTAGCAATAAGAATTTGATCACCATAATCAAGAAGATAGTAGGGGATAATAAGAGAGCATGGGATAGCAAAATTAAATATGCTTTGTGCGCTGATAGGATTACAAAGAAGAGTTCTACTAGAAAGAGTCCCTTTGAACTAGTGTATGGCTTGGATGTTACCCTTCCCGTGCATTTGAGACTCCCAGTTTACCAATTTCTACAGAGTTTTACATCTGATAAGGATGTTGTGCAACATAGGATTGATCAAATTATAAAATTGGATGAAACTAGGAGAAGAGCCTTTGAAAATTGTTGTAAAAATCAATTTAAGGTAAAATGAAATTTTGACAAATCATCTAGGAATAGAGGATTTTCTAAAGGTGATACGGTTTTACTTTGGGATCGCAGGAATGAAAAGCCTGATAATCATGGTAAGTTTCACAGTTTATGGCTTGGACCGTATATCATCAGAGAAGCAGTGGGACAAAATTCCTACCATCTGAGCACCTTGGACGGAGAATCACTAGAGTTACCTGTGAATGGCCAACTACTCAAGATTTTCCACAAAGAAAACATCTGATGCCATAGGGCATCTTTTTGTATCATATTTCTAACCTTGTCCCTTGTCAATTTTGTTTTAATAGATTTCTTTCATGAATAAATTGATATTTTATGCTCTTAGAATAAAATTTCCATTTCTGTATTTGATTTTATTTGATGTTATTTTGAATGGATACTACTAATATATTTCTTTGGTCGGTGGATGCAGATTCCAGGTTCTTGCAAACTATCACTTCATATCTAGCATACATCCCCATATGGAGCCAAATGTTGACCGCTAGAGTGACACCTGATGATTATGTGAAGACGCCATGCCCAAGGATGAACTAGAGGACACTTGTGCCATCAGATATCATCAGTTCAACAAAGTTTTTAAACTCTACTTCTTCTTCTTATCATTTTCTTCTTTAGTCCTCAGATTCCGCAGCCCTACAGGGATATTGTATAAATGTCACTAGCATGATGAATAAAGCCATGTAACAGGCCTAGGATGTTGGGACTCGATCAGCAAACGAGTACACCTTGGAGTGTTTTTTTTACTTAGTTAATTATTCCTTCTTTTTAGCGGCGAATAATTCTCTAGGTTTTCTCACTCATTGCATTACCTCAAAGCCGAGGTGACGGCTTGAAGGTTGAGCCCCTAATGCATCTTAGTGTCTAGAGTTGATGTATATTACCATGCTAAGTCATCTCTGAAATTTCGTGGAATTTGATTAGGTCTAAGTAGGATTTTTTAATAATTAAAAATTTCTCGCAAAACGAGATTTTTTAATTAATTTCTATGTAATGATGTAAATAAGTGGCCTTAAGAAATGTCTCGGGCGTGTGACCACTCGAAATTCATCCTTAGAGGCCCAGCATTATCCTGGGACCCACTTTGAGGGTCAAAAAACGACTTATAGTCCCTCAAAAGACGTTTTTTCTAATGTCAGTGGTAAAAATGAGAAAAAATTCAAAAGAAATGAATAAATTAGAAAAAATAATTATTTTTTCCAAAATCAAATAAGTCAAAATTTGACATGGGAATTAAGAGGGGAAGCCAAGGGTGATGTAGCAGCAATATGGGGCCCACCACATAAGTCAAATTCAAATATCCAAGTGCCAAGTCAAGCTGGTCCCACGTTGGTTGCATGAAACTTACATATGGCCAAAAGTCAAGTATGATTTACTTCAAATGAGAATGGCATATTATAAAGTTTAGGCTTTAATAAAGTAAATGGGGAATGGACCCACCTTACATGGTATACGCATAGTTATGAAGATTTATGCACATGCCACTAAAGAAGGTTCCATGCAGCAAGGGAAACTCCAACGTAGCAACATAATATTACACAGCAGATTTTATGGGGAAATAAATACGCTGCCATTTCAGCTCCACGCAGTCAACACTTCAGCAGCGAATAAGACTCCACGCAGGCAGCAGTCAATGGTCAACATGGTTATCACATGTACGCAGCCAGCACAAGGAAACTCCACGCGGCAAAAAAAAAAAAAAAAAAAATCAGCTTACATGTGGTTGATTTTTTTGGGGTTTGATTTAGATATTTGGGGAGATATGTCTCCACCAAAATTTACACGTACCAAGCATCCATCATCTACAACAGCCAACAACAGTTCAATTCAGTTAATACGCACTGGCAGTCACACAAAGAGATATGTACAGCAGTTGATGGCAGCTTGTTGGCACTAACAGAGGTGTCATTTTTGGGTTAGTTGTTGGAAGATTTAGTGGGAGTGTGTTCCCCCGCCTCTTATTCGATTTCACATCTATCCACAATAGAGTTGGCACATGAAAGAAAAGGAATACGCTGCCCACTTACAGCAGCTCAAATTGGATTTTGGCTGCTACCTACAGCCAATTGAAATTACACTTGGGCAGCTTGATTTGGTTTAGAGATTGACCTCACACAATTGAAGATTTGTTAGAACATTGGGATCATCTCTCTCTGACCACTTGCCATGAAGTTCTTCATTGAGATCTTCTCCAGTTTTTGTATAAATTGAGCCTTGGGCTCTCATTGTAACGATGGTTTTTTGAAGCTTGTGCTTATTGTTACTATGTCGAAATTGTTATTAAGCTGAATAAAGGAAAGTCTTTGGGGTTACTAGTTTCTCTTGTGGTGCATTCTTTGGTTGATGAGGTATACTTGTTTCATTTGATATTGTTATTTATTTACTTCACATTGCAATCTAGTTGGTTTATTTTTTGCATTGGCCTGAAGGCACTATTGTCTAGGGAGGGGAGATTTGTAGCTATCTCAGATCTCCTTTGGACTTGGTATATTTTGTGCTCTTGTTGTAGCTTGTTATTGTCGGTGGAATGACAAGCTCAACATGGCCTCTATATGCCAAGTTTCTTTGCACTAACAATTGGTTTGCAGAAATTTGTGTGTTCAAAGGACAGGTTGCTAAGTCTATTGGAGTGTGAAGACTTCTTCGGTTGGAATAAGTCAGCTCCAAGGATATCAAAGATCCCACAAGTTGTTCAAGCCAACAATCTCATAAGACATCAAGAGATTGATCTAAAAAGGGGTTTCATGAGCCCTTTGCTTCTATTCCATCTCTAAAAAATTATGTATTTTCTTCTCTCATTTGTGCACATATATATTTTATCTAGCATTTGAGGCTAAGTTGTTGGATTTAAATACCAATTCTCACTCACTAAATCAACTCTTTCAAGCTGATCTTAGTGAGGGAATTTGTAATATAAAGTGTATTTTATATTTGCATTGATTTTCTAACTTTTTCCTTCGCATGCATGTGATTTCCTCTCACATATTTCAGCACTATTTCTTTGGCATGCTAACTATTTTGCTTGTTTTCCTATAGTTGTTCTTGGAAGCAATCTAAGTTTGAAGAAAGGGAGCTAAAGCATAGGCTAAGGAACACTCTTCCATTTGGAACCTCAAATCCAAGTTCTGCCTTATCACTTCACCTCTACTTCTAAAGCCTCATTCTTTTGAGGAATTGTAACCGCCATTCACCTCAAGGTTTTAAGCCTTTACTTTGTAAACATCTCACAAGTAAATATTTAAAATCTTACACTTGTAACTTTGGGAAAGAGTAAATTTAAAACACATATTGTAAGCTCTTCCCAAACCCCTCATTTCTATAAGAGGGCCTCACTTTCATTAATAAAGAGCTGACTTTTCTTGAGGGAGCTTGAGAAGTTTTTCCCATGGTATCTCACCTACTCATTTAGAGGGAGGAAATCTTCTTGAGTGGTTAACTTTCTTTTGCCTAGTATTTTTTTTTTTTTTTCGCAACTATATCACTTGCATTCATCATTTCGTTTGCTAATCTAATCTAGTTGCATGTGAATAATTCATATTTTCATTTCATTAATTGCTGAGATCACATAGTCCTTTAAATTTCCTAATTTGCAATCTCATTTGCCATCACTTACTTATGTTTTGTGATCTATTTCTCATTTGGATATGTTTCACTATATACTACAAGTAAAGAAGCATATCACTTTCAATTTATGACAACTTGAGTTATTGTTCTAACTATGAAGCATATTTAATTGAATCATCTCCATCTTTTACATAACACTTGCAAACTCACTTTCATATCATTTAGGCATTTCACTTTGCATACTAGACTTGCATCTCTAAAAATTAACCTCCAACTTAAGTTGGTTGTATAGACATTAGGGACCCTCCACCCCTATGGACTCCTCGCTGTGAGATCCTGATTTCGGGTGAGGGCGAGGTCTGGGGACAGGAGTTAAATTGAAAATTGTTTTAGAATTCTACTAATAAACTAAACCAAGAGCACCTTCTCATCACAGCTTTACTCGCAATTTTTCTATCTCATGTACTTGTTACTTTGGTGGTTATTTAGCTCATGAATATTTAATGTCACTATCATTTGTTACTTGAGCACTCTCTTACAAGTACTTTTTCATTTATTGCAAGTGATGCTTATATGTTAATCTTGGTCTAACACTTCATTTGTGGGATTATTGTCATTGTATCGTGAATTTCATTTTTGAGCAAGCACTTGTCATTTACTTTAAAGCACTGGTCTATATTTTGAACACATCATTGAATATTTCTCATATACTTATATGCTTGTTTACATATTCGAATTAAGTCATTTTTAATAAGTAATTCCTTCTAATAAATTCTCCTAGAAACCTCACATCTTTGATTTAGTTTGCCTTTAGGGACCACCCCCCTTAGCTAACCTAGGAGATAGCTTAAACGGAGAGAGTCGGGAATAGGTGACAACCCTTTCTCTAAGTTCGTTGCCACCAACCACACCTGTGGGGTTGAAGAATTTTCCCACTAACTGTAGGTAGGTGTAGGCAGCAAGCGATAACACTACCAAAACAGAGCATGAGCATAAAGAATTATGTTTAACATCTTATAGGAAGATCACTGAAAAGCATAGATATGGAAAGAAGATGAATCAATCATTCATAAAAGTGAATTACAGTAGAAAAACTATGACACAAAATCATACCACATTAATCCATATATAATAGCTACAACTGAACTTGTATTTCTGCAAATGCTAACTATACACAAGACTCCAAGCCTTCTACTCTCTGATGTCCAACCTTGATTCTGAATAAAAACTAGATACAAATAGCCAAAAACCATCTTCCCCTCTCTTAAGGGTCGAATCCCTCAAGATAGGATCATTTTACCCAAATTTCTCCAACAAAACCTAAGACTAGGGAGGTTAAAACAAACATCTCATTTTAGCCTTGATTGACCTAACCGTCATAAATGAACCTCAAAATTACATCAAAATGTCATTTACAAGCCTTTTTACATTCATCTACCTTAGATCAACTCAAAACAATTGGATTTACATCATGAAAAACCAGCTTTGACTGAAAAAACTCGAAAAATTGACCAATAGAGAAAACCGTAGCGCCAACAGGGAAAAGCGCAACGCCACAAGGGAAAAGCGCAGTGTCATTTTGTAGGGCACTTTTGACTACCTTCCTGAGCTCCAAATCCAGATTTGAAGGTACCATTGGAAATATTATGATGTCTATTTGTCATTAGACTTCTCAAGAAAGAAAAATGGCCTCTCCAAGGCTAAGAAAAATGCATTCTCCCAAGGTCACTCCAAAAGCGCGGCGCTTGGGTCAAAAAGGTCACAGAAAGTGACTTTTTGGCATGTTTTTTGAACTTTTCTCCCAATCTATTTTGCTGACATGGAACCAAAAGTGGATAGTTGTGATGTGCAGGTGATTATCTATCTAATGATGTAGAGTTTTTCTCATTTAGAACTCTGAGGGAAAAGCGCAACGCGTTTTTGGCTAAACTGATTTTTCTGTGTTAAGCCAAAAACACCAAAAATTTCATAATTTCCAAAATTTGCTCAAAATTTCGCCAAAATTGCCCCATGAAGCTAGGAGATGATGTGTTAAGCAATGAGGGAGGCCTCAACCAACAATCAAGTTTTCCCTTCTCCTTTTTCCGCATTAGGGTTTGCTTCAATTTCTTTTTCAGTTGCTTGATTCTGATTTGAGAGATCTTATTCCTTGTGCAATAATGCATTGCCATGTGCCTCTGAAGCTTTTTGTTCCTCTTAGCCCTCTTAAGAAGCTTCTCCAAGTGGCAGTTGACCTTTTCAAGCCAAAACTCCTTATTTTGCTCAATTTCTGCTGCAATTAGGTCATCAAAGTCTTCTTGAACTAGTGGTGGAGTTGATTCGGTTTCTTGCTCTAGTGCCCTCTTGAGACCTCTTGTTCTTGGTCTCCTTGGTTTGATCTGCTCTTCTTGATCCTATAACTCATCAACATCAACAACTGCCTTACCTTCGCTACCATCCTTCTCCAAATTTGCTTTTGACTTGCTAAGTAAAAGTTGCTTAACTTCGAGCTGTTTGTTCTCTTGATGAAGGAATGTGATCATGAAGTCTACCTTGGACAACTTGTCCTTTAGCTCTTTGATCTTAGCGTCTTTCTCCTATATGATCTACTCAGATGATTTGTCCTCTTCATGCACTTCTAAATCTTCCATATGAGTGTCAAATTGTACCTGTGTTTCTTCATGCAATGGTGCCTCATGTGTTTTGTATCTTCAACTGTTGTAGTAGGCTGAGCTCTTTCAACACCGACGGGAGAAAACATCAACCTCTTCCCTCTAGTGTAGGTCTTTTCCACCTCAGCTCTAGGTGTCCTTGTGATAGGTTTTCTTGTAGAACCTACTTCTGTTGCCTTGGTGAAGTCAAAGGTGTAGAGTGACTACCTGACTGAGTTGGAGTAAGAAAAAGTGAAGCTAAATGCATAAAACTATCCCAAGACAAGTTTACCTATGCAAGCTGATGACAAACAACGATTTTCACCAAGCCATGATGGAACAAGCTAGCACGAACATCCTCTCCTTTGCTATGTACCTTCTCTGCAATTTTGACCATGCTTTTGTAGAGATAGTGGGGTGGTTTGAGGGCTTTTACACCAGTGAAATGCATGAGTAATCTCACATGATACTGATATAACCTTGAGAACCTACCCTCACATGTGAAATATTTCATGATCATCTTTATGATGTGAAAAATCCTAGATCTAGATTCCTACTGCAACAAATCTGAATTACTTCTCCTATTATTTTGATAATTATTTCATTACATTGAAATACTGAAGTAATTACTGAAGCAGTCTACACAAATGATGTTGCAGAATAAATCTAAGTGCTGAAACAAACTTAACAAAATGTAATGAAAAACAACCACATTTGACACAGTTATTTGTGGACTAAGTCCTCGGAAAAACCCAACTTGGGAAAACCAGTGCAGCAGATCTAAGGGTTTTATATTATTAAGCAGCAGATTCTTGAGTACAGCTAGGGTGCCAACATCCGGCAAACCCTTCAGAGAAATCTAAACAGCAAATATAATTGTGAGATATACCTCACTCTGTAAGTCTCCGACTAATCTAAAGAGCGTCGGTGAAACCCTCACTGCCTCTACGTGATTGCCTACGCTGGAACTGCGTAAGCATGTGTGGGCAAGCTTGAGGAACTGCGTCACCCTTCTCTGCAACTAATCTAGCTGATCTAAGACTAGATTTTGGCCTTCCTGGCTCAGAAACCCCGACCTCTAGCTATTTCCGGACTGACTCCAAGAGACACTGCGCTGCTTCTACGTGATTTCCTTTAGGGATTGCGTCACCCCTTCAGAAAACTGCGCTGCCTCTCTCTGCGTCACTTCTACCTCTCTCTGAAATGCACTCCTGGTCCTCCTGACCAGCTTCTGCTTCTACCCCTCTCTGGATCTGATCACTGAATCATAATCACTTAGCTAACCCTACCCTAGTGATTCGATTTTGATCAAAAGTTATGTCTCCTCACACAAATTCGAAAATGCTCAATGGCTCAAGTGTCTCAATGTGTTTTCCATAGGCCCCTCACCCTCCTTCTTATATTCTTCTATTGAACCTCCAACAGCCAAGATTAAAACATAATCAAGGGCTAAGATTAACTTGGAGGTGATCCATGACTTTATCTAGAAGATTCACACTTAGTTTAATTAATACCCATTAATTAATCAGTTTCCCTAAGTTTAGACTTAGGAAAACATTAAAAAACGATTAATTATTTTAATTAAACCATCTCTAAGTGGAATTTTCCAAAACTATTTCTGGGTTTTATGTAATACATGTGTCCTAGCCTATATACAAAGTTACAAGGCTAGAGCACATCCGATGCTACCATAAATCAACGCTCCCTCTTAGTGAGGAAAGTGCTCTAGCAAAACAACTCAATGTGTTGCTCTAACTTCTGGAACATCTGCTGCTGTGTTGTTGATGATGCTCAACAACACTGTACAAGAAAATGCTGCAACTACACTGCTGCTGACTCTGCATGCTGCTTCCAAATGCCACTATACTGCAACTCCCTCTGAATTCTGCAACCATGTTGATGCACTGCATGAGCACTACTCTGTACTACGTTTCACCACTTGTGCACTGCGCTGTTTCTGCTCATCTGCTGTTGCTGCTCAACTACTGTTGCTGCTGCACTGTTGCTAATTGCAACATAAAAACATCTGAAATTGGACAAGTAGATCTACAACTGAAAAATAAGACTGGCTGCTGCTAGTTTCTGCACTAGCTCTCTAAAAATATTGCAATGTTGCTACTCTGCACTGCGTGAGCACTACACTGCACTGCATTGCACCAGTGTGCACTGCGCTGCTGCTGCTCGACTGCTGATGTTGTTGCTCCCTCTCTGCACTGATCAGGCTCTAGTACTGCTAGCCACTGCACTGTCTTCTCATCTCCTGCTGCAACTGTCCATCCTGCTACTGTCTTAAGGTTGTCGTAGCTCACATGTGATCTGAGAGTCTGGAAATACTCTAGGATCCTGCCCTCCTATAGATTCTGGATCTACAACTCCAAGTCAACCCACTTTTCTCCTTTCGAAATGTAAGCTAACATAGCACAATCTTTTTCTGCCTCAATATTTGTAGCTCCTGCTTGTGGATCTTCCTTCTCCTCTTTATCCTTTTTCTTAAGAGGACACTGTTTGGCATAATGTCCCATTTCCCCACACTGGAAGCACTTGATCTTGGACAGATCTTTCTTATTCTGCTCCTGTTGCCCCTTTGATGCAAGGGCAGTGTTATCTTATTCCTCCTTCTTGACCTTTGAACCACTACTGCCATCCCCCAAGTGGATTTTGAGGAGATCTCTCCTCAACTCTTCTTGTTGTAAGGTTGCCCACATCACTTCCCATCCTGGAAGTCTTTCTCTGCCCAGTATACTTTGGACAAAGACCTGATAGTCCTCTGAAACAGAGTTCAGAGTGAGCCTTACTAGCTCTGAGTCTCTAGGAGCAAATCCTACTGCTGACAATTGATCTCGGTTTTCCTGAATACGAGATAAGGAGTCAAAACGATCTCCCTTTTTCATCCTGATATTACGCATCTTCTCTTCAAAGTACATCTTCCGCTGCTTGGAAGATCCTTGGTATAGCTTTTCTAGCCCTACCCACATCTCTCTAGTTGTGGTCTTTGCTACTATGTGGGGTACGATATGATCCTTCACACCATCTAGGATTAATCGCTTGGCTCTTTCCATATTCTTCTTGAATTGTCTCAAATGTGCTGCATCCAAGGGTTCTGCACATGCACTCTCTATGAGGACCTTCAGATCATGCTCATCAAGGAGAAACTCTATCCTTGATTTCCAAATAACATAGTTGGAGGCACCCTCCAATCTATCTTGGTCATGCAGTCCATTGCTGGCCATCTCCTCAACTGTCGATTTCTTTCTCTAACCCTCTGATTAGCCAGAATTACGCACTCCTTGAGGAGTAAGTCACTGCTTTTGCTACTGCACGGGAAAAGTTGAGTTCCTATGAGTAAGAACCCCTCTGAGGTCAAGAAATCCCCAACTGTGTTTTTCAGAAATTTTCTGATGCTAGTGCCCCAACTCTTACTGTTGTGCAGTAACTGTGTCCTTTCAACTACGCTGGTCTGCTACTCTGCCTCTTCTGCAACCAAAAAAAAACTTACCCCTCTATCAACTCTCTCAGAGGGAGTCTTTTCTGCGGTGGAATGCCCTCCTGGCCTAGACAACATAATTTATGGGAGGGTCTGTTTCTTGCTTACGCAGATCCCAGACTCTTCAACTTTGATCTGATGGTTCTCTTGTGTTTCACTTACACTCCAGCTTGAATAAGCTCTGATACCATGTGAAAAATCCTAGATCTGGATTCCTACTGCAACAAATCTGAATTACTTCTCCTATTATTTTGATAATTATTTCATTACATTGAAATACTGAAGTAATTACTGAGGCAGTCTACACAAATGATGCTGCAGAATAAATATAAGTGTTGAAACAAACTAAAGAAAATGTAATGAAAAACAACCACACTTGTCACAGTTATTTTTGGACTAAGTCCCCGGAAAAACCCAACTTGGGAAAACCGGTGCAGCAGATCTGAGGGTTTTAAATTATTAAGCAGCAGATTCTCGAGTACAACTAGGGTGCCAACATCTAGCAAACCCTTTAGAGAAATCTAGACAACAAATATAATTGTGAGATATACCTCACTCTGCAAGTCTCTGACTGATCTAAACAATGCTAGTGAAGCCCCCACTGCCTTTGCGTGATTGCCTACGTTGGAACTGCGTAAGCCTACGTGGGCAAGCTTGAGGAACTGCGTCACCCTTCTCTGCAACTGATCTAACTGATCTAAGACTGGATTTTGGCCTTCCTGGCTCAGAAACCCCAGCCTCTAGCTATTTCTGGACTGAATCCAAGAGACACTGCGCTGCTTCTACGTGATTTCCTGCAGGGACTGCGTCACTTCTGCCTCTCTCTGAAATGCACTCCTGGTCCTCCTGACCAGCTTCTGCTTCTGCCCCTATCTGGATCTGATCACTGAATCATAATCACTTAGAAAACTCTGCCCTACTGATTCGATTTTGATCAAAAGCGGTGTCTCCTCACACAAATTCGAAAATGCTCAATGGCTCAAGTGTCTCAATGTGTTTTCCATAGGCCCCTCACCCTCCTTATATTCTTCTATTGAACCTTCAACGGCCAAGATTAAAACATAATCAAGGGATAAGATTAACTTGGAGGTGATCCATGACTTTATCTAGAAGATTCACATTTAGTTTAATTAATACCCTTTAATTAATCAGTTTCCCTAAGTTTAGACTTAGGAAAACATTAAAAAAACGATTAATTATTTTAATTAAACCATCTCTAAGTGCAATTTTCCAAAACCATTTCTGGGTTTTATGCAATACATGTGTCCTAGCCTATATACAAAGTTACAAGGCTAGAGCACATCCGATGCTACCATAAATTAACATATGAGAGGGGCATACTTGTTAAGAAAGTGTCTGAATGGAAAGATGTGCTTTGGAGCAGCTTTGTATGGAAGTTTCAAAAACAGCTTGTAGTTTTCAATGTCTTGGTCTCTTTTCTTGAACCAAAGTTCTCCATTTTTTGGGATCCCTGTAGCTATGGAAATAGCCTTTGCTGAAAGAGTGAAAACAACCCCTGCAATGGTCACCTTATCCTTGCATGACCTTCATTATCCACAGTATGAGTCGCTGCCTCTACAACAACCGAGAGATTATGATCTCCGGGTGAAGCCGATGGTGACTCGTCCAACAAAATTGGGGAGCTTGACTGATTTTGACTCACCCCCAAAGAGGCAGTCCCTCTCTTCACTGAGTTCCTGGTTTTTCTTATCACCAAGGACAAAGTTTCTTTGACAGGTTACTCTTCTGCTTGCACCGGTATTTTCTTGCTTTTTGTCTTGGTAGGGCGTGGAATCAGAGCTTCTGTTGTTCTTTTCTTGCTTGCACTCTTTTTCTCAAACGATTTCCTTATACTGTGTCCCTGGAACTCTTTCAAAAACGCCTTCTAGGTCATTCCTTTGACCTCCAGCTCCTTCTTAACCAGAATCGCAATCAGCCCATGAAGATACAATTTGCATGCAACCCAACTCGCTTCTCCTTTCTGAACACCTTTGACCATTTTTTCCAAGCTTCGGAGCAGGAAATAGGGAAAATTGATGAGTTTCCCTGACTCAAAGTGCAACAACAAACGGATATGGTATAGGAATGTTAATGAATAACGTCCCTCGTGTCTCGCCATTTCCTAACTACGGCGCTGCGTGGAAGCCCTTTCTTCTAATCAACTTTTATCTTTTGGTCGACCACAAATCTACACCACTTTTTCTTCTCAATTTTCTTCTTCTTGTACCATTGTTCTCCTGCAGTCGATAAGCCTATAACCTGAGCTATGGATTATTTTGTGACCTCAAATTCCAGTGAGCCTACCTTGGCTCGGCCTCCCTCAAACGTCCTTGCAAATTCCAATGCCATAGCTGTATCGAATCCACCGAACTTTTGCAGAAATGGGAAAAATCCTGATTCTTGCAACAGTGCAAGAATGTTCCGATACTCAGCTGTCTACTCTATTTCCTTCACAGATGACGGTTCATTTCTCACGGGCGCCATCTATGTTTGAATTCACCCCAGTTCTTTGTCTAAAGAAAATATCACACTGAGGAGTTCAGGGGGTCTGTCAAGAATTTTATGACGATGGAGTCGTCTGCCCACCACCTTATTTAGAGTTAGCCGCGGTGGTTTTAGCTTTAAAGATATGGAGACACTACTTGGTAGGAAGAAAATTTGTGCTTAAAAGTGACCACCAAAGTTTACAATACTTGTTCACCCAGAGAGACTTGAATGCAAGACAAAGACGATCGAGTGAACTCTTAAGCGAATATGATTTTGTGATTGCATATATAAAAGGGAAGAAGAATGGAGTAGAAGATCTCGAATATTCTCCCTCATACCTATCAGGGTGAACTTAAGAGATCAAGTACTTGAACATCTTGTAAGATATAGTTGGTACTTAAAAGTAAGGTCAGAGCTTGAGAGCAACCATTCAAAGGAACCTAAGTTCGAAGGATACGAGCTGGAAAAAGACGGAATTCTTCGATTTCATGAAAGGATGTATATAGCAGATAGTGGAGATCTCCGAAACACCATCTTGAAGAAAGCACACAGAGCAGTGTATTGTGCCCATCCTGGTGTAAAGAAGATGTATGCTAACACTAAGAGACTCTTCTTCTGGTCAGGCATGAAAAACGACATTGTCCAATTTGCCGCTAAGTGTCTTGAATGTCGGCAAGTAAAAGCTGATCATTGTCACCCAGCAGGTCTCTTACAACCTCATGACATCCCTATGACCAAATGGGAGATAATTTCTATGGATTTTATCGTTGGGCTGCCACTTACGCAACAAAAGCATAATGCCATTTTGGTTGTGGTAGATAGATTAACAAAAAGCACCCATTTCATCCCGGTAAGAGATACTTATGAAGTAGCTGATGTAGCTCGGGTATTCATAAATGAAATTATCAGATTTCATGGAGTACCTAAGAAAATCATATCAGATAGAGATCCTCGGTTCACATGAAGATTCTGGAATTGTATGCAGTCAGCCTTAAGGATTCAGTTAAATTTGAGCACAACATATCATCCTGAAACTGATGGGAAAACAAAAAGGGTAAATCAAGTACTTGAGGATATGCTAAGGATGTATGTTATGGACCAACAGTCGCGCTGGGAAAAGTAGTTACCCTTGGTAGAATTTTCTTACAACAACAGTTATCACAGTTCAATCGGAATGCCGCCATTTGAAGCATTATATGGGAGACCCTGCAGAACGCCGTTGAGTTGGGACAGGTTAGAAGACTGAGTAATCATCGGACCAGAATTGATGCAAGATATGGAGGATCAGGTAAAACTGATTAGGCAACGATTGAAAGAGGCAAAGGATAGACAGAAATGTTATGCTGATACTCACAGGATAGATAGAAACTATGTAGTGGGAGATCAGTTTTTCATCTGCATCAGACCAAATAATAGCACCATTCGGTTTGGGAAGGGGACAAAATTATCTCCCCGATTTATAGGACCATTTGAAGTCCTGGAAAAAGTTGGACCTGTCGCTTATCGTCTTGCACTGCCACCCCACCTGCACAAAATTCATAATGTATTTCATGTATCTACTTTACGACACTACATTACTGACAAATATCATAATATTCAATGGAAGGAACTACAGGTATCAGATGAGGGAACCCTTACGGTCGAACCATTACGTATTCTGGAACGTAGGGTTCGACAGCTCCGGAACCGACGGATAGAACAAGTTAAAGTCCAGTGGGACAAATATAGTCCTGGATCAACAACTTGAGAGGATGCTGAGACCTTATGCCAGAATTAGCCCAGATTATGCTAATTTTGAGAAACTAGAAACTTTTTATGTATATGACTACTCTATTTTGATACTTGAAACTTTATTTTGAATTATCACGTAAGAATGAATTTTACTTGCTGTTACATGGATAGCCGTAAAGAACGAATGTTACTTAACTCTAGCAATACAGAATATATGCTATTGTTTGACTTTACAAGTGCATGGATACCAATATGCAATATGTCATTTAAATTATCATTGCGGGAATATGAAATCTAGATCATAGATCACATTATTAATGACATTATCTATCAATCCATTTTATTTGCATTTCCATATGGTTGAAGGAAAGGAAACAGAAGAGTAACTACATTTTAAATATCAAAGTGAAACATATTGCTATATAGGTTGAACATGGTTAAAACAATGCATCATAGATGGAACATGTATGAACTAAACAGGAACAGTATCTAAACGAGAAAAGTATTAGACATATTGATACATATGTGGACAAGTGTTTTAACCAAGTATGTTATATAAGTTCTAGGATCAATATCATAGATAGAAATATATTTGGAATGTGTAGAGATTGTTATATGGGTAACAATTTGTTATGAACAATATAGATGCATATGCTGTAATGTGTGTACGAGTGTTTACATTGCAGATTGTGTACAAGTGATTACCTTGCAGAATACAGATTACAAAAACAGTTGAGACTCCCTGAGGTTCCACAATAGGGTGTTGACCCTGGTACTACTAGGAGGGGTGGAGGTGTTGCCCACTATTTATCCTCCAAATACCTGGAGTCATGGGAGGACTGTGCGAGTCATGCTCCCCTAGACGTGTGATGATGACTGCCGGATGCCTACAAGCATATCAGGTCGACGTAATCGACGCTGATATTCTTAATGTCTATGAATGGATCAATAAAATTGATGCCATGGCATATTCCTGTAGAGGACGGATAAGATGGGAGTGGAAGAGATTAGGAAGGATAGGATGATTTTAGAATAGTTTGGAGAGTCGGTTGAAATGGGAAGTAACAATTAAATTACAGATACATACATATTCAAATGGAAATTCAATCTTAAAATACAATCCTTCTACAATCACCCTAATCTCTAAAAACACAATTATTGATATGAGTATATGAAACCCTAACTTCGAGACAAAGTTTTCCGAAGGGAGGAAGTATGTAACAACCCATTCCCAAGTTATAAGCAAAATAATATTAGCGTGTATACGATATACGCATTTGATAGCTACACATGCATATATCGCGCACATCGCACTAGTATACATACTTGCTAATATTTAAGATTACCTAAGTTCGAAAACAAATTGAAAACCACCTTACATTTTATCTCGCCGAGATATGATAAAACGTCATTTAAAATATATATATATATATATATATATATTATATGTAAGTGGACTAATAAAAGAAAATAATATAATTTAATTAAAAATATATATAAAGTTAATTAATTAAATTAAGAATAAATATAAAAATATAAAAATTAATCTAAAAGATACTTAAATTAAAGACAAAAGCACCATGAATAAGACAACCATATATGACATTCATATCCTCAATTAATCGAATGTCATTTCCATAAAGACATTCATATCCTCATTTATTCAAATGACATTCCCATAAAGACAATTCAGATCCGCATTTATTTGAATGACATTTCCATAAAGACATTCATTTCTACATTAATGTAAATCAAATCTCAATGGAGTTGTGGCGGTGGAGGAATGTTATGGCGGTGGAGGAATGCGATGGCGGTAGAGGGGAATGTTATTTAAACTATGAGACATGAAGGAGAAGGGGTCTTCTTTTCTTGCTTAAAATTGGATGTTATTATCAAAGGGAGTGTTTTGCTAAATTCCGCTTGAAAGGGATAAGCTGTTTTGATGAAATTGAAAAACTGTGGAAGGGAGACTTGGTGTTCTCGGAATTCTGGGCACGGGGGCAGAGGAGGCGTCCTCTAGATTTAGGATTGTTTCCTAAATTGGCTGGGAGGAACCAATTGGTTCTGTAATCTGTCCGCTACGTTGAAGAGAAGAACCACGGTTCCAACAATCATCAACTTGTTCAGGCTTTGATTTCAGTTTCCAGGTATTCCTCTGTACATCAGCTAGTTATATTTTTTTTGTAAACTTAGAATTAAGTTTAAACTGTGAATCTCTTATTAGATTTTATGCTTTCACTTGAATTTTTGTTTAAATTTAAAAATTCAGGTAAGTGTTTGTTTGAAATGATGGAATGAGTCCTTACAATATTAGTTTCAAGAATATTTAAAGCATAAAGTATATTAAAATGATTAATGAAGCACTTAATAAACCTTAAATATGAATATTAAAACTAGTGCAGGGATAGGACAAGATTCTTGGACTAGTGCAGCAATAAGGAAGTTTATGAGGATAAAACAGAGGTTTATGATTGTGGTTCTAAAGTAGCAAGGGGGTTAAAATGAAGCATTTTATCCTACCAACACTTCAATGTGTTCAAAATGTCCAAATCATTCAGAATTGACTCTTTTTGCTCTCAATTTGGTCGAATTTTTCAAAATATAAGGCCAAAACAGTTTGGCCTAGGAATTCTCCACTAAATCTGGAGATGACTCCAGTTAAGGCCACCAAATTTGGGGGCAACTCTAGATTTGGTGGTTCTGCCGAATTAAACTCGGAGTTTAATTAAATTAAGAGCAATTTAACTGGGGATAAGTGCGGATTAGCGCCATAACCGCGTTTTAAAATGAGGATTAGTGTAATTAACAAGAGTTAGGGTGCTTAAACCCATCTTAAAATATTTAACCTCGCGCTTAACAAAACTTTGCCTTGGTCTTCCGCTGCGGTCCTGTGGTGAGGTCTTATGGGGAGGGTGTTGGCCCCCTCCAAACCCCCGTCAGATGAACCTTTTGAATTCAAATACAAGGTGCGACCCAATGCAATTAAGATCCGCGGCGGTGGTGTGTGTGAAAATTCTACTACAGTGTATTGGTTTATTTTCTCCTACCTGATTTAATTAATACAAGTTATTTCCAGAAATTAGATTCAGAAAATACCGAAAATAAACACAACTACAACCTACACATGCAGATCATTTACTGAATAATACGCTCATGCAATAAAGTGACACATGGATTTTTGGACATAAGTCCCCGGAAAAACCTAAAGCGGGAAAATCGGTGCAGCAGATATGAGGTTTATTATTAAGTAGTTCTGAGTACAGCAAATTTGAGTTCCAAGCCTGGAAAACCCGACAGAGAATAAAAGAAATCAAATCTGCAGCTAACCTGAAGTTCTAGTGCCACATATCAGACTAATCCACACCCTCAAACGAGATTTACAAGACTCAGCCCGGATCTGACCCTAGAAACCGTCAACGCTACTCTTGAAACCCCACCGTTACCTTTGAAGTCCTACGTCAGCCTCTGCGTGGCTCTGGGAGGTCCTGCGTCACCCCTGGAAGGTCTACGCTGCTCGTGCACTGCCTTTGCTAGGCCCGCGTCAGCCCTGCGTGGCCCCAGCTGCCTCTGCGCTACCCCTGCTAGACTGTGTGGCTCTGAAGCCCCTCTTTGTTACCCTTGTTGCTGCTCCTTTACCTCTTGCTGTCTCTTGGCTCTTGGGATTAGATCATCCCCTCAGCCAATAATACCCCTCATTGCAGGAAATTCCTCCGGAAATTCTTAGCAAACCCACCCTAGAATTCCAGATCTATTCCTCAGTTCTACAACTGTGTGTCTCTTCCAACTGACCCTCAAGCCTTTCTCCTATACTTTTTCATTGAACCCTTCAACGGCCGAAATTAAATCATCCATCAACGGCTGAGATTAAAAGATTGCTTGATCCATGTGACTTAAGACAATTTCAGCACATGTGTTAATTAATTCACTTTAATTATTTTATTTTCCTAAGTTAGACTTAGGAAATTCATTAAAAATAATTAATTATTTGAATAACTTGAACACCAACTGAAATTTCTCAAATCCCTTTCTGGGTTTTGGAGATCAACATGTCCTAACCCCTCCACAAAATTTTAGGGCTAGAGAGCACCCAATGCTACACCAACTTATACAAAATCTCAACACTCCCTCTTAGCACAGAGTGTGCTCTAGGAAGGTTTACTCTAACAATGCATCCACACCATGCACTACAAGATCTTGAAGTTGGATTATGTGTTGCTGATGCTTGGCTTGCTGCCCTCCATCCACTGCACTACTGCTTTTTGTACTGCTGCCCATGCCACTACCACTAAAAATGCCACATTTATACTGCAGCTCCCTCTCAAATTGCTGCATCATGTTGCCCATAGCACTGCCACTGCTAACTGCTGCACTGCAACTCAGTTCCTGAGAAGTGAGCAACTGAAAGACTCTGCCCAACTATTTGACAGATAAGTCAAGTTTCCCTCCACCATTGAAGCTTCCTGGATGCTAACTCACACTGTCCTCCTGGAGACATTGTCATGCTGCAACATTGCACTGCGTGAGCACAACTTCTCTGCACTGCTGAAGTCCCATCAGCCCCTCTGCGCTGCTGCCTTCACGCTGCTGCTCCCTCTTCAGCTCTTTAGCTCCCTCTTCCGCTTCAATGTGGCCTTCTGCAACCATCTCCCGACTCATCTCGCTACCGTCTTAAGGCTCCCGTAGCTCGTATGTGATCTAAGAGTAGGGCTGACTCAAGGATCCCGCCATCTTTTGTAGATGCTCTATAGATCCATGTCACCCCTCCTCTTATCTCGAGGTACATGAGCACTCATGGATGCATCATCATCAGAGCCATCATCCTTTGCTATTGCAGACTTGGAATCAGAAGAGCCTTTGTCCTTCTTCTTATGACAACTACTGGCGAAATGTCCAAGATCACCACAGTTAAAGCATCTGACCTTAGAAAGGTCCTTCTTCTTCTTCCCTTGTTGTTTCTTTTCCCTTGATGCAAGGGTTGCATCCACCTCCTCTTCCTTGACTTTGTCCTTACTGCTTCCTCCACTAATATTCTGACATTTGGTGACCCTCCTGATCTCCTCTTGGTGGAGGATAGCCCACATGTCAGCCCAAGATGGTAACGCTGCCCTTCCTAGAATGCTCTGGTCAAATGTTTCCCAATCTTCCGAGACTGAATTCAGAGCAGTCCTCACTAAGAGACCCTCATCTGGAGTACCACCAATGCCAACCAGCAGATCTCAGATGGCTTGAAGCCTGAAGAGGAATGGATCTATCTCTTCACCCTTCATCATTTGGAACAACCGCATTTGGTTCTCAAGAAGCATTCTTCTCTGCACAAAGCCTCCTTGGTACATCGTGTCCAGGGCTACCCACATGTCATTTGTTGTAGTCTTGCCAGCAATATGAGGAATCACGTGGTCCTTGACTCCGTCTATGATCAAATTCTTTGTCCGTGCTTGATTTTCTTCATACTTCTTGAGAGGATTTGCATCGGTTGGTACAACAAGGACCTTCTCTGCATGCTCTTTGAGACCATACTCATCCAAAACTGAGAGGATTGTGGCCCTCCAGATAGTATAGTTGGACATGCCGTCCAATCTATCTTGATCCCTCAGTCCATATCGAGCCATCTTTGCTCGGATCTGATAGAAACAGTACTTCTCCCTCTAGATCTGGATTTCTTGGTGACTAGAAACCCTCTAGTAGCTGCTTCCGCTGAAGACTGATTTCCCTCCTGGAAATCTTCCACCAAAACTCAAACGGATAGTACTCTCCGATCCTCCTGATCAAATCTCAAATCTGTTTGGCTTATATCTGCTGAGTAACCGTCTTCCTCCCTCCTTTGTTGCCTTAGCTAGGCACAATTCTACACCTGCAAAATCTCTACCCCACCAGCGATGCTGAAGATCTGAAGCACTACTTTCGGATCTTGGCAAAATTCTTCTGCAACTGGAGAAGTGACTGGACAGCGTCATCCTGGCTGGCCCAGTGCAGTCCCAACGCTGCTCAAAAGTGGACTGCGTAACCCCAAACTGGGTGACGTAGTCCTTACGCTGCCCTGGGAAGGGTCTACGTAAGCCTGAATGCCTTCTGCAACTACAACGCTGTCCTTTTCTGGATTTGCGTTCTCCCGCTGTCAAGATGCCCTTTCTGGATCTGCTGCTTCTTCTGCCACCCTGCAAAAAAATATTTCTTCAGCTGATTGCTGGAGATTCAGCTTGATCTGTTGTCGCTCTGATACCATGTGAAATTTCTACTGTAGTGTATTGGTTTATTTTCTCCTACTTGATTTAATTAATACAAGTTATTTCCAGAAATTAGATTCAGAAAATACCGAAAATAAACACAACTATAGCCTACACATGCAGATTATTTACTGAATAATACGCTCATGGAACAAAGTGACACCTAGATTTTTGGATATAAGTCCCCGGAAAAACCCAAAGCGGGAAAACCGGTGCAGCAGATATGAGGGTTTATTATTAAGTAGTTATGAGTACAACAAATCTGGGTTCCAAGCCTGGAAAACCCGACAGAGAATAAAAGAAATCAAATCTGCAGCTGACTTGAAGTTCTAGTGCCAAATATCAGACTGATCCACACCCTCAAACGGGATTTACAAGACTCAGCCCGGATCTGACCCTAGAAACCCTCAGCGCTGCTCCTGAAGCCCCAACATTACCTCTGAAGGCCTGTGTCAGCCTTTGCGTGGCTCTAAGAGGGCCTGCGTCACCCCTGGAGGGTCTACGCTACCCCTGCGCTGCCTTTGCTAGGCCTACGTCAGCCCTGTGTGGCCCCAGTTTCCTCTGCTCTGCCTCTGCGTTGCTCCTTCTGGACTGGGTGGCTCTAAAGCCCCTCTGCACTGCCCTTGTTGCTACTCCTCTACCTCTTGTTGTCTCTTGGCTCTTGGGATCAAATCTTCCCCTCAGCCAATACTACCCCTCACTGCAGGAAATTTGTAATATCCCCAAATGGGATATTTTACTAAATTTGCATAAATTTACTTAATTCCCAAAATATGCCATAAAATCAACATGCATTTAACAGAAGATTGCCATGTAAAATTAAACACATAAGCATTGCAATTCAATACCACATAGAACAGGAAGAATCTTAGCTTTTATTATAAATAATAACAGGGTTTACATATAAATCTGACCCAGAAAGAGCTGAGATGGAAAACTGGCCAACAATACAAGCTGCTACACTGCTACACGACGATGGCCTACCAAAATGAGTTGCTGCACTCTCCCTCCGGCAATGGCCACCACTAAATCCACTGAAGCACCTGTTGAAGATCCGAATGATCCTCACACCAATCCCTGAAGCTCTGCGAAAATTCTGAGTGAAGTCTCCTCAAGAGAGTTGGGTTTTCGTCCAACACTCACAAATCACCTAAGGGTTTCCGTCGTGGGGCTACGGCTGAAGTAGAGAACCACGTCTCACACCTCTCATACAATAAAATGATATGATCCAAAGATATCCCTCAATGAACTCCTTCCTTTCTTTTATAGATCTCTTGGAGCCTTCTAGAGCATTATTTTAATATTATTTTATTCATGGAGCACTTTTCCCTCTCATTAAAATATTCCTTTTTAATGCAGAAAAGAGTAAATCGGCTACCACGTCTCCTCCGGTCACTGAAACTCATGTCCAACTGTCCCATCATGGAGGTATCCTCGTCGCAATTCCAATGAGCTATTACACTAAGGTGTTTTGTCATGTATTCCTCCCGGAATGCCACCGTGAGCGTAATTAGCTGAGTTAAGCCCATAAATAACTCAAATTTCCGAAAGTTGTCGGAATGCACCAAAACGAAAGCCAAACTGCTCGGATGATGGAATATATCAAGAAAATGCCACCCGACCACATAGAAACTCCTCAAAACTCCTCCAAAAAGCTCCTGGGCCCGCTGATGACACCAACCTGTACCTGTGACCGATCTGCTCCTAACTCTGGAAGTCCCTCCTAGCCTTGTCATAGGTGACACCAAAAAAGGGAATATTACAGACCTTCCGCCCCAAGATTTCTTGCCCTCAAGCAATCAAAATATGTGGGCCACTCTGTTGGCCCGCCGCAACTGAGACCCAATGCCCGGATCCCATACAAACCTCTGGGTGCTGCTATGCACCTGTGTCAAACCACTTGGAATAGAACCCTCAATGCCAGGATCCCAAACTGATCTCTCACTGTACCAGTCAACAAACAATCCTCCCGGATCCCAACGCCACCATGGCCAATCATCGGCCAAGTCCCACGGCTCGGGTTGCGCACTGCCTTTGGCTATAGCTGATGCCCCATGAAATGAAGTCCGCCAACAAGCATCAATGCTCCCTGGCTCCTCCTGTGCTGTACCTCTAACTGTATAAGTTGCCGCACCAACTGCATACCAACTCATCACCTCTCTCCAATCCAAGTCCTGACTCAATCCCATGCTGATCCTGCACTCCTGAAATCGGGATGGAGTGCTGAAGAAATGACGACCTGGGCCCCACTGCCAGCTGGAATCTGTAACATCTGCTATGTCAAAGGGCCCCTGCTCTGTTGTGCTCCCTACGAAGAAAATCGTACCATCAAGAGGGTACCAACTCATGATCTCCCGCCAATCCATCCTAGAAGAAGAATCTAATGTAGCAACAACTGTATACGGAACACACCTGGAGTGTTGTCGCCAGCCCGTAATCAACTCACACCACTTTGCCCTATCTGCCAACGAAAGCTTCCTATAGAAGAAAGCCCCTCTCTCTATAATGGACCAAAGTGGGCAAGATGTACTGCAAGCCCCATCAATGTACTCCTGGAAAGTGCTACTCACTGAAAGTACTGCAGCTTTGTCGATTGCATGTACATCCATCTGCACCTCGTCAATGTGCCAGCCCAAAGATGGATGCTCCACCATCTCCAACAACTCCTCCCACTCCTGATCAGGAATGTCATGCTCTTGTTGTCTACTAGCCCCCTGCAGAACCATCCCATCAACCTCCAACACCTCCAGAGGATATGGATCTGCAACTGCTGTCACCGTACTCGATGTCTGTGCATCTGACTGCTCCTCCTCAATGGCTGACCCCAAGGTTAGCCGCATATCCATCATAGAATCAATGTGATCCTCCATCTGGCTCTCCCCAAAAGGACTATCATGCATGATGTGCATAGTATCCTCCTCTGCTAACTCATGCTCCATCATATGCTGCTCCGGATGAATTGTCACAAGTGACTCATCACCCTGAGTATCTCTCATAGAGTCCCCTGACTACTTACCCTGCACACTGGAATACATCTCTGGCCTACTTTCATCATCTCCGCACGACTGCTCTCGCTCCCCAGAAGCATCCGCATCTAATCTCATGGACTCACCTGAAGAAGAGTCCTCATCCTGGCATACAGAAGGGACATCTATCCGCTCTACCTCTGCCACCTCATCTGCATCTCTCAAACATGAGTGATCAGGCCCCCAAGGTTCTTTGCAAATGAAGCAAAGTCCCTTCCTCATTAGCTCATTTTTGCTGCCTGACCCACCAAACTGGAGCAGCTCCTCCCTAGTCAACTGTCTGCTGAGAAGCTCAATGTTTTGCTCAACTAGCCCTTGGGCTAGCTCATGAGCAGCGGGCGAGACCAACTGCTCTCTCCTCCAAATGCTCAACAACCGGGTCTGCAACTTTCGGCCAATGGTCTCATGGTCTCTCATACATGACGACGAGATGGACCGCATGTGTGCTATGACGGTGTCAGGATGATGTATCCTAATGCTAAAGAAGCATTGGAACATCTGCAGAATTAGGTCATCACACTCAAGGTCAAACATGATGACATAAGTCTCGATTGTAGCCACACTCCATAAAATATCAAGCTTCTTCCCGAAGGTAGATCCTGCACTGTTGTCCAAATCCTGAAAAGTCTCTACTATCAAGCTCATAATTCTCCTCATAACATCATCATTGTATGGAGCTATAGGTGCAGTCAACTTCATGATGTTACTGAAGCATAATGCAACTGGAAGTCTGACCCCCTCACACGGTTCCTCCAAGAACTTGGGTTGTATAAGAGCAAGCATGGCTGGTTTTAGAGTCCAAATCAGTTTTTGCCCTTCTTCTTGGCTTATTTTGGACAGAAGTTCATTAAGCTCATCTAGTTTGGACAAAACTCTCCATGTTATCTTCATGTGTTTTAAATCTGTCCCAAGTGCAAAAATTCTGTGACCAATCCCCAATTCTTCCTACAAACCTTCTGGTTGTCCTTTTTGAAGGATGGCACAAATCCCTCTTGAAAGAGGTCTGTTGTTCTGCTTGGTTTCTGGGTGTGTGCCATGGTTAATTTCTGTGTTCAATCTTCTCAAATCGTTTAGGAGTCCCTCCATCACGGAATGTTTGCATGAGAACATCATTTTCTGAGTTTGCTATATATTTTCCAGTGAAGTGTTTTAGCAAACAGGTTGCTTGCACAGTGTTGTAGGTGCAATATTTTATTGGTGCTATTCGCCAACACACAGTGACATTTACAGGAAGTATTCAGCCCTAACCAACAACTGATATCTATATTTTTAAGCTCATAAAATTTTTACAGCAATGGACAAAACTTCATAACCAAGACACAATGACCTTTCTTACTGATATTCATAAATGTATACTCAGGAAATATAGAATGGAACCTGGTTTATATATCTTCCACAATGTTGCAGTAGTCAAACATTGGAACAGGAGTATTTCTCAAGGATCGGCCCTTCATTCCTCTGAAATGCGTACTCTGATACAGCCACAGTGATAGTAGTCTTCTACACCAATGCATCAATCTTCAAACTCGGCAGTGTGGTCCACGCTTATTTCCAACACACACCCTCTCTGTAGCGTCCCACATCTAGCAGTAGAGATAAATCGACTGTTCCACAAGGCTAAAATCCTTGTAGGCTTCAGCCCCTATAGTTTTTGCAGCTCTCCAAAGTTAGTTCACGACATTCATAAAAGACATGGCTCCCTTCAAAGAAAAATTTACGGCTCCACTTAATAATATTATCACGAGATTTTAATTTAAACCATGGCTCTTAAAAAAATTACGAACTTCAGCACGTATATGAGTGGGCCCCTTCTGATATTAGGATTATAAAATTTAATCCTTAGCCCTACGGAAATATGCCGGAAAAATTCCACGGCAATCTGGGCTATCTATTAGAACTGAACAAGGTAACTATGGACCCCAATTTGGCGTTATCAGACTCTGCTCCCGACAATCGACCAATAACAATTCGATGTGGATTTCAAATCACTGTTGATAATTAAGCTTCCATACTGATCAGTGCAATGCAGTGGCCAAGTATTTCTATCTTCAGAAAAGTTCACGACCATGGCAAATCTATCAACAATTCTGGCTTCTTCTCGGCTCTTTTCAAACTCGAATCCTGTCAAACAAATATCGATGATGCTATCCTGTGCTTTAATCGACCTTGAAACAAAATTAAATCGACACACAAATCAAATGTGTCCACGGAATTCGGCCCCAAATTTAACTCCGTGTGCTCTCAGCCCTTCAAAATTGACAAATGCATCACATTTTCTTGTCACCAGCGTACATTTCCGGTCACATTCGAACAGGCTGATTCATACAAGGAAAATACCGCCCAAATTCAACTGCGTTTACATAGCTCGACTGCGGCTTTGACTCTCAGCCACCGTTGCTCATGCATGACATCTAATTGGCTTTTATCATTGGTGATAAACGTTTGTCTTGCTACATTTGCATGCTTTCCTGCTTAACAATTTCACCGAGAACGAACAACTGAAGTCGGCCTCTAAAGATTCCTTCGCGACACAGATGATGGGCTTTAGATTTGGTAATTTGGCTTAGCAACTTTGGGCTTCAGCCGTGTAATAAGCCTGAGGTTCAAATTATTTGGCCGACGTCAACTTGGCCCGTCAAAATAATTTGCACCAACAAATGTGACCCGGTTTTAAGCTTCGGCCCTTCCAAATGTGGCCCGGTTTTAACCTTTGCGTATCACCCAACCAGATGTGGCCTTTTTAAAGCTCCGCATGCAAACTCGATCTCAACCAATGGGCATCTGAACTTCTTACATTAATCACTGTCTCTGCCCTTTGTTAAATCTGTAGCAGAAGAACGGGCCACGCAGTGTGGATCAACTCACAATCTGAGGCCCCCACTGCTCATGCGTTCCTGGCCTGAATACAGTTTTGCCACCACAACTCAAAATATTTGGCCTGTGATAAGTAATGCTCTCAACATGTATTGAAGATTAGACCCGACCTTTCAATAATAGTTCGTAACATTTAAGAGAATTCGTGGAACTTCATTCCACTGCAAGACTGAGATTTTCGGTTTTTTTTTTTTTTCCAAAAATATTTGGCTGTTCCAGCAACCCTTCTAGCAATAATAGTTCTAACTGAAAACCCTGTAGACTGATCCAAGATTGAAGCTCTGATACCAACGTAATATCCCTAAATGGGATATTTTACTAAATTTGCATAAATTTACTTAATTCCCAAAATATGCCATAAGCACTGCAATTCAATACCACATAGAATAGGAAGAATCTCAACTTTTATTATAAATAATAACGGGGTTTACATATAAATTTGACCCTAAAAGAGCTGAGATGGAAAACTGGCCAACAATACAAGCTGCTGCACTGCTACACGGCGATGGCCTCCCAAAATGAGCTGCTGCACTCTTTCTCCGGCAACGGCTACCACTGAATCCACTGAAGCACCTGTTGAAGATCTGAATGATCCTCACACCAATCCCTGAAGCTCTACGAAACTTCTGAGTGAAGTCTCTTCAAGAGAGTTGGTTTTTCGTTCAACACTCACAAATCACCCGAGGGTTTCTGTCCCGGGGCTACGGCTGAAGTAGAGAACCACGTCTCACACCTCTCATACAATAAAATGATATGATCCAAAGATATCCCTCAATGGCCTCCTTCCTTTCTTTTATAGATCTCTTGGAGCCTTCTAGAGCATTATTTTATTA
The DNA here is from genome assembly GCA_034641835.2 of Pinus albicaulis. NCBI lineage: Eukaryota > Viridiplantae > Streptophyta > Pinopsida > Pinales > Pinaceae > Pinus > Pinus albicaulis. Next base: position 1,294,686,250 of record CM076583.1, on the reverse strand, counting down.
TTATTTTATTCATGGAGCACTTTTCCCTCTTATTAAAATATTCATTTTTAATGCAGAAAAGAGTAAATCGGCTACCACGCCTCCTTCGGTCACTAAAACTCATGTCCAACTGTCCCATTATGGAGGTATCCTCGTCCCGGTTCCAATGAGCTATTACACTAAGGTGTTTTGTCATGTATTCCTCCCGGAATGCCACCATGAGCGTAATTAGCTGAGTTAAACCCATAAATAACTCAAATTTCCGAAAGTTGTCAGAATGCACCAAAACGAAAGCCAAACTGCTCGGATGATGGAATAGATCAAGTGAATGCAACCCGACCACATAGAAACTCCTCAAAACTCCAAAAAGCTCCTGGGCCTGTTGATGACACCAACCTATACCTATGCCCAGTCTGCTCCTAACTCTGGAAGTCCCTCCTAGCCCTGTCATAGGTGACACCAGAAAAGGGAATATTACAAAATTCCTCCGGAAATTCTTAGCAAACCCGCCCTAGAATTCCAGATCTATTCCTCAATTCTGCAACTGTGGGTCTCTTCCAACTGACCCTCAAGCCTTTCTCTTATACTTTTTCGTTGAACCCTTCAACGGACGAGATTAAATCATCCATCAACAGCTGAGATTAAAAGATTGTTTGATCCATGTGACTTAAGACAATTTCGGCACGTGCTAATTAATTCACTTTAATTATTTTATTTTCCTAAGTTAGACTTAGGAAATCCATTAAAAATAATTAATTATTTGAATAACTTGAACACCAACTGAAATTTCTCAAATCCCTTTCTGGGTTTTGGAGATCAAGTGTGTCCTAACCCCTCCACAAAATTTTAGGGCTACAACACACCCGATGCTACACCAACTTATACAAAATATCAATTGTGTGTTGGTATCATTGGTGCTTGCTGTGAGGGAGGTCATGGGGTCAAGCACCAACCTCCGCCAAGTCTGTACATAATATTTTTCTCCACCAACATTATAATATAACCTTTGTAAAGTTTAATAATTCGTACTTTGGCTTAATCGCTCCATAAGGCATGTATCCAACCTCTGTAATACATGCAAACTTTGGTATATAATAAAATACATAATATATGGATGCCCAAAATAAATTCGACCATATAACATATGAATTAGACCATAGTTGGACTTTGAACTGATATGAAGTTCGAACATTGGATAGGGTCCACCAGATGGGGCATGTGGCAGCCCCTGGCTGCACCACGTGTCCTCCTCTGGTTGGACCATTCCAACGATTTATAAAAAATTCAAATTCGACCTTAGGAGCACATTAAAAAAAAATCACCTTCAAACCTTTCTGGCGAATCCTGCAGTGACACTTGTCATAGTGTGATTGGAAACTGAAGAATATTTCCATAATATATTTATATTTCCTGACTGGGCTACCATGTCACCAACCTGTCACTTCTACAAAACAAATTTAGTTGTTTAGGAAAACGAACAGGAGGCTCTATCTTCATCCGGACTCCGTTTTCAACGAAACGAATTGCGTCGGATTCCTGGTGACGAGATCTTCGTTGTCGTTCAGTTTCCATTCGATTTCAAGCAATTTCATTTTTGATCTTTCATACTAAGCACCTGATCATTCCTCCCCACTAGAAGCCTTTTGGACCCCAAACTTTCTTTGATTACTGATCACGTGGATGAGGGTATAGTTCCCTCACACTTCCAGTCTCAATCCACTTAAATTTTCCCATTTTCATCAAATTGAGCTTTTCACAAAAAGTAAGTTTTTTCCTTGATTCTTGTGAGCCTCTCTTGTTGTTGTAGACACTGTCATACTGCAATTTCCATGAATTTGCAGAGTAGAAAGTTGTACTTGCAGAAACAAACTTGTTCCTAACTCGGTCATCAATCAAAGGAAACTTAAAAACTGTCTCACCTCGCAGACTATCATCCTGGCAATTCTTAGTTGATCTTTCTTTGTACTTGCGTCGAATCTTGACCAAGTATCTTCGCCATTGCCATGTACCCTTCGGAAACTAAAAACAAGCACTTGTGGAACCCATGCCTTCTTTGTCAAATTGCTTTGTCTCTTTCCCTTTGACCTTTGCACTCTCTTGCACCGACAGCTTGTTTCCAACACTGCTCAACACTGACGTTGACTGCTACAAATCTGTCACATCTTGTTTTCCTCCTTTCAAAGGCAACCTGTTAGAGTCCTGAAACATATCATTACAAGCATAAACAACTTTAATGAAATCAACTTGTTCATTCGATGCATCTTTTTGAAAGGCCTCATTCAAAACATCTCTATGTTTGATCATTAACAATGTCAAATTCTTATTTGCATTCACTGTCCTCTTCATTTCTCCTGCATGTATAAGAGACAAACTTGTCTTCTTCTTATGCACTCTAATTATGTACTCAATTCCATATTTAAACAATTGATACTTATTCTCATGGCGATGAAATACTGCTTTCCTATCATAAAGATAATGACTTCCCAAAACAATACCTGATATCTCAAGCGGCACCACATCAAGTTCAACTTCATCAAGAAAGTTTGAATTGATGGTGAATCTTAGTATGCACTTCCTTGTAACCTGCAAGTTTGCATTCTTGCATATCCACCCTAAAGGATAAGGTCTTGGATCTATAACAGTTTCAAGGTTTAACTGCTTAACTAAGTCGTCGGAAATAAAGTTAGCTTGAGACCCACTATCAAAAAGTGTGTCTATCTTGGTATGTTTAGAGACGACTCTAATATGAAAAAGTTCAATTCTCGTATCTTCATCTTGAGTAACATTGGAACAATTTGAAGAACTAGTGTTTGCTATGTTCTTACCTTTCAAACCCATGTCTTCATCTCCTGAATCTGAACCTAAGTCATGTTCAATTATAACAACAATTTTTCCCTTCTCTTTGGCTTTCAGTTTGTTTGGCTTCAACTCTAGATGAAACTGCCAAGTGTGGTCTTCATCATGGCCATTCTTCAAACAATGTTTACATGTGATTTTCTCTTTCTCTCTTTTGACAAAGCTATTTCTCTTTCCTCTTCCATAAAACTTTCCCTTTCCTTTACCCTCAGTACCACTTTTCTCATCTATATTCTATTTCCCTCTTGCTTCTAAATGTGTGGCTTGAACGCAAACCTCATCTAAGTTTGTGGGATTGAACATGAGAATACTGTGTGTAAGGTAACTATGCAAACCCCCTATATACTTTAACAAAGTTTCTTGAGAATACAAATTAATACCCAAAATAAGAGTTCTTCTCCTAAATTCATGAGTATAATCTTGCACACTTTGCCCTTTCAGCTGTATAAAATTTTGCCAGTCCATAATGGCTTTTTGCATGTAAGCTAGAGGATAAATTTGTCTTTTAATGGAAGCAATAAAACTTGACCAAGATATAAAGATCTTACCGTATTTTTTAATCTCTTCTCGAGTCCTTGCTTCCCACCATACAAGTGTTGATCCTTCCATCCTCAAGGAAGCCAATTGAATTTTTATGTCATCTTCATGAAGGTTTTGAATTCTGCAATACACCTCCAATTGACGTATCCAATTGTCCAATTTCTCTGCATTTATCTCGCCATTATGCATTAGAAGCTCAAATTTGACATCAAGTTTGAGTAAGGGAGTTTTTCCTTTTGGCGCTTTTGAATGAGTATGGGTAGTTTTGGTTGTGGAAGTGGAAGATGATGTTGATGGAGATGATGAGGATGATGATGAAGATGATGGAGATGGAGGAGGCTTTCCTCCACTGCCCTTTCAATCCTTCTCTTCATCCTTCTTTCCTTCTGAGGTTCCCTATCCATGTGGAGACTTAGAATTCTCTCCAATCATCCTGGTGTCCCTCTCTTCAAAGAGGATCCTAACGCTTTCAGTCAATTCATAGAGAGCCTTCTTGTAACTTTCCTCTTCTGAAATACCTTCAGTCTCTCCAAAACCTGACATGATGGCCATGGATTCAAGCTCAGCTTCTGGTTCAACTTGTACCTCTTCAATCTCAGCTTTTGGTGCAACTTGTACCTCCTCAATCTCAACTTCTTGAAATAAAACTTGAGGTGCTTCAAGTGCAACTGTGGGTGAAACTTTGGGTGGAGATAGTGCCCTTGTGGCTCTCCTTCTTCTGGTCCTAATCTCAAGACTAGCAACCAATAGTTTCCCTTCTCCTCTCTGCAACTTTAACCTTGTAAGCATCACAAATTTGTAACCATTAAAACCCTACTTGCACAAAACTCAAGCAAATCAAGCAAACAACCTTTGCAAACCTTTGCTTTGATAGAAACTTGATATGAAATTGAATGTTAGTTTTGTTGTGCTAATTTCATCTTCAGATTTATAAATAATTTGTTGATCACTTGCTTTATGTGCATAGTTTTCCTTGTTGTTTGTGAGTGGTAAATAGGTAAATAAACTGAGTTTATGTTAAATTCATGAGCAGAAAAACATTAAAAACATAATGATGAACAACATCAATAACATGTACAACAAACCATCAAAATTGATCCATTAACACAGGGTTTTGATGAAGGAGTTCAGCCCTCCTGGGCTACATCTCCTTGGTCCAGCTTCCATGTCTTGGGCCTCTGTATTAGCTCAAATGTGCAAACAAATGATGTTTACATTCACCTACTGCTCCTGAAACATGCTCCAATGTGTTCAGAATGTCCAAATCATTCAAAAATGACTCCTATTGCTCTCAATTTGGTTAAATTTTGCAAAAGATATGGCCAAAATAGATTGGCCTAGGAATTCTCCACTAAATCTGGAGATGACTCCAGTTAAGGCCGCCAAAATTGGGGGCAGCTCCGAATTTGGTGGCTCTGAAGAAAATTCCACTGAATTAGCTCGGAGTTTAATTAAATTAAGCGCAGTTTAAATGGGGATAAGTGTGGCTTAGCGCCATAAGCACATTTTAATATAATCATGTATTAAAACAAGGATTAGTGTAATTAACACAGGTTAAGATGCTTAAACACGTATTAAAATTTTTAACCCCGCGCTTAACAAAACTCTACCCCGGTCTTCCGCTGCGGTCCTGTGGTGAGGCCTTATGGGGAGGGGGATGGCCCCCTCCAAACCCCTGTCGGATGAACCTTTTGAATTCAAATACAAGGCGCAACCCAATGCAATTAAGATCCGCAGCGGTGCTGTGTTGGTATGGTTGGCGTGTCATGGGGTTGAGCCCCGACCTCCACCCAGTCTGTACATAATATTTTGCTCCACCAACATTATAATATAACCTTTGTAAAGTTTAATAATTCAGACTTTGGCTTAATCGTGTTGAGATTTTGTATAGTTGGTGTAGCATCGGATGTGCTCTAGCCCTGAAATTTTGTGGAGGGGCTAGGACACACTTGAAATCAAAAACCTAGAAAGTGTTTTGAGAAGTTTCAGTTGGTGTTCAAGCTATTCAAATAATTATTTATTTTAATGGATTTCCTAAGTCCAAACTTAGGAAAATTAAATAATTAAAGTGAATTAATTAACACATGTGCTAAAATTGTCTTAAGTCACATGGATCAAGTAGTCTTTTAATCTCAGTCATTGATGAATGTTTTAATCTCGATCATTGATGAGATGAATGAAAAAGTATAAGAGAAAGACTTGAGGGTCAATTGGAGGGACACACAGTTGCAGAGCTAAGGAATAGATCTGGAATTCTAGGGCAGGTTTGCTAAGAATTTCTAGAGGAATTTCCTGCAGCGAGGGGTAGTATTGGCTAAGGGGATGATCTGATCCCGGGGCCAAGAGTCAGTAAGAGGCAGAGGAGCAACAACAAGGACAGCGCAGAGAAGCAGAGCAACAACTACGTAGCCGCTGCGTAGGTGCTACGCAGGACAACGCAGAGGCTCCAGGGGCCTGCAGAAGTTACGCAGAGGGTCTCCAGGGCTAGCGTAAGGCCTGTGTCACCCTTCTAGGGGTTACGCAGTCCCCCTTTGGGCAGCGCAGTGGCATTCTAAGGCTAGCAAGGCTGACATTGGAGCTTCAGGGGCAGCGATGACGGTTTCTAGGGCCAGATTCAGACTAAGTCTTGTAAATCCCGTTTGAGGTTGTGGATCAGTCAGATATTTGGCACTAGAACTTCAGGTTAGCTGCAGATTTGATTTATTTTATTCTCTGTCAAGTTTTCTAGATCTGGAACCCAGATTTACTGTACTCAGAATCTACTTAATAATAAACCCTCATATCTATTACACCGATTTTCACGCTTTGGGTTTTTCCGGGGACTTATATCCAAAAATCCATATGTCACCTTGTTGTATGAGCGTATTATTCAGTAAATGATCTGCATGTGTAGGTTGTAGTTGTGTTTATTTCGGTAGTTTCTAAATCTAATTTCTAAAAATAACTTGTATTAATCTAAATCAAGTAGGAGAAAAAAACCAAGATACTGCAGTAGATTTTTCACATGGTATCAGAGAAATAGCAGATCAAGCTGAATCTCCAGCAATCGGCTAAAGAATGTTTTTTTTGCAGGGTGGCACAAGAAGCAGCAAATTCTGAAAGGGCATCTTGACAGCAAGAGAACACAGATCAAGAAGAGGACAACGTTGAAGTTGCAGAAGGCCTTCAGGCTTATGTAGACCCTTCCCAAGGCAGCGTAAGGACTGCGTCACCTAGTCTGGGGTTACACAGTCCACTTATGAGCAGCGTTGAGGCTACGCTAGGCCAGTCAATGAGACGTAGTCCAATCATTTCTCCAGTTGCAGAAGAATTTTGCCAAGATCCGAAAGCAGTGCTTCAGATCTCCAGCAGTGCTGGTGGGGTGGAGATTCTGCAAGTGCAGAATTGTGCCTAGCTAAGTCAACAAAGGCGGGAGGAAGATAGTTACTCAGCACATGGTTACTTGGGAGCGAGAGCGAAAGTGGGGAGCGAAAGCGGGAGCGAAAGCAGGGAGCGGGAGCAGGAGCACCATTTTCAAAAGCTCGCAGTTTGGAGCGTTTCGGGGAGTGATTTTTTTTAAATATATATATATTTTATATTTTTTTATATTTTGATGCATATATGTCACAAAAGCATGTAGAATGATGAATTAGACATAAAAAACATAAAAACATAGATTGAACCATATAACATCAATCATCTAGAAATTATAATCTTCATCAACCACGCCCACAAGTTGGAAACATACAACATATTGACTCTTGAGTCTCATGAATCATCAATCTTAAAGTTTCAAGCTTTCAAAATTCAATATATAACATTTATCATCATTGATTCATTGATTTCAAATTTCAATATATAACATTTTTCTTCATTGATATATATCATTTATCATCATTGATTCATTGATTTCAAAATTCAATATATAACATTTATCATCATTGATATATAACATTTATCATCACTGATTCATTGATCACCATAGTTGTACTTGGAAGCTAAGTGTAACCAATAACCATAATGAAATGTTATAAAATGAAATGAAATGAACTTTCGTGAAGCATCATATTCATAATTCATAATGACTTATAAACTTATAAATGCCAACTTCAAAGTTTCACCTTTCAAATTCAAACTTCAAACTTAAATTGTCATATATTGTTTACAAAAATTATCATAATAAATATGAAAGAGTCAAGTTTCAACTGTTCAACAGTTATAAAAGTTAAAAACTACTAGAAAATAGAAAAGACTAGTAAACAACAAATCTATTTTATCTATTGGCTGGCCCCTTGCCACGCCCACGATAAATGTCTAATTTGTGAGAGCCACAAGGCAATGGTGGTCTTCTAGTACTCTCAGGAGTACCACGACCATAACTAGAAGGCGGAGGGCAACGTGAGGATGTAGGTGGAGGCTGAATCTGCAAAGGAACAATAGCTAGAAATCGAACACTGGCACTGGCACCCGCACCACTACTGGATGGTGGGACTGGCCCTGGGTGTGGCGGTGGCATGGCTGTTGTTGCTTCATCATCATCCCTCAAAAGTTCTGCTTCCAATTCTTCCATATGTGCAGTGCCGTCCTCCAAATTATCATCCTCTGGGTTGTTGTCCCAAACTTTATATGATTGATTCTCATATGCCCGATCACAGAAATGACTCAACAACCTCAAGTTGTAATGCACATAAACCAAGCTTTCTGCTCGGTTTTCATTCAGCCTGTTTCTTCTCACATTATGTATGAAGTTGTAGGTGCTCCAACACCTCTCTGCAAAAGAAGTATTCACAACTTGTGAGAAAACTTTTTTTCCAACTTTGGCAAAAGTCCCATGCTGCCATATGATTCCCACCATGTGAGAGCATCAAATCTGTCTTTGTCTTCCATTGCACGGAAAGAACCAAAGTTACCAGTGCAACTAATGTATCTGCCTAATTCAAGGCGCAATCTAGCACACTCCTCCCTGTCGGGGACCAACTTGTCTAATGCTTTCATGTATCCCTCTTGTACCTCTGGATCTATGTGAGGTTTGATCCTAACCCCACCTCCAGGTGCAGGTTGGCCCAACCAAGATGGAGAGTAGTATTTTGGCATAAGGATATATGCCAAGGCATGTAGTGGAACATTAAGTTTATTCCACCGTGCACACACACAGTTGTGAATCATTGCATACAAGTTGGGATCATTTTCCTTAACAACGTCTTTTATTTGCCCCAACATGCCATCCATCTGCTCATACACCTTCCCAATCACTGGTTTATCTGTATCTAAAAAGTGAATCATGTGATAAATGGGCTTGGTGAAATTCAAAATGTCCCTCACACGTGCCCAAAACAAAGGATCAAGGGCGATCTCCTCCAACTTTTCAAAACCTTCCCTGTCAACTATTGTTGATGCCCTGTCCTTTAATACCTGCCAGTGTGGACTTGATACCATGGCTGCCAATGACTCTCTTACCTTCAAAAGGCGCCTGAAGGTGAGGTAATAGCTAGAAAATCTAGTCTTTGCTATCTTCAACAACTCCAATTTTGAGTGAGTACGGAAAAGCCCATGGCTATTGCTATGATTTGTAATAAATTTTATCATTTTTTACCTCTCTTGTACAAATCACCAAGCCATTTGTATTGAGGTTGTTTGTTTTTAATTATATCATGCATCAAAAGGTTCATTGTGTGAACCAAACACCCATACCAAAATATGTTGGGGTATTTATCCTCAATAATTGCTCTCGTTGCCTTACAATTAGTAGCATTATCAGTGATGACTTGGACGACATTGTATGGCCCAATACTTTCAATTGTTTCAAGTAATGGTTCTACAATGTTAATGCCGATCTTGAATTTGTCTGAATAATCATATGCTAAAAGGAATATTGCTCCACTAACGGACACAACCAAAACACTTATCAATGGCTTTCCTTTTACATTGGTCCATCCATAAGATACAATGGACACCCCATGCTCATTCCAAGAACTTTTCATTCTATTCAAAGAATGACTTATTTAGCTTTTTCATGATCAAGTCTCACGGTTTTGGCCTTGTCATACCCAGGGATCCTGTATCCTTTGGGGGCATCATTAATGGCAGAAACCATTTCATGCCAATAAGGTGAGCGAAGAACATTGAATGGTACCCCACATGCATAGAGAAACCGGAATTTTTTTGAATCCACATCATTCCTAGACCCTTCGTCAAGGAAATCGGATATGGTTCTATGCCTTAAGGATATGTTTGGTCCAGGTGTGCCTCCATATCCATTGCCATGGGTGGAAGTTGATGGACTTCTTTGTCCATGATGTGATGGACCTGATGGTGCATAAGAATCAATGAAACCCCTAGATCTTTTAGATCTCTGTAGAGCAACCTCCTCTTCCGTTCTGTATTTCTCTCTCTGTTGCTGGCACACTTACACAAATTTTAATTCCTAGATTTTTCTCTCCGTCCCCTGGCATTTTCCCACAAAGGTGCCTTTTGGTACGGGTGTATGAACTTGTGTATTCTTTATTGCAATGGGGGCAAAGAAATTTAGTGGTCCCACCACCTTTCCTTCCTTCCTGCCTCTGAACATATTTCCACAATGGTGTTTGACTTTGGTCTTGTTTAGTTGGGGTCTTTGTGGCCTCATGTTCTCCACTCTCCCCTTCCTCCTCAACATACTCCTCCTTTTCAGGATTTTCATCAAATCCAGATTCCACTATAATCCACTTCTTCATCCTCCTCTTCTCTAATGGGCCTCTTTCTTCTACTCTCCAACACCATTATTACAAAGAAAGGAACCAACATGAAGAAAATCCCTAGCCATATAGCCATGATATTTCAAGTTTCTAGCCTGCAAAAAATTGGAGGAATGCCAAATGGGAATAGGAAAAAATGCAAAATAGAAAAAAAATAATTCAATTTTTCACTTTTCAACACATTAAAATGCAACATTGAGAAAAAAATTCAAGTTTTCATTTTTGAACAACTTAAAAATGCAATATATAAAATAAAAAACTAGATTAGAGAGTCCTACCTCTTTGTCCTAAGTCCTGACTCCTTCAATCCTCCTTGTTGCTCTCTTTAAGCTCCTTGCTCTCTCCTGTTGCTCTCTTGCAGCTTACTCCTTTGCTCTCTCCTTGCTCTCCCCTTGCTCTCAAGCTCTCTCCTTGCTCTCAAACAAACAACAATAACAACAATGAGGAGGGGAGGGCTTTTTATTACCCACCCCCCCTCCCTCCCAAAAAAATTTGCCGTCCAAATTTTTTTCCGTGCTGGGGAGCGTTTTTTTGCCGGCGAGTGTTCGGGAGCGAACGCTCCCCGAGCGCTCCCTCCATTTAAAAAACGCTCCCGAACGTTTTTTTAATGGAGGAAGTGCTCGGGGAGTGTTTGCTCTCGAGCGCTCCCTAAGATGCTCCCTAGAAAACAGGGAGCGTTTATTCAGGCTCGGAAGCGCGCTCCCAAAGCGCTCCCCAAAGGAGCGTGTTTTGGGAGCAGGATTTGGGGTGGGGGAGGGTACGATTCCCAGCAACCTTGACTCAGCAAATCTGAGATTGGATCAAGAGGATCGGAGAGTGTTGTCCATTTGTGTTTGGGTGAAATATTTCCAGGAGGGAAATCAGTCTTCAACAGAAGCAGTTACTAGAGGGTTTCTAGTCACCAAGAAACCCATATCCAGAGGGAGAAGTATTGTTTTTGTAAGTATTGTTTATGTCAGATCTAAGCAAGATGGCTCGAATGGACTGAGGGATCAAGATAGAATGGACGACATGTCCAATTATGTTATCTGGATGGCCAGAATCTTTTCAATTCTGGATGAGTATGGTCTCAAAGATCATGCAAAGAAGGTTCTTACTGTACCAACCGATGCGGATCCTCTGAAGAAGTATGAACAAAATCAAGCGCGCACTAAGTGTTTGATTATAGACAGAGTCAAGGACCACTTGATTCCTCATATTGCTGGAAAGACTTCAGTAAATGACATGTGGGTAGCCTTGGACACGATGTACCAAGGAGGCTTTGTCCAAAGAATAATGCTTTTGGAGAACCAGATGCTGTTGTTCCAAATGATGAAGGGTGAAGAGATAGATCCATTCCTCTTCAGACTTCAAGCCATTCAAGATCAGCTAGTTGGCATCAGTGCTACTCCAAATGAGGGGATCTTAGTGAATACCTCTCTGAATGTAGTCTCGGAAGATTGGGAAATGTTTGTCCAAAGCATTGTGGGAAGGGCAGCGTTACCATCTTGGGCTGACATGTGGGCTATCCTCCGCCAAGAGGAGATCAGGAGGGTCACCAAGCAGCAGAATATCAGTGGAGGAAGCGAAAAGGCCAAAATCAAGGAAGAGGAGGATGCATCCCTTACATCAATGGAAAAGAAACGACAAGGGAAGAAGAAGGACCTTTCCAAGGTCCGATGCTTTAACTGTGGTGACCTTGGACATTTCGCTAGCAGTTGTCCTAAGAAGAAGGACAAAGGATATTCTGATTCCAAGGCTGCAACAGCAAAGGAAAATGGCTTTGATGATGATGCAGCGATAAGTGCTCATGTGCCTCGAGAGAAGAGGTGGTTTGACATGGATTTGTAGAGCATCTACAGATAGACTGGTAGGATCCTTGAGTCAGCCCTACTCTTGGATCACATACGAGCTATGGGAACCTTAAGACGGTAGCGGGATGAGTCGGGAGATGGTTGCAGAAGGCCACATTGAAGCGGAAGAGGGAGCTGAAGAGATGAAGAGGGAGAAAAGTAATGCAGAGGCAACATCAACGTGGAGGCAGCAACGCAAAGGGGCTGATGGGACTTCAACAGCGCAGAGAAGCTGTGCTCACGCAGTGCAATGTTCAACATGACAGTGTCTCCAGGAATAGACAGCATAAATCAGCACCCAGGGAGCTTCAGTGGTGGAAGGAAACTTGACTTATCTGTCAAACAGTTGGACAGAATCTTTTCAGTTGCTTACTTCTCAGCAACTGAGTCGCAGTGCAGCAATTGGTAGTGGCAGTGCTATGGGCAGCATGATGCAGCAATTTGAGAGGGTGTTGCAGTACAGATGTGGCAGTGTCAGTGGCAGTGGCATGGGCAGCAGTACAGAGAGTAGCAGTGCAGTGGATGGAGGGCAGCAGGCCAAGCATCAGCAACACAGAATCTAGCTTCAAGATCTTGTAGTGCATGGTGTGGATGCATTGCTAGAGTACACTTTCCTAGAGCACACTCCGTGCTAAGAGGGAGCGTTGAGATTTTGTATAGTTGGTGTAGCATCAGGTGTTCTCTAGCCCTGAAATTTTGTGGAGGGGCTAGGACACACTTGAACTCCAAAACTCAGAAAGTGTTTTGAGAAATTTCAGTTGGTGATCAAGTTATTCAAATAATTAATTATTTTAATGGATTTCCTAAGTCTAAACTTAGGAAAATTAAATAATTAAAGTGAATTAATTAACACATGTGCTGAAATTGTCTTAAGTCACATGGATCAAACAGTGTTTTAATCTCAGTCGTTGATGAATGTTTTAATCTCGGTCGTTGATGAGATGAAGGAAAAAGTATAAGGGAAAGGCTTGAGGGTCAGTTGGAGGAACAGACAGTTGCAGAGTTGAGGAATAGATCTGGAATTCTAGGGCGAGTTTGCTACGAATTTCCAGAGGAATTTCCTGCAGCAAGGGGTAGTATTGGCTAAGGGGATGATCTGATCTCGGGGCCAAGGGTCAGTAAGAGGCAAAGGAGTAGCAACAAGGATAGCACAGAGAAGCAAAGTAGCAACTACGCAGGACTGCACAGAGGCTTCAGGGGGCTGCAGAAGTTACGCAAAAGGTCTCCAGGGCCAGCGTAAGGCCTGCGTCACCCTTCTAGGGGTTACACAGTCCCTCTCTGGGCAGTGCAGTGGCATTCTGAGGCTAGCAGGGCTAATGCTGGGGCTTCAGGGGCAGTTTGAGGGTTTCTAGGGCCAAATCCGGGCCGAGTCTTGTAAATCCCGTTTGAGGGTGTGGATCAGTCAGATATTTGGCACTAGAACTTTAGGTTAGCTGCAGATTTGATTTATCTTATTCTCTGTCGGGTTTTCCAGATCTGGAACCTAGATTTAGTGTACTCATAATTTACTTAATAATAAACCCTCATATCTATTGCACCGGTTTTCCCGCTTTGGGTTTTTCCGGGGACTTATGTCCAAAAATCCATGTGTCACTTTGTTGTATGAGTGCATTATTCAGTAAATGATCTACATGTGTAGGTTGTAGTTATGTTTATTTCGGTATTTTCTGAATCTAATTTTTGAAAATAACTTGCATTAATCTAAATCAAGTAAGAGAAATAAACCAAGATACTGCAGTAGATTTTTCACTAATCGCTCCATAAGGCATGTATCCAACCTTTGTAATACATGCAAACTTTGGTATATAGTAAAAATACATAATATATGGATAGGGTCCACCAGAGGGGGCACGTGGCGGCCCCTGGCTGCACCACGTGTCTGCCTCTAGTTGGACCATTCCAACAATTTAAAAAAAAATCAAATTCGACCTTAGGAGCACATTAAAAAAAAATTCACCTTCAAACCTTTCAGGGGAATCCTGCAGTGACACTTGTCATAGTGTCATTGGGCAAACTGAATCCCAGAATATATTTAAATTTGTTGATTGGGCTGCCATGTCACCAACCTGTCACTTCTGCAAAAAAAATTTAGTTGTTTAGGAAAACGAATAGCAGTCTCTATCTTCTTCATCCAGACTCCGTTTTTGACGAAACGAATTGCGTCGGATTCCTAGCGACAAGCTCTTCGTTGTCGTTCAGTTTCCATTTGATTTAGATCACTTTCATTTTTGAGCTTTTACACTAAGCACTCGATCACTGGAGCAGTGGGTGCAAAAGATCATGGAAGAAGCATAGGCAAGCTGGGACGCTGAAGTCTAGAGCAGCGCAGAGAAGAGGCAGCAACGCAGAGGCTGATGGGATTTCAACAGCGCAGAGGCAGTGCTTACGCAGTGCCGTGTAGCATACAATGCAGTGCTTCAGAGAGACAACATAGAGCAGCCACAGAGGGAGCTTCAGTGATGAGATGCAGCCCAAATGACTTGTTTGTCAGTGATTGGGTGATTATCCTTCAGTTGCTACTTCCCAGCAACTGAGTTGTAGTGCAACAGTTAGCACTGGCAGTGCTATGGGCAGCATGATGCAATAATTTGAGAGGGATTTGCAGTACAGATGTGACAGTGTCAGCGGCGGTGGCATGGGCAACAATACAGTGGCAGCAGCGCAGTGGATGGAGGGCAACAAGCCAAGCATCAGCAGCGCAGAGACCGATGCGGAGATCTGGTGATGCTTCAGTGTGGAAGTATTGCTAGAGCACACTCCTCGCTAAGAGGGAGTGTTGATATTTTGGGGTAGCATCGGGTGTGCTCTAGCTCCGAAACATTGTGGAGGGGCTAAGACACACGAGATCTCCAAGACCCAAAAAGCGTTTGGAGAAATTTCATCATGTGTAATAGTTATTCAAATAATTAAATTTTTTAATGAGGACCCTAAGCCTAACTTAGGGAAATTGAAAAGTTAAAGTGAATTATATTACACATGTGATGAAATGTTCTAAGTGACGCGGATCAAACTTTCTTCTAATCTCAGCTGTTGATAAGAAATTAGATCACGGTCATTGGTCTCCCAACGAGAAAAGTATAAAGGAAAGGCTTGGGGTCAGTTGGAGAATACACACACACACATTGCACAGCACTGAAGCTAAGTCAAATTTCTGGGGCGGGGTTTGCTGAGAAATTCTAAGTGAGTTTACAGTGTAGTGATGGGCAGAGATCGACAAGGGATGATCTAATCCGAGGCCGAGAATACAGGAGCAGAGAGGTAGCTTGTACCAGGCAGCGCAATGGCTAACCAAAGGGATGTAGTCCAGCCAGCACCACGCAAAACACTGCGCAAAGGCTGTGTAAGCCCAGCCAGGGCAGCGCAGGGGCAGCAGAGACCCAGCCAAGGTGACGCAAGCCCAGCCAGGGCAGCACAAAGGCAGCGCAACACCAGTTAGGGTGATACAGTGGGTACGCTGGGCAGTAGAGGCTGACACAAAGGCTACGGAGGCAGCGCTGAGGGTTCCAGTAGGCGAGAAAGGGCTCAAATTCGTAATTCCCCGGAGAGGGTTGGATCAACCATATTTTTTGTCTCTGAGTGAAAGGTACAACTGCCGTGTAATTTCTCTGCAAGGCAGACCGTTTTTGGTGCCCATATAACAGTATTCAGATTCTGCATAATAATAAAACCCTCTAGAGCTGTTGCACTAGTTTTCCCACATTGGGGTTTTCCAGGGGCATTTGTTTGAAAAATCTGTGTAATTTTGTCAATGTGTGTGTTGTTCAGTAAATGATCTGTAGATGTGTAGACTACAATTTGTATTTATTTTAATATTTTTATGAATACTTTAGATTAATAACTTGTTAATTAATCAAACATGTAGGTGAAGTAAATCAAGGCACTGCAGTAGGGTTTCTGTTTTGAAACTTTCACAGCCCCCGCCTTGGGTCAAGCCTGGAATGATGTGAAAATTCCTAGATCTGACAATCTCAGGAATCCTACTGCAACTAACTGAATTTACTTCTCCTATTATGTAAATTACATTACAAAATTAACTCATATTTCTTCATGAATTACTGAAGTAAATTACTGAAGCAACCTACACACAATACTTTATGATTCTGAAACAAGGAAATTGAGCAAGAATTAAATCACCCATAGGACACCTTTATTTTGGACTAAGTCCTCGAAAAAGTCCAATGCGGGAAAACTGATGCAGCATATCTGAAGGTTTGATATTATTAAGCGACAATTTCTGAATACAATCTTTGAATACCTCAAGGGTTATTCAGTTACAGAGAGAGAAATAATGGCAGAAAGAATGTGAGTTTTACCTCACTCAATCACAGGAAAATCCTGTTGATCCGGTCACTGGATGAGGTGCCCCTGGCAGGCTCTGCACTACCATTGCGCAGTCCCTACGCAATCCTCGCGTCACCCTCTCTGGGCACTACGTCACTCCAGCTATGGATCAATCTGACTCCCGGAATATCAGAGCTCAGCCTCCCAATCTCACACCCCGACTCTCGGCTTCTGGAACTGATCCGACAGAAAAATCTCAGAAACCCTCTCAGCCACTGCGCAACCTCTGTGTAGCCCTGCGTGGCTCTGCATTGTCCTCTCAACCACTACACAGCCTCTGTGTAGCCCTACGTGGCTCTGTGCTGGCTATGCTGGATGTCTCTCTACCTCTCTCTGTTGATGATTCTTCGGCTGAGAAAATCTCTCTCTGGAAGCTAATCTACCCCTCTCTGCGCTGGTCGAGTTTAGATCTCTAATCAACGACTAATATTATAACATGACTTGATCTTTGCTTTCTAGATCATTCTCACTCTGTTTTATTAATACCCTTTAATTATTTAACTTCCCTAAGTTTAGACTTAGGGTCCCCATTAAAATAATTAATTTTTACAAGAAAACATAATTCGAGTGGAATTTTCACAAACGATTTCTAGGTTCTTCGGAATAAAAGTGACTAAGCCTCTCCACAAAATTTGAGACTAAGAGCACTATCGATGCTACCAAAAATCAACACTCCGTCTTAGCGATGAAAGTGCTCTAACAACATGCCTACTACATATTGCTCTAACCCTGAAGCATCCTCTGCGTTGTTGAAGTCTAACAAGCTGTCCATCAGCCACTGCGCTACACAAAACAATAATTTGAATCCAATCCTTGAAAGAATCAAAGGACTTTTTCGACTCTTTGAGAAAGTCCATTTCTTTCATATATTAAGAAGGTTGAACCAAGAGGAAAACAATCAAGCAAATCTATCCTGCCAAATAAAGGAGAGCCATAACCGGAAATGAAGGTTTCCTCCTATCCCCTGGCCCTGATCATGGATAGGATTTTTTTCAAGGAAAATTGTTTCCCTATTAAGAAGGATAGTAGGAAAAAAAATGGAATTTAGAGATAAATTTGGAATTTTATATCCCTAATCATTATGTTGATTGGGCTCCTACCTATTTATTGCTCTCCCCCATCCCACCTCTCTCTTCCCTCCATGTCTCATCTGATTCGTCTCCTTGTTGGCACCCCTCCCCTCGATCCCCTCTCCCCTTCTCCCATCCCTCGTTGTCTTCTCCCCTGACCTCCACGACCCCCTCTTCCCTCTCCCCCCTCCACTTCCTCCTTCCGACCCATGGATCGTATAAAAAGGATAAGGTGGCACAATAATAGAACTTGGAGAGTGTCGTGCAAGTATTTTATTTCACCCGGTGGTAGCAGTACAAGATCGATCATGACACTTGGTGATGGGATTGGTATAAGTGTGGGAGCTCTTAGCCCACTGCTTCGTAAATGGGCCCGACGCATGAACCAACTAACCAACTCCATGCGAGAACCCTCCAAGAATGAGTCTAATTTAATTTTGTAGGGGAAGATCTGATGGCTTGTGTAAGGGGAAGTTAATTTTTTTAAGAGGAATGTCGTTTCAATCAGCAAGGAAATCATGGATAGAAGTTGGGATCCTGGAGGTAAATGCTTACTCTCCTAGATAAGTGATTACTATAACTTAAGGTACAGAGAACAGAATTGCATTTGAAAGAAAGCCGAGGCCCTGCAGGGTATTTGTTGCAGGTATCAGGGTTCTAGTTGGGATTGACTATGGATAATTATCTGGTTGGGGAGGATTTAATGATGGTGGAGTCTCTATCTATCTGTGGGTGTCTGAGAAGTGGACTGGGGTCTTCTGTGTCTCCTTTGTTGTCCCTGGGTGGAATTGGGTCTCGTCTTAAGTGTCCCTTAGAGGATGTACTCCAGCCCTGGAGCGGAATTTTGGCCCTGTTTTGGAATTCTGTCTGCGAAGTGGATTTCAGTTCATGGAGTGGAATTTGCAGTGTTTTGACATTTGAATTCTAGGGTGTTTTGGAGAGAATTGGAAGAGTTGGGAGCGTTCGGTTGGAAACTGGGATAATTGGGTTCAACATTCTGTCAATTGAGCCCTGGGATAGTGGGAATTCAAGTCAGTTGGAACTGTAACGAGACCAATTCATTACTCTGTCAATTAAGTCCTCGTGTTATCTCTCTTTGGAGGTCAACATGGAACAGGAACACTGGGGATTCCGTCAAAAGCGTTCAAGCAGAGCGACATGTCGTTCCGAAAGGAATTGGGAGCGTTGTCCCCCGCTGGCCACCTTCTCACAACACCTGTGCACTCCCTGTGAACGAGAGCACCATGAAATAAGGGAAAGTATTTCTGAGTTGAATAAGTGCTTCCAAATGCAGCATAAGGATGCCTGCGAGATGAGTGAGAGAAACATCAAAAAGAACTAGAAAATTCGCCAGCTTGAGGATGAAGGCTATGCATTGCGCAACCAAATAGAGGATTTGAAGATCCAGCTTGCCGAAAATAACTCCATCACAGATGATGAATCTACTGGGATAGACCTCAATAAGCCTGCAGACCCAAATGGATAATCTCCTTCTATTTTTTTATGCTAAGCTATAAATGTATTTTGTTGCTCGGATAGTTTTGTAGAGTTTATAATAGTACCTCTATAATAGCTCAATTGAATTTTGATGTTTTGTTTAGGATTTGGGCCAATTCAGCCACTGTGAAAATCAGACTGCCCTTTTTTGGCATGTTTTTGAAATGTACTCTCCCGGCGATGTCGCGAACCGGGCGCGGATTATCATAATATAACTACTCTTTTGTGTTAAAAAAAAAGAATATTTGCCACAAATAATAAGATTGTACATACAATAACCATAACTTAGACAAACAAAGATACCTTCATTCCAATGCTTGGATCTTCACCCACAAGTTCTTCCATTCAATCAATCCCCAAGTTGCAAATAAAGAGGGCAAACCCATGTATAGGTTTAAGCTCCATCTCTTCATATGATAAAAAATGAATTGTTTTCCTAGATCCATTAATCTCTCCAAGGAAAATCAATAAAATAATCATCTTTAACCTCCTCAATAAACTTCATACTAAAGGTAGACAAGATTTTGTTGATATCTACAATTTTATCCAAGGAGTTACAATAAAATATTCTAGGAAAACAATTCTCAGTGAAGCTCTTATCTAACTACAATATTTAAGTCAACAATAAAAGAATATTGGAATTAGTTACACAACATTCTAAGAATAGGAACAAGAGGTTGGCCACCTCCTTTGGTTGAGAGATAAACCATATCAATGTTCCAAAATAGCAAGATAGTGCTTATCCACATGTGCACCCAACCTTGATAGTTTGTCACACCATTAACCACTTCCTTGAAAATCAATAAAATAATCATCTCTAACCTCCTCAATAAACTTCATACTAAAGGTAGACAAGAGTTTGTTGATATCTACAATTTTCTCCAAGGAGTTACAATAAAATATTATAGGAAAACAATTCTCAGTGAAGCGCTTATCTAACTACAATAGCTTAGTCAACAATAATAGAATACTGGAATTAGTTACACAACATTCTAAGAATAGAAACAAGAGTTTGGCCACCTCCTTTGGTTGAGAGATAAACCATATCAATGTTCCAAAATAGCAAGATACTGCTTATCCACATGTGCACCCAACCTTGATAGTTTGTCACACCATTAATTGCTTCCTTGGAATGTTCTCCTAGATAACCCCCACCTAAAGATAATGATTGCCAAACTAGTGGGAGCGCTTGTCAAGGCTGAATATTATTTGGACCATGTCAAGTAGCTACAGCCATCCTTTAGACTATAAAATATTAAAATGCTTCTCTGAGCTGTTGATAAATGCAAGGATCAACATTCTTCCTACTTCTTATATCTTTTCAGACCTGGATCTCAATTTGCAGATTGTTATGCTAGAGCAACGGGATATATAGCCTATAGAAGAGGCCCTTCATTTTCTGTTCTAGAACAGTGTCAATCTTACACTAAACAAGCCATAAAATGTGCCATGAATTCCCTGTGCTACAGGCTGTACCTCCTGGACGTCCCTCCTCTGTAGCTAAGCGCCGCAACCCAGTATTAATCCTGCTTTGGAAAGAGGCTGATTTAGAGGCTTTTCAAGGAGCATTCTACTCCAAAGGCCCTCTTGCTTATTGATCCTGCCTTTCTGAATAATGATCAAGCATACAACTACAAATATCAAGCAGATTTGAAATATGTTAGATTGAGCAATACGTGTATATGCTGTTAAATTAAGCAGCCCCATAAGACATAAGGTTTCAAGAACGCTGGAAAGGGGGTCGATCAGATCTGGTGTTTAAGCTGTAGATATTGCTGCTTATCTCATTATTTTCCTGTTTGACAGATGACAGAAGTATGCACATCCTTTATTTCTCTAAGAAAGGTTCCTTATGGCATACAAAATTTCAAAATGTGACACCAAACTCCTTTCATGCATCACTATATGCCCTCACTATAAATTTTCCCTCAAACCAAAATATAAGCAAAATAAGAACATCTACCTTAAATGTACTGCATGCATCAGAACATAATTGTGCATACACTTTTGGACAACCAGTAAGTCTGGCTTAAAGGATAGAATCCCCACTTACTTGCATGGAAAGCAAATAATCGACACAATCAAAAATCCGTTGTGACGAAATTGGTTTCCCCACAATGTCTTGAGGCAATTGTGCCAACGCTAATGCAGCCTATGTAAGAAAAGGCATTTTTTGCTTTAGCAAATAATAAAAAAATATTGGATGAAACAAAACTTGAACTTCTATATGGACATCTTCATACACCTTTAAGCCTAGGGAGGAACAATCTGAGATGGGCCAACCATGATCTCGGGTTGAGAAAGGCCAGGAACCACAAGAAGGATGGCGATGCCAGAAATTCAAGTCACCTGGACAGTCCTCTTGAATCTTCCAAACACACAGCAATGCATCAATCTAAAAATACTATTCTTGTATTCAGTTCAACTCCAGGTAGATGCAACGTGACATAAGAAAAAAATTTCAATTCTAACATAAGTACACATAAATTATACACACCTGTTGCTTTTCTATTAACATATGTGCCTTCTTAAGCAATGGACCACAATCATCAAGGAGGTCAGTCGATATAAGAGCAAAGGTAGCAAATGCTGCATCCCATAACTGACTGCCATTATAACCCTAAAGATGAAATACAAAATAGCTGGCATGAGGGCAACACAATATCAAATGCAATAAAATACAAGATCAACAGTGAAATCTTCCGAGACAAAACTGGCCTGATTCTTTTCTATAACAATCAAAAGTATTAATTTATATATCCCGGGATTGGAAAAATGGATTTAAGCAAAAAATCAGATTCATGAAAAATGCTGACCAAAGGAAATAATTTGTATCCTGACCTGCATCTTCATGCCATCTTCTGCCACCCATAGATAGTCTAGAACTCGTGGAAGATGCCTTTTAAATGCCTCTGAATTTGAATCTTCTACCCAGCAACAAAGCATATTCAATACCTACAATATTGACAAAACCATTAGATCTTGGACGTATAACAGGTCAAATAGCTAACCACTTTTGAAGTTAACACTCCGCAAGAATGTCGAATAAAATGAGGCTCCCAAAATATATTACCATGTCATATCAATATGAAATTTTCTGAGTTCATTTAACCAACCCTACATTATCCCCCAAGTCTTTTCATACAATGCTCAGGAACTTTTTTCTTTGAAATAGCACGTTTTTGTCTCTTTTTCTTCAAAAAAAATTGTAAATAAGAAATAGAGGATTATAAAATAAGTCACTGCTTTATGTTCATATTTCGCTATCATGCAGTAACACTGTAACAGACCCACAATGGTTTCCATCTTATTTGAATTCTGAACTTCTACACTGGTTTCCATCTTATTTGAATTATAAACCTTTACCCAGCAACAAAGCGTATTTAAAACCTAAAAAATTGTCAAAAACCATTAGCTCTTGTCCGTATAACAGCTCAAAGAACTACCACCTTTGAAGATTAACACGATGCAAGAATGTCGAATAAAATGAAGTTCCTAAAATATATTTAGCATCTACCATCAACAAAACAAGTATGAAATTTTGTGCATTCCTTAAACCAGCCCATCATTATCCCTTGATCCTTTCCATACTAACAATGGCAAGGATTTTTTTTTTGAAATAGCAGTTTTGTCTCTTTTTCTTTGAAAAGGAAACTTGCAAATAAGAAACAAAGGATTATAAAATAGGCCGTTGCTTTATGTTCATCTTTTTCTATTATGCAGTAACACTGTAATAAACCCAGAATGGTTTCCATCTTGAATTCTATACTTTACACTGGATTACTTCCTCAAAGTAATTTACAATAACAATGCTTCATACCACAGTCAACTAGTTGTTGATTTTTGGGTAGCATCGGATGTGCTCTAGCTCCGAAACTTTGTGGAGGAGCTAGAAAACATGAGATCTCCAAGACACAGAAATCGTTTGGAGAAATTCCACCCAGAACTTAAGTTATTCCAATAATTAATTATTTTAATGGAAACCCTGAGTCTAACTTAGGGAAATTAAATAATTAAAGTGAATTATTTTAAACATGTGGGTGAGAATGTTCTAACGAGGATCAAGTCTTTTCTAATCTTAGCCATCGATTAGAAATTAGATCACGACCGTTGAATGTTCAACGGGAAAAGTATTAAAGGAATGCTTGGGGTCAGTTGGAGGACACACACATAGCGGTAGTACTTGAGCTAAGTCGAAATTCTGGGGCGCGATTTGTTGAGAATTTTTGAGTGAGCTTGCAGTGCAGTGAGGGGCAGATCAGCAAAGGGATTTCATATCCAAGGCCGACAATACATTGGCAGAGAGGCAAATCCGTACCAGAGGAGCAGTGCAGGCCAAGGAGTGACACAGAGGCGATGTAATCCTAGGAGGGGTGACGCAGAGGCAACATAAGCCCAACAGGGGTGACGCAGAGCTAGAAGGGCTCAACGCAGAGGAATGTAGAGCCGGAAAAGGTTGACACAGTCACTCAGAGAGCTGCGCTAGGGTTTCAGTGAGCCAGATAGGGATCGTATTCAGCAAATCCAGAAGGGATGACGCAGCCACATTGAAGGGTGATGCAGTGAATGCGTAGGCACCTGTGGGGTTCTTCATCCTCAGCTGAATTAGCCATATTATTTGTCTTCGGAAATAGAAGTACTTCTGCCGGGATTTTCTCTGTTGGGTAAACCACGACTGGTACCCTAGATTGTATTCAGAATTCTGCATAATAATAAAACCCTCAAGAGTTGTTGCACCAGTTTTCCTGCATTAGGTTTTTCCAGGGACATTTGTCCGAAAAATCTTGTGTATCCTTGGTTGAATGTGCTTAATTCTTTAGTACTTGATCTCTATATTTGTGTAGGCTGCAGTGTGTTTACTTCAATGTTTTCTGAATATTTCTGAAAATAAATTGTTAATTAAAAACACAAGTAGGAGAAGTAAACCAGATTTCTGCAGTAGAATTTCTGTAATAAGGATTCAAAATTTTTCACATGGTATCAAAGCTATTGCAGATCAGGGAGAGTTGAAGCCATCAGCGAAGTTATGAAGTTTTTGCTGCCGGAAGAAGGTTGTCCCGAGTGACAGCGCAGATCCGGAAGAGGTAGTGCACCAGAGGGACAACACAGGCCCTAGAGAGGTGACACAGAGCCAACCTATCTCATGCAGAGCTGACGCAGAGGCTCACGCAGTCCGAGAATGGTGACGCAAAGCCTCTCTAGCTCACGCAGAGCTGACGCAGAGGCTCACGTAGGCCCTGGAGGGTGACGCGGTCCAAGAGGTGGTGACACAGAGCCAATTGTCGTGACTGGAAGTGCAGTTTGGTTCTTCAGAAGTTGCTGGTGGGGCATTGTTTCTACTGGTGCAGAACAGTGTCTAGCAGGGTTGACAAAGTAAGGGGAAGCAGTTCCTCTGCAGAATTTCTAGCCAAGAAGTCTGAGTTCTGATCAGCGGAGTGATTGGAGAGAGTTGATTCAACAGAATTGCTGGAGGATTTCCGAGAGGGAAATCACTTGTCAGAGGGAACATTTTCTCTAGAGGGTTTCTAGCACCAAGAAACCTAGATCCGAGTCTTTTGCTGAGGTTAGCAGCAGGAGAGGGGAGAAGAGTATCCGTTTCGACACTTTTTGGGCAGAGATGGCTTCTCATGGATTGAGGGATCATGACAGGTTAGATGGAGAATATAACTTCGTCATCTGGAAGGCTAGAATCCTGTCAGTCCTTCACGAATATCGCATCAAAGATCATGCCGAGAAGGTTGTAGTTGTTCCTGTTGACGCTGATCCGTTGAAGAAGTATCAGGAAAATCAAGCTAGAGCCAAGCGCTTGATTATGGACGGGGTGAAGGATCATGTGGTCCCACACATTGCCGAGAAGAATACGGCAAATGAGATGTGGACGACATTAACCACATTGTCTCAAGGTACTTCTATCCAAAGGAAGATGCTTCTGGAGAATAAAATACGACTATTTCAGATGCATAAGGGAGAGGAAATCGACCCCTTCCTCATTAGATTGAGGGCAAATTGAGATCAGCTGGTTGTTATGGGGGACACTCCTAATGATGGTCTTATGGTGAGAATTGTGCTTAATGCAGTGTCTGAAGAGTGGGAGACCTTTTTCCAAGGCATCTTGGGCAGCGCGACACTTCCAAATTGGGAAGACATGTGGGCAGCTCTTCGTCAAGAAGAGATCAGGAGATTGACCAAGGTGGGCAGCAGCAATGGAGGAGCCAAGATCAAGAAGGAGGAGAACGAAGATGCGGCTCTCGCATCTAAGGGACAGCAACAACAACAACGAGGGAAGAAGAAGAAAGACCTTTCTAAGGTTTGGTGCTTTAGATGTGGTGAATTGGGACATTTTGCCACTAATTATCCTCAAAAGAAGAAGGGCAAGGAAGATTCAGATTCTAAGGTTGCAACAGCCAAGGGTGATGATGGGAGTGATGACGGTGTGGCTATGAGTGCTCATGTACCTCGAGAGAAGAGGTGGGGTGACATAGATCTGTAGATTGATCTACGGATAACGGTGGGGCAGGATCCTTGAGGTACCCAAACTCTTGGATCACATATGAGCTACGGGAGCCATTAATGACAGTAGCAGGATAACTAGAGTGAGATGGTGCAGAGGATTATGGAGGCACATTGGTAGTGCTAGGACGCTGAAGACTGGAGCAGTGCAGAGCAGAGGCAGCAACAGCGTAGAAGTAGTAGCGCAGATGCTGATGGAATTTCAGCGGCGCAGAGGCAGTGCAGAGCAACAACAGTGCAAAGGCACCAGAGGGTCAGCGCAGATTAGCAGCAGAGGGTGTTTCAGTATCGAGATGCAGCCAGACTGACTTTTTTGTCAGGATTTTGGGTGATGTCCTTCAGCTGCTTAGCTCTCAGCAACTGAGTTGCATTGCAACAGTTAGCAATGGCAACGCTACGGGCAACATGATGCAGCATTTGAGAGGGAGCTACAGTACAGATGAGGCAGTGACTGTGGCAGAGTCATGGGGAGCAGTACAGAAGGCAGCAGCGCAGTGGATGAAGGGCAGCAGGCCAAGCATCAACAACGTAGGGGATCGATGTCGTGGATCAGGGTGATGCTTCAGGTTGAAGTGTTTCTAGGGCACTTTCCTCGCTAAGAGGGATTGTTGATTTTTAGGTAGCATCGGATGTGCTCTAGCTCTGAAACTTTGTGGAATGGCTAGAACACATGAGATCTCCAAGATCTAGAAATCGTTTGGAGAAATTCCACCCGGAACTTAAGTTATTTCAACAATTAATTATTTTAATGGAAACCCTAAGTCTAACTTAGGGAAATTAAATAATTAAAGTGAATTAATTTAAACATGTGGGTGAGAATGTTCTAAGTAACGAGGATCAATTCTTTTCTAATCTTAGTCGTCGATTAGAGATTAGATCACGAACGTTGAATGTTCAACAAGAAAAGTATTAAAGGAAGGCTTGGGGTCAGTTGGAGGACACACACATAGCGGTAGCACTTGAGCTAAGTCGAAATTCTAGGGCACAGTTTGCTGAGAATTTTCGAGTGAGCTTGCAATGTAGTGAGGGGCAGATCAACAGAGGGATTTCAGATCTGAGGCCGAGCATACATTGGTAGAGAGGTAGATCCGTATCAGAGCAGCAGCGCAGACCAAGGAGGAGTTACGCAAAGGCAGTGTAAGCCCAGGAGGGGTGACGCAGAGGCAGCGTAAGCCCAAGAGGGGTGACGCAGAGCCAAAAAAGGCTAACGCGGTCACTCAAAGGGCTGCGTTGGGGTTTCAGTGGGCTAGATAAGGCTCATATTTAGCAAATCCAGAAGGGGTGACACAGCCACACTGAAGAGTGACACAATGACTGCGTAGGCACCTGTGGGTTCTTCATCCTCAGCTGAATCAACCATATTATCTGTCTCCAGAGATAGAGTTACTTCTGTCAGGATTTTCTCTGTTGGGTGAACCACTACTGGTACCCTATATTGTATTCAGAATTCTGCATAATTAAAAAAACCCTCAAGAGCTATTGCACCGGTTATCCTGCATTGTGTTTTTTCGGGGACATTTGTCTGAAAAATCTTGTGTGTCCTTTGTCAAATGTGCTTAATTCTTTAGTACTTGATCTGTATATTTGTGTAGGCTATAGTGTGTTTACTCCAATGTTTTCTGAATATTTCTAAAAATAACTTGTTAATTAAAAACACAAGTAGGAGAAGTAAACCAGATTTCTGCAGTGGAATTTCTATCATAAGGATTCAAAAAATTTCACACTAGTTCCTATAGTAATGATCGTTCATCTTTCCTTATTTATCACACCTGCTAAATGTTGGAAAGTAATGATTCGCCACTCATAATATTCCTTTTAAAGTACATTACTTGTTTCTTCCACTTGGTTAGAATGACTTGGTTTACCTTGAATAATGATCAATTCCACCTTAATTAGTAACTGATATTTCGTTAGGAGACATGGTCAAAAATGATCCTTGACATACTCATTGTGATATCCCCACTAAATAAAATTCTGCTAAATATTTCCTTTTTTTGCTTTTTTGACATTTTGGCATGGAGGACTTAGGAAAAGTGGGTTAGGAAGGCCCCACTTGGATATTTGGAGATAAAGAGGCTACAAACATAAGAAAGAAAGGAAAATTAAATTGTTGGTGGATTGTGGGGACCATCCAAAAAAAGGGAATCCAGACACCTTAGGAAATGCGCACTTGAGGAAAAGGAGGGAAAGAGGGGAGCTCGAATTAGTGGAGCCCACAAGGCAAGAAGGGAGAAACAATTATAAATGAAGGAGAAGGGCCTCATTTTGCGACTTTTGACAATTTGACATCTGAACTTGAGTTTTCTTGAGTAGTTCAGCCAAGTCAACCAATGTTGCTTACCACAAGGGATTTCCAGGTGGAAATTCCAACTCTACCTTCGGTGAACTTCGAGTGTCACCCTAGGGGAGTGAAGAGTGAACTATTCCAAGAATTTGAGGGCCACTTTGCAGATCTTCATCAATTGATGCAAGCTATTCCTTGGGCGTAAAAGAGAAATTTGTGGGGTTGAGTAGAGCTAGCATAGAGGGGTTGTTTGGTTGGAGTTTTTGAAGTGAAATTTCCACAAGAAGTGTAGGTTTTCCTTTGGTAATTTGCAGGGCTAAAGGTGAGGTATTTTGGAGAGCTAATTTGTTCCAATTTGGGCCTCTGTAAGGGTTTACTGCCCATTTCTGTGTAGTCACTAAGACTAGGAGTTTGGGTGACATTTGGAGCTAGGAATCACTTAGTGGCTGGGAGGAGAAATTCGCTGGAGTTGGGGAGGACTTCATTGAGAGAGATTTGGGAATCTTTGTAGAAATTTGATTCTTGTCGCTTCTCCGGCAGACTGGTGGGAGCAACACGCAGTTTTTGGGTCATAGGCGACTTGTGGATCTAGCCCGAACCCTTTCTGGTTTTTTGTGGATTTTATGTGGGGAGGCTCCAACTAATTTGGCCGAATTTTCTGAACACTCTAGAGGGTCAAAACTCATAATTCACTCCAGCCAGCAGCAGTGGTTCTCCCTTGGCAGAAAGCAGTTCATTATGGAGGACCTACCAGCATATTAAGCTTTGTATTGGCACCACAATTTTTCCCTAGCTTATAGTAGCAATTCCAGGTTCCATTTCTACCATTGATGTACTCATGTTTCCTAAATTAATACAATGGCTCAGATATTTGGTCCCATTTTCTGTGTTTATTGATTGTAGCTTGTGACCTCAAAATTTTATTTGTTGTAGCTTGTTGATTTATGATAGCATCGAACCCAGAAAGAGTTTTGGGAAATTCCACCTCGATTGTGTTTTATGAAAATAATTAATTATTTTTAATGGGACCCTAAGTCTAAACTTAGGAAATTAAAATAATTAAAGGATATTAATTAAAACAAAGTGTGAATGTTCTAGAAAAAGATGGATATCAAGTCAAGTTAAACTTAGATGTCGATTAAAGATTGAATCTTGGGCATTGAAGTCTCAACGAGAAGATTATAAGGACTTGATGGGGCATTTGGAAAACACACTGAGAGACTGACAAAGTCTAGAGATCGAAATTCTTTAGTGAGCAGTGCTCAGGGAGAAGATCGATCGAGAAGATACTTGCAGAGAAGGGCAGAGACAATTATCAGCTAGAGATTTTCCTGAGCCAAGAATACATTGCTGTAAATTTATGTAGATGTTCTATGCTTGATGCAACTTTACTTTATCTTCAATATCAGACAACAATCACATAAACAATAAAGTAAAATGCTGATAGAACATACCAGTAGATCGACGGAAGACAAGCCAGAAATATATAATTGTGTTGGTGCGTTACAACAGTCAATAAGATGCTTCAACCAGCGAAGTCTCAATATGGTCAGCCAACCAGCAATGTCACAGAACCCTCTAGGACAGCCAAATATTCAACCCAAAAGTCAACGCTGTCAGTTAACGGTCAACGCAAACAATAGCAGCAGCTAGGTCAACGCTGAAAAGTCAAAGTCAACGTTTTTCCTCGGAAATAGTGCCAGAAAATGCAGATTAGGGAAATCGAGATTTTGGGAGAGTTTCGGGTCGATTTGACCTTGCATTGACCAAAGTCAACACTGGTCAAAGTTTGCTGCAGAAACCCTAGACCAAAAAACAGAAAAGTGCTGCTGCCAGATTTCCCACATGTGGAGAGAGAAGAGACTCCAAGTGATTGAACCAATCAGATGAGGAGATAGAATGTGTGAGGATGAGATGAGTGAAATGTCCTCCAACATTGACCTTATTTATATCCATCATTGAGGGTGTGTGACACATCTGCTAGGGCACAAAACCTTAAGGCCGACCTGCACATATTTTGAATAAATTCAAAATAAATGTTCTGCTCATCAGATCAAGATGATCTTTAGATCGATCTTGCACCTCTCCGAAAGAGGAACCCAATAAAAATATTGGTATATTCATCTGAGCATCACAACATGGAGTTTGGACCTAGTTGTCCAAAATTAACACTCCCTCTCAACTAGGGAGAACTCCATCCACCTGTGCAATCCAAACATCGTGCGTCATCTCGCTGTAACTTGCTTTGCCGACTTCTTTATTTTAGAACAGAAGTGGGTCAGTCACAAAGACATCATTCCTGGCTGACAGATTTAGCCTAGAGGTCCGAAACCTCTATAGGACTCACGAAGAGTCTCATACCAACCCGAAGTTGGTTTATCTGACCTGAAGTCAGTAGGAGGTCCGAAACCTCACTAGACTTGATCCTAGATCAAGTGGTTGGACCGTGCCATCCTAGATAGAGAGTACGGAAATCTTTGATGCGTCCATCAGTCTTTTCTACTAGTCTCTAGATTTTCCCACCTCATTGGCCAAATGAGAGGTACTTCCCATGAGTCCTGAACTCAATGGGTAAGATGCATACGAGGCATAGATAATGAGAGGTGAACCAACTCAATCATCACAACGGTGGGGCAGAAGCACACCAACAAGGTTCAGCAAGCCTAGCCCTGTGGTTGCTTATAGCTCCGAGAAGTTATCCCCAAAGCCTCCTAGAGCTCCCAGAGCTCATCGTCCAACAGGACCCTCAGAATAGGGTCGTTCCATGATACCAAGATTCTCACGGAAGGTTAGGAACTTGACCTTCCCCAGGAGCTTTGTGAGAATATCCGCGACCTGCTCATAAGTTCCTATATGATCGAGCCTTACGGCGCCTCGTTGTACCATATCCCGGATAAAGTGGTACCTGATATCAATATGCTTGGATCGATTGTGGAACACGGGATTCTCGGACAACCAAATCCCACTCTGGTTATCACAGAGTATCATGATGGTATCTAGCACATGCCCGAATAGCTCACTAAAGAGCTTTTGCAACCAAACTACTTCACAACAGACCATACTCACTGCAATATATTTGGCCTCCGCGATGCTCAAAGCCACCGACTTCTGCTTCCTGCTCATCCATGATATCGAAGCAGAACCAAGTGTGAAGCAGCGTCCCGATGTGCTCTTACGATCCACCACATTGCCAGCCCAATCAGCATCAATATATCCAAGGAGTGTCACACTCCAGGCAGTGTACCTCAGCCCATGGT
Organism: Pinus albicaulis; assembly: GCA_034641835.2. Classification (NCBI taxonomy): domain Eukaryota; kingdom Viridiplantae; phylum Streptophyta; class Pinopsida; order Pinales; family Pinaceae; genus Pinus; species Pinus albicaulis. The sequence continues at coordinate 1,294,655,371 of CM076583.1, read as the reverse complement.
TTATCGTGCCCCGAAGATATCTCAAAAGATTCTTGGCACCAACCCAATGAGTGTGATGAGGCTCAACCATTTGTTGACTCAAATTGTTCATTACAAAACATATGTCCGAATGGGTGTTCACTAAGAACATGATGGCCCCTACGAGTTGACGATACTCAGTAGGATTTGCTAACATGGGCCCAGCAGCGCTACCACTCAACTTCTTAAAGTTGAGCTCCATCGGTGTCGACACGGACTTACAGTCCACCATACCAAATCTTTCCAGAAGCTTCACAATGTATTTTCCTTGAGAAAAGAAAATCTCGCCAGGTCTCTGCCAGACCTCCAGGCCTAGGAAGTAGTGCATCAGTCCTAGGTCTTTCATCTCAAACTCAGCAACGAGCTCCCCCTTGCACTGATGAATGAGAGGGTAAGCACTTGTCAAGAAGAGGTCATCCACATACAACACCAGAATGAGAGCCTTCTTCCTATCAACCTTGAAGTAAAGGTTCGGATCAGCATTACTACGAGTGAAGCCCAGCTTCATCAGGTAGCTATCTATCCTCTCATACCAGGCTCTGGGTGCTTGCTTCAGCCCATAGAAGGCTTTCTTCAACCTGCAGACATGGGTGTCCCGATCCTGGACTTCGAACCCCAGAGGTTGCTCTACATACACCTCTTCCTTTATCGCACCATGCAGAAATGCGGTCTTCACATCCATCTGATGAAGACTCCATCCTTGCGTAGCAGCAAGGGCTATGATAGATCGAATGGTGGTATATCGGGCCACGGGTGCAAATATGTCATCATAGTCTATGCCTTCCTTTTGAGAGAAGCCACGGGCAACGAATCTTGCCTTGAACTTTTCAGCACTTCCATCAAATCCATGCTTGATCTTGTAGAGCCATTTCGAGGTGACAACTGCTTTGTCCTCTGGTCTTGGAACCACATCCCAGACATCATTCTTCATTATGGACTCATACTCTTCGTGCATAGCATCCTTCCAGACTTGATGCTTTATGTCTTCCTCAAAAGATCCAGGCTCAGATTGTAAAATAGTACTCATGGCTGCTAGATACCCTTGGTATCTACTCGGCTTCTTGCTTTCACGGAATGTCCCCCTTGGAGCCATATGTCCCTCAGCATCCTCGAGAGTGTCCCTGAGCCATGATGGTCTCTTCCCCAGTGAAGGAGGTGGATCAATCGGGTCCATCGGTCCTTCAGCATCTGGCATCGTCTCATCCTTCGGTTCTTCTTGGTTTCCAGGCCTTGCTTCATGATCTTCCTCAGATCTCGGAAGATTGACTACTTTCTTCAAGGAAGCATCTTCGTCAAAAGTGACATCGTGGCATTTCTCCAGTTCCCTTTGACCAGGCACATAGACTCTATAGGCCTTCGAAGTTTCGCTGTAGCCCACAAACATTCCCTTCTTCTCAGAAGCAACCAGCTTGCTCCTCTTCTCTTTCGGCATATGAAAATAAACAAGACATCCAAACACTCTAAAATGTGAGACGTTAGGTTTCTTACCAGAGAAAACCTCTTTGGGAGTTTTGGAGTCCAATGCGGAATGCGAGCATCGGTTTTGTATGTACACAGTAGTGTTCGCAGCTTGTCCCCATAGAAACTTCGGTAGACCCTGGTCACATAGCATGGCACGGGCGGCTTCCACAATGGTCATGTTCTTTCATTCAGCAACGCCATTCTACTCAGGAGTATAAACAGTTGTGGTCTCCCTCTTGATGCGAGCTTCTCTGCAAAATTTCTTGAACTCGTTTGTCTCATATTCAATGCCATTATCGGTCCTCAAAATCTTGATCTTCTTCCCTGTTATATTTTTCACCAAGGCTTTGAAGGTACGGAACCACATGAAAGCCTCATCCTTCTTCTTCAAGAAGTATATCCAAGTTTTGCGAGAGAAGTCATCTATGAACATCATATAATAAGAACATCCTCCCAAGGATGTCACGGGCAGCATACCAGACAAATCAAAATGTACTAATTGCAAGACATCAGATGTCTTTGTGACGTTTGAGGGGCTTGTATGCTTTCCTTCGGCACAACCCTGACATACACCTTCATGATTATTTGAGAACTCGAGTATCCTCGTCACCACCTTCCTTGCTTCAGGAAGGGCCTTGTAGTGAAGGTGTCCAAACCTTTGGTGCCATAGTTCAGTCTGTCGGATAGTATCACATGTCATCGCTCCCAGTGGACTTCCTCCAACCTGGTAGAGTGTATCAACTCTAAACCCAATCGTGATAGCTTCCTTGAAGCTCTTCTTCCACATGCGCACCTTTCCATCAATGAATGCCACATTGAAACCTTGGTCTTCCATGGCCGATATAGACACAAGGTTCTTCTTCAAATTAGGTACATAGAGTACATCCTGCAAGCGAACGACTTGACGTTGAGACAAGTGGAGGGTCACAGTCCCTGTCCCTTTCACGGGATATGTGGCATTATCTCCAAGGATAATTTCCAGATTAGTATCCTTCTCAACTACATCAAAGAGTGCTTCCTTGAACCCAGTGATGTGCCTTAAGGCACCACTATCTACCAATCAGACATCCATAGTGTTGGGTGGAGATGCAGCAGAGAGGGCAGATACAAAAATGAATTCATTTCTTTTATCAACAACATTTCATTCCTCATACCTGAAGTTTCTCAACCTTTTGAAAGGTCCTTGACCATTTCCGCCGGAGGGAGCCTTCCTTTTTCCCTTGAACCTGTTGTTCCTTTGATTGCCATTCCTCCGGTTGTTGTTGTTGTCATCACCATCGGGAGAATCCTTCTTGAAAGGGAATTCTCTAGCATAGTGACCTGGCCTATGACAAGTGTAACACTTGCCCTTATTTCCTTGGGCCCCTGCTCTTCCTTTGTTCTTTGGACCACCAAAGTTCTTCTTTCTAGAATGAGCGGCGTAGGCAGCATTTCCTTCATTTCATATTCCTTCATTCTTGTCTCTTCTTGAACACATCTCGATAGTACTTCGTCAAAGTCAGGTATCACATTATTATTGAGAATGGTAGTGTTGAACACATGCCATTCAGATGAGAGCCCTTCAAGTGCGGTGAGTACCATCTCTTGATCTGCTATTGTCTCCCCAATAGCCAGCAGATTGTTCCTGATCTCGGTCAGCTTCAGAAAATATGATTGAATAGACTCATCCCTGCCTTTCTTCAGATTCTTCAATTGATTCTTGAAGAATAGGACTTGATTCGCATTGTTGGCCTTGAACATGTGGACCAACTTATCATACATCTCTTTGGATGTGCCCAGCTCAGAGATGTAGGCAACCAGACTCTTGTGAATTGAGTCCCTGATCATCAGCTTTGCTTTGATCTCCCCTTTCTTATACTTTGTTTTGGTAGCAGCAGTAGCAGTGGATGGAGGCTCTTGGGATTTGCCCTGCACATAGTCATCTTGGTCTTCCAAGTTAAGATCCAATGTCATCTTCCAAGCATGGAAGTCATCCTTCCCAGTCAATTTGTCATCAGCCTTGAAGCCATTGTAGTTTGAGGAACCCATCCTCTTCTTCGGTGATTGCTACAAATTAGGGCTTTGTCTTCACCTCAGCTCTGATACCATGTAAATTTATGTAGATGTTCTATGCTTGATGCAAATTTACTTTCTCTTCAATATCAGACAGCAATCACATAAACAATAAAGTAAAATGTTGATAGAATATACCAGTAGATCGACAAAAGACAAGCCAGAAATATATAATTGTGTTGGTGCGTTACGGCGGTCAACAAGATGCTTCAACCAGCAAAGTCTCAATATGGTTAGCCAACCAACAATGTCACACAACCCTCTAGGACAGCCATACTGTCAACTCAAAGTCAACGTTGTCAGTCAACGATCAACGCAAACAGCAGTAGCAGCTAGGTCAATGCTGAAAAGTCAATGTCAATGTTTTTCCTCGAAAATAGTGCCAAAAAATGCGGATTAGGAAAATCGAGATTTTGGGAGAGTTTCGGGTCGATTTGTCCTTGCGTTGACCAAAGTCAACACTAGTCAAAGTTTGCTACAGAAACCCTAGACCAAAAAATAGAAAAGTGTTGCAGCCAAATTTCCCATGTGTGGAGAGAGAAGAGACTCCAAGTGATCGAACCAATCAGATGAGGAGAGAGAATGTGTGAGGATGAGATGATTGAAATGTCCTCCAACGTTGACCTTATTTATATCCATCATTAAGGGTGTGTGACACATCTGCTGGGGCACAAAACCTTAAGGCTGACCTGCACATATTTTGAATAGATAAAAAATAAATTCAAAATAAATGTTCTATTCAACGGATCAAGATGATCTTTAGATCGATCTTGCACCTCTCCGAAAGAGGAACCCAATAAAAATATTGGTATCTTGATCTGAGCATCAAAACATGGAGTTTGGACCTAGATGTCCAAAATTAACAATTGCAGAGAAGACAGAGGGCAGTATGTAGAGAGGCAGCGTAGGGTTCATCAGCTCAGTGTTTGGTCAGTCAAAATTTTCTAGTGTCACGGTGAGGTAATCCTCACTAGATCTTTGTCAGTCAGATTCTTTGTGTGGATGGATAGTAAGGCATCCCAGGTTGTATTCAGAATAACTGCATAATAAACAAACCCTTAGCTAGTGCACCGGTTTTCCCGCATTGGGTTTTCCGAGGACTTAGTCCAAAAATAACGGTGTCGTGTGTCTATTGTTTATTCTTGCTCAGATCTTGTTTCCACACTTATTTTCCGCAGTTTAATTTTGTAAACGCTATAGTGTATGGGTTTAAATATTTACCATAGAACACAGTAAATAATTTGTTCAGTAATTAACAATTAGAATAATTCTCATTAGTTGCTGCAGTAAGATTCCATGTAGCAGAATTTTCACATAGGTTAGTTTAAGAATCTGTTATTTACGATATTTTCCTAGTTTGGAATTGTTGTCACCCGGATTGTACAGGCACCGCGACAACACTCAGGACAGGGGTTGTCACTCTGATCCCTACCCACTCCGTTCTAGTTGTAATGATTTAGAAAATTTAGACTTAATCAATGTTCTAACAACAGTGAGGAAATTCCAAACCAAACACCATTAATGCTTGCCCAAGATCACGAAAATATGCCAATTGCTAAACAACTTGATTTACTTAGAAAACATATATGTTAGCCTTCTCAAGATGTATATTTTAGCAAAATTTCAGATTTGAAATATCAATTGTAGCAGTAAGTTAACCCACAAATCAGCAAGCAGATGATATCGGCACCAATGCCAAAAAATGCCTAAAAATAGTAAAAATCACCAAACTTGAGAAAAATCATTTTTTAGGGTTTTTTAGGGGTTGACTAAGAAAATTTCAGAACTGATATATTTATTTCAGCAGTGGAATAGTGACAGATCAACAAGATAAAATTGTCAGAAATAGATGCCCAATATTTCCAAAAATGGCAAAAAATACACTAGAACTTGAAAATTCCAATTTAAGGCTTCAGGAGAGTTTGATTCAACAATTTTCAGAACTAATAAGTTTATGACAACAATAAATTGGTGACAAATAAGCAAACTAAAAATATTGAAGATGATCCCCACAATGTATAAAAAAAGTAAGTTTTGCCGAAAAACTGAAAATTCATTTTTTTTTTACCTTATTTAGGATGTGTTTCAGAAATGTTCAGATCTGATTTTTTATAGTTATGCCGAAATTTCCAGCAAGCTAAAAATTCAGATCTAGGTCAAATTAAAGATGCCCAAGTGGTCAAAAATTGTGAAAACGAAGATTTTGTAATTCTACACAAGTTTGACCATATAGAATTTATCTTAGGGCGTAATTATTTGTGTTTTGCTTGTTGTAATAAAATTGCAGAAAATGAGGGTTTAGAGATCAAACCCTAGGCCCAAGGCTTTGAAGATCCCATTGTTGAAAATCGTTGAAATTTTGGGACAATGTTGTCGCTTGAAAATTATGAATTTAGAGACCTTAACCCTGTAAAACCGCCGAGTATTTAGCCTTAAAACTTCAGATTAGGATTTCAAGTCAATTTTTGGGGCAAAAGAGACCAAGAAATGGAGATCTAGATCACTGGAGAAAACTTTGCAGGGATTAAAGGGCTAGAATGATAGATCGGGCCACAAGGAAGAAGAATATGGCCTCAAAGGGCCAACGCCTTGCCCAATGAGGCTAGCGTTTGGGAAAAAGAGGGTTTGGAGGAGAAAAACTAGGACTATGAGCCCTAAAAGCCTTGAAACCCTTGCTCAAAAAATTCATGCTTCAACTCCATTGATTTTCCAAATTTTTTCCTCGGGAAACCTACAAAAAAGTTCCAAGATACTAGATCTTACCCTCAAGGGCCTAGATCTAGCTCTTCTCCCACTTGATTTCTCGATCTAACCTGCAAAAATGAAAATAGAAACACCCAAACCCCAATATATACAAAAATAAATCTAAAACCCCAACCCAAGTTGGGAAAATAATTTACAAATTTAAAATTACAAAATTATTTACAAAATATACATGGGTTTTTAAATAGATTTTGAGAAAATAATTTTTATGATATTTTTCCTTGTAAGAATGGCTAAAACGCTTTAGAAAAATTATTGCTCACTATAGCCCTAGCGAAGATTTAATCCACTATATAAAAACTAGGAATCCAAGAAAGATGATCCTTGCCCACAATCTGTGAAATTGGAGACGAAGGATTGAATACCTGCAAACACTATGTATTATCTCAAAATAATAATCATAAAGCACCACATAGGAAGCCCATAGTCAATACATACCACAAATCAATGAACAAAAACACCTCGAGTTGCACCCAAAAGTATTTTACTATAGTAGAAAAAATAGTTCCCAACGGGACAATAATTTACAAAATGTTTCAACAGCAATTCTAGCCAGAGATCAAGATTTTCCAGATTTTTGGTATTACTAGAGACTCAAATGACTCTAATTTATAGATAAATCCTCCAAGTAGAAAAATAACGGCTAGTTTCTTTGATCCTTGTCAAAATAATCTTGGCCGTCAATAAACACTTCAAGATATTTTAATCTTGGTCCTTGATTTTTTATTTTTGAGGGAATTCCGAAATTATCATTTAACTCCACATTAATTATCTCAAAATTAATTATTTTGAGCTAATTTCCTTAAAATTTTGATTTTGACTTAACCACCAAGGCCCAAGGGTCCAATTTTTCTTGAAATATACAATATTCCCTTGTTGGAGGACCTTTAAAATTGATTCTTTTAGAACCCACAAAAGTTTCCACTTGGAGAATTAATTTTCCTAAGACAAATTAACTTGACTTTAATTAATTAATTTTTTGGCTTAACATTTTATTTTATTTCGCTAGAAAAAATAATTTAATTTACACATGAGGGGATTTAATTATTTTTCCAACTCTCATTTACATAATATTTTACACTTTTTGAGTCAAAGAGGGAATACACATTAAGCTTAGACCCTCAAGTCACATAACCCATCTGCGACACATTATGATCTAGTAGACCAAGTGATTGTTGACTTTTGGTTAGCATCGGATGTGCTCTAGCTCCAAAACTTTGTGGAGGGGCTAGAACACATGAGATCTCCAAGACACAGAAATCATTTGGAGAAATTCCACCCGGAGCTTAAGTTATTCAAATAATTAATTATTTTAATGGGGACCCTAAGTCTAAACTTAGGGAAATTAAATAATTAAAGTGAATTACTTTAACATGTGGGTGAGAATGTTCTAATTGACGAGGATCAAGTCTTTTCTAATCTTAGTCGTCGATTGGAGATTAGATCACGACCGTTGATTCATCAACAAGAAAAATATTAAAGGAAGGTTTGGGGTCAGTTGAAGGATACACACAGTGCATCTAAGAGATAGAATTCTTCTGATGGAGCAGTGCTCGGACGAAGATCAGATCTGAGTGATTCAAAGAAGCAGTGAGGGGCAAATGTAGTAATTGGTCACAGGACCAAGAGTACACTGCAAAGCAAGGGGAGCAGACACACAGAGGAAGCAGCGCAACCACCAGGAGAGATGACACAATCCCTAGAGGGGCTGACGTAGGCCAACGCAGGGCTCACACAGGAGCTTCGTAGTGATTTCGAGGGACAGTCCAGAATCAACTAGAGATCAGGGTTATTAAGTCGGCAGGGCTGAAACTCGATTCCTGGAGAGGCAAATCAACGCAGAGGAAGGGTGACGCAGTCCATCAGCCAAACCCACGCAGGCTTACGCAGTGGAAGCATAGAGACTACGCAAAGGCAGCTGGGGTTTTACCAGTGCCTAATCCGGATCGGCCGAGACTTGCAGAGTGAGGTAGAACTCACAACTTATCTCTGTTTTCCGATGTTTCTCTGTTGGGTGAGCCGGATTATGGTGCCCTAGATGTACTAAGAATACTGCTGCTTAATAATATAAACCCTCAGAACTACTGCATCGGTTTTCCTGCATTAGGTTTTTCTGGGGACATTTGTCCGAAAAATGTGTGTGTCCTTTGTCTGTGTGCTTTACTTATTTTTCAGCACTTGATCTGTATAATTGTGTAGGATGCAGTGTATTTACTTTGATGCTTTCCTAAATTATTCATAAAATAACTTGTTAATTAAAGAAGTAGGAGAAGTAAATCAGATTTACTGCAGTGGGGTTTCTTGTTTAGATTCAGAAATTTTCACATGGTATCAGAGCTATTGCAGATCAGGTAGAGCTGAAGCCATCATTGAAGAGATCAAGAGAAAATTTTGTTGCAGGTGGCAGTTGTTCTGAGTGACAGTGCAGATCCAGGAAGAGGCGAGGAAGGGTGACGCAGTCACACAAGGGGCTCACACAGAGCCTGCGTCAGCCAGCTGGAGTGACGTTGTTGCTACAGCAGAGGCAGCGCAGTGTTTGTTGGGCCAACGCAGAGGCTTGAGCCTCTATCTTTCCGATTGCCGTGGCTGGAAGAGCAGTTCATTTTTTCTTCAAGAGTTGCTGGTTCATTGTTTCTATCAGTGCAGAACAATGCCTAGAGGGGCTGTGACAAAGTAGAGGGAACCAGTTCCTTAGAAGACTTCTCGCCAAGAAGTCTAGATCCAGTGTTGATCAATAGCAAAGAGTGATCGGAGAGGGCTGATTTGACCTCAGTTGGAAGAGGATTTCTGGGAGGGAAATAATTTTTTCAGAGGGAGCACGGTTCCTTAGAGGGTTTCTAGCGCCAAGAAACCCAGATCTGAGTTTTGTTGGGGCAGCAGTAGAAAAGGGAGAAGAGAACCAGTTCGACATCTTTTGTTGAGCAAAGATGGCCACACATGGACTGACGGATCAGGACAGGTTGGATGGAGCATCCAACTTTGTCACCTGGAAGGCCAAAATCCTGTCATTACTGGATGAGCATTGTATCAAGAATCTCACCGAGAACGCGGTTGTTGTTCCTGTGGACGCCATAGTATTAAAAACCGGCCAGGTCAAACCAAAAACCATTCAAACCGGCCGGTCAGACCCCTGGCCAGTCAAAAAACCCAGTTTAACCTCCTACTTCACATGAAATCCCGATCAAACCGGTGCTAACCAGATGGTTAAGGACGGAACCGGCCGGTTTATGGATAAACCGGCCGGTTCCATAACCAGTCGATCCATTGCGAAGGCCGCAAAGGGACCCATGCACGGAGTTTTCGCCGGTTTAGGATTGTTTTGGAGGGAAGAGGAGGGTTGTTTCCCTCCAAAAACACCCTCCCCAATCCTTTATAAGTTGGGGCAGCCTCTCATTTGTCTCACGCCATCTCATTTGGAGCTTTTATGAGTTTGATTAAGAGCTTGTGAGTGTTGAGTTTTTGCTGGAGTAGTGGAACAACATAGAGTTTGAACTAAGAAGTAGCCATCATGCCTCCAAAATCCAAGGATACTGCATGGGCTCATTGTGATATGATTGATGGAAAAATGATCTGCAAATATTGCCAAAAATCTATTGTAGGAGGGGGTATTTACCGGTTCAAACAACACTTCGTTGGGATAGGAGGCCATGTAAAGCCATGTGGAGCACCAAATGAAGTAATAGGGCATATTAAGGTAGAATACCTTCAGAAGTTTGAGACTCAAGTCACTAAACCAATAGAGAAGTTTGTGACTCGAGCAGTTGCAAAGTTTGGCAGTTAAGACTCAACCAACTGAGTTTGATCATGATGAGAAGTTTCAAGTGATAATGTTTATCACTAATTAGTAATATCATATATGTAGATTTGTAGTAGACTGTAGGCCAATGGCCTCATAGCTTGTAGCATTGTTTTTGGACTTTATGGGCCATTTGGAGCCTCATTACTTATGTATTTTTTCGTTGATATGTATTGCACTCGATGCCATTTTGATATATTCACCTTTGGTATATAAATGAGCAAACTTTGCATATTTTGTCTCTATGTGCTTGGAATCATGGTTTCCAATCTTAAAAATTGTTTTTTTTATTAAAAATTAATTATTTAATGTAATTTTTTAAAACCGGTTTGTTTAGACCTGACCAGTACCAATTAGACTGGTTCCGGTCAGAAACCCGGTTCATTAGATCCACCGGTTTCGGTTTTTAATACTATGGTTGACGTTGATGCACTCAAGAAGTATGAAGAAGCTCAAGCAAAAGCTAAGCATTTGATCATGGACGGTGTCAAGGATCATGTGGTCCCACACATTGCTAAGAAGAACACAACACATGAGATGTGGAATTCCTTGACCACATTGTATCAGGGGACTTTTGTCCAGAGGAGGATGCTTCTTGAGAATCAACTCCGATTATTCCAGACAGTGTGGAAAAAGTCGGGAAAAAATCGCGACTTTTTCAAAAAGTCCCGATTTTTTCAAGACGCCGATTAAATCGGCCGACTTTTTCCCGATTTTTTCAAATTTGAAAAAGTCCCGATAAAATCGTAATATCCCCGATTTTTTCCCGATTCGATCCAAAAAATCGTGAAAGGGTTTATAAAAGCTGAAAATTTCGTTTTTTTATGTGTTATTTAGTTTTGTTTGTCGGATGTCCGCCCGCCCGCGTCGCGTTTAACAGTGGAGCAGCTGCTGTGGTCCGTGGAGACTCTGTCGACCAGCAAGAGGGTTTAAAGTTTAAACTTTTAACTGTTAACATTTTATTGAATTCATACGTGGCTTCTTTGCGTTGGGAGGGAGCTGAAGATAGCTCGAGCTTGCAGATTGGGTGCCGCCAGGGTTTGCTGCTCAGTGCTGCCGCCAGGTAAGTTAAAAAAATTTCACCATTGCCATCTTCATAATCGAATACCACAAGACCCCAAATCTACACTATATTCTTATTTACTCTCTGTTTGAACTTTGATATTCAGAGAGGCCATTGTCACCACTGCCCAGCCATAATTTTTCATCAAAATTTTGTTCAAAACTCGTCACAAGGACAACAATGCCCTCCTCGTTGTTGACTGTCAAAGGGCTGTCGGCACTATGAACTGAGCAAATTAATTCTGAATGCAAAAACAGTTCTGAAAGTTTTAATTTAATAATTTTATTAATTTCTCAACAGAGAGCTACCTCTATGCCTAATGCCACAATTGAAGCCCATTCCTTCTAGAAGCAATTTGACTGTATTGTTCAGATTTCAAATGACATAAAAGAGCATTTAGGATAGCAATGAGTTTGCTTATGACAGCAATGAGAAATTAAATGCAAAGAGACAAATCCAGAAATTTTCTCCTTATCCAGTTTAGAATCGGCACAGTGTAATGTTGGAAGCATTTACAGAGATGCTAACTGTTCTAGTTTCTAAAAAACTTTCAAACCTATAAGCATGACCAACTCTTTCCTTGTCCATATATTCATCCCTAAGATTGCCATCCATATATATCTCCCAAATTCTGTCCTTAGAATCAATCTTCAATCCTTCTCCAGGGATGCCAACTGTCCTACCAGATTCCTCTTCCGTGGGACCAGAGCTGCCTTCTATGATCTATCACATGAAGTTTGATAAAGCATGCTTGCTCCTCTTAATGTTGATTGTCAATGACTGGTGGCCCATCAAAATACAATATGTATGACCTGCCACTGTTCTGCGCTAAGAATGAATCTTCAATGATGCTGCCATTATCATAGTTCTTAAGGTGGTATTCATGGATGTGTACAGTTGGTTATGGCTATTCCTTCCTTGAAATTCAACACATTCAGCGTTCAGTTCATACTATTTAGTGATTTTAAATTTTAATTTATGTGATGGGCAATTTTTAATTTTTTTTAAAATTTTTGTTTTGTGCCCAGGTTCAAAGTTCAAATATCAAAAAGTTTCAAACAAAATGCCAAGGAATTTGGATCCTTTCTGGCAGTATGGTGAACCTGATACTATACCCGAAACTGGAGGACTCAATAGAATGTATTTGTCTTGCAAGTTGTGTGGAAAGCATATGTCAGGGGGTATCGCCAGATTAAAATGCCATATAGGGCAAATTCCAGGGCAAAATGTAGAACTTTGCCCAAATCCGTGTCCAGAAATGATCCGACAGGCCATTAAAGCCTTGATGGAAAAAGAAGATGGCAAAGACACCAGGGCAGTAATAAAAAGGCAACTTGTAGGGAGCTCAACACAGGGGGTAAGTGAGAGTGCTTCTTCTGGTTCAGCATTACCTTCCAGTTCCAACCCCTCGGCTTTTTCATCCTTTTTTGTCCCTAGAACGACACCTGGTGCACAACCTGGCATCAAATCAGCAATTAAAAAAAAGGAAAAGGCAGAAGCTGATAGGTTGGTGAGTAGATGTCTTCTATGGAGTGATGTTCCTTTCAACATTGCCAAGACAAACCCATTCTACCAACCTATGTTTGATGTTGTTGCTGTCGTTCGCCCGGGGTACAAAGCCCCTACCTTTGCACAGTTGAGAGGGCCTCTTCTTCAAGAGGAAAAGAATGGTTGCACTGCTAGACTGGAGGAGTTTAGGGCATCTTGGGAACACACTGGATGCACAGTCATGTCAGATGGTTGGACTGACCAGAAGGGTAGGACCCTTCTTAACTTCTTGGTTAGTTGTCCCAAGGGGACAATGTTTATGAAATCTGTTGACGCATCTGCAGACATTAAAGATGCGCGTTTATTATGTGAGTTGTTGGAGATCTTCATTCAGGAAATAGGCCCACAGAATGTTGTCCAAGTCATAACGGACAACGCTGCAAATTATGTTGCAGCTGGCAGGTTGCTTATGGAGAGGTATCCTACCCTGTTTTGGACACCTTGTGCTGCTCATTGTATTGACTTGATGTTGGAGGATATAGGTAAGATTCCTATGGTGAGACATATTGTTGAATCATCCAAGAGCATAACAAAATTTATTTACAATCATGCATCTGTGCTTAACTTGATGAGAAGATTCACCAACAACAAAGAGTTGGTGCGTCCTGCGATAACACGCTTTGCCACTACTTTCATATCTCTTCAGTCTCTGTTGAATTCTATGTGGGACGTGAAGAGCATGTTTCTTTCACAGGATTGGCGTGAGTTATCTATTAGCCGCAAACCAGAGGGAGAGGGCATATGCAGACTTGTTTCATATGATCAAGAGTTTTGGGTAGGAGTAGAGGAGGTGTGTGCCATTTCAGAACCTTTGGTAAGGGTTCTTCGGTTGGTTGATGGAGAGAAGCCCGCAATGGGCTACTTGTATGAGGCCATGGATAGGGCCAAAGAAGCCATTCGTGCTTATTATGCGGATAAGGGAGATGAGGGGTTAGAGAAACAACAGGTCATATGGAGAGTGATTGATGACCGATGGAACAATACCCTCCATCGCCCCATTCATGCTGCAGGTATCTACTTCAACCCCGCATTTTCTTACTCCTGTGGTTTCAGATTTGATGCCGAGGTGATGGATGGATTCTTCACATGTGTTGAGAGGATGGTGGTATCTGAGCAAGAACGTGAAGAAATTTCCAAAGAAATGGAACTATATAGGATGGCTGGTGGCACATTTGGTTTTACCATGGCTATTAAGGATAGGACGACCAAAATGCCAGGTAAGCTTCAGTTTGTTTCAATTTTCATTGTTCAACTTTCAAATTTAATAATTCATTGTCTCTTCATAATTTTTGCTTCTCATTTTTATTTTAACTTGTAGATGCTTGGTGGACAAGCTATGGTGGTAGAGTACCCCATCTCCAAAAGCTTGCCATCCGAGTGCTCAGCCAGACATGTAGTTCCTCTGGGTGTGAGCACAATTGGAGTGTCTTTGACAAAATACATAGCAAAAAGCGCAACAGGTAAAAAAATTTCAAATTAAATTTTTGAAATAATTTGATTATTTTTACTATATAAATTTTCCAAGTACTAATTTATAATCTATGACCCTTTACAAATTGGAATCCCAACGTCTCAATGACATGGTGTATGTCTACTACAATCTTCGATTGTGGATGAGACAAATTCAGAAAACTCCTGATATGGATGCCATTTCATTGGACAATATTGATACCACTGCTACATGGAGGGTCGAGACTGAGAGGCAGGTCATGGAATCGACCCCTGATTGGTTAGATGTGGATCCAGAGGCATTAGTGCTAGAGGAGGAAGCAGATGCACAGCAGGAGGAGCCAGTGGTAGAGGAGGAGGAGCAGAGTCAGGAGGCAGAGCAGGAGGAGGATGTGGAGGAGGAGGTGACACCATCTAGGATGGGCAGTAGCAGTGGCAGCGTCAGTGGCAGAGCACAGAGGCCACCTATTTTTTTTGCTTCTAGAGGACGACTGGGTCCATCTGTATTCCGAGGGGCAGAGCCTTCTTCCTCTAAAGGAAAAGGCAAATCCATTCCCTATTCCCGTAAAAGGGGCAGGGGATCTTCATCTTAGTGACTTACTTTATGACATGGAGATGACTCATGATATACATTATTATATTTTTTGTTGATATTTTGACTCTTGAGACTGAGACTCAAGATTCAGGACTCGATTCACTATTTTGATATGTGATGTAGCACTAGACTTCATATACATATTATATATTAGCTTTCTTTACATGTTTATGTGGAAATGCATGTAATATTCCCAATTAGCTTTGCTAATTGGAATATTTCATTTTTGTTTAATTTTGCCGCTTTAGCTAGAAATAATAAATAAAGTGAGAAATAAGAGGGGTCACCTCACTTTAGCCACCTCACTTTATAAAATAAAGTGTTTTTCCTAGTTGATTGACGTTATAACTTAGAAAAGAGGCCTTGGGGGTCCACATGTGTATGAGGGGAGGCCTCCCTTGCCGGGCGACCCAAGGTTAGCTTTCATGGGCTAAGGGGAGAGTGAAGAACGCGGTCGAGTCTTGGAGGAGTTTAGCACTATAAAAGGTGGGGTTCTCACCTCAAATTTTTGGTATGCTTGATTTGATATTGATATTGAGAGCTAGACTTCTGTCTGCTTCAGCACGCCGGTTGTTTAGTCGGTCTGCAGCACTGTTTAGTGCAACCGAGTGTCTCCGGTCGGAGATCTCACCCATAGCCTCGGGGGACTTCGAGTGTCTGCCCTGGTAAGGTTATTTCTGGTTTCACCCTTAGCTTCGGGGGACTTCGAGTGCCCGCCCTAGTGAGGTTATTTTCTGAATAACATCCTTCAGTTTCAGTGGTAGTCAGCAGCAGTTCTTGGTGGAGATTTGGAGAGAAGGAAGCCCTTACGTGTGCGCGGATGCGAGGGCGGGGACGGACTTGTTCGGAGAACCTAAGGGCGCTGAGGAGACGTCAGATCCCCGAGAGAGCGGGGGACGGTTCGCGGGAGAGGGAGAAGGGCCGCGATCCGGAGTTGGCTCCAGCGGGGAAAGGACGCAGATCTGGGGAAGCATTGGCAGAACCAGTCTTGGAGGACGCAGATCTGAGAGATTCAGCCTTGGAGAGTGTAGATCTGGAGGGATAGCATCAGATCCAGCCTTGGAGGATACAGATCTGAGGAGATATTGGCAGATCTAGCCTTGGAGAGTGCAGATCTGGAGAGATAGCATCAGATCCAGCCTTGGGGGATACAGATCTGAGGAGATATTGTCAGATCCAGCCTAGATCTGAAGAAATAGCAGCAGATCTGGCCTTAGAGGACGTAGATCTGGAGTGATAGGACACAGATCTGGAAAGGAGGATTCAGATCTAGCAGATCTGAGGGAGAGAGAACGCAGATCCAGTCAGGGAGGACGCTGATCTGATGAGCAGAGTCTGGTGAGTGAGATTTGACAGCGTTTTCAGTGTTTTCAGCCTGGAGGAGTAGATCTTGCCATCTGGAGGTTCTGTAGCCAGTATTACATCTGTCCTCTGCGCTGTCACTAGCAGAGACAGCGTTTTTACTGTTGAGGGTTTGGAGGACTGAGATCAGCCATCTTCTAGTCTTCAGTTGGTAGCTCTATTGCATTCCAGCAGCAGCTCTTCTTCAGCCAGCTAGGACGCTGTCCTTATTTGCAGCCATTGTTTGTCTGAGAGGGTCTCCACTTGCCTAGGGCAAGGATAGGTGCACTCATTCTGATTATCTTGTACTCCTATCTATGTGTTCTGAGATTAATAAAATGGCTTAGAATTCTGGCATTCTATGTGTACTTGATCTATTATCTGGTTCCAGCATTTGTTTATGTATATCTGTCTGGCATATTTCTGTGTATTACTGGTTATTTCCCTTTGGGGATATTACAGTGGTATCAGAGCATAATTCTGGCTCAGCCTGTGGTCTATGACATCAGAGAAGAAATCATACAGAGCAATAGCAGTTGCAATTCCAGAAACGCAGTTGGAAAAAGGGCCAAAATAAAAAGGGTCAAATTTTGAAGTTTGGAATTAGGAAAAACGTTTTCTGGGTTTTTCTGGGTTTTGGACAAGGATCACCTTCCCAAATTCCTGGAATTTTCTGAGTAGTTTCCAATGGGTAAATCGGAGGTCGAAGTTAAGCAGCAGTATGGTTTTGCAGCAGCCGTGCAGTTTCTGAGGAGCCGGTAGGCACCTAGCAGAAAATGCCAATGGTTGGTGGTGACGATTCGAGGAGATGGGGGACAGCAGTACAGCGAGAGATAGATCTGGCTCGGATGGTTGGCATTTTCGCAGAGTATCAGGCTTTCGGACCGACGTTCATGAAGGCTCTCTCATTCAGAGATTATGTTCAGGTCCAGTATGGCATTAGATTCCGTGATCATCACCAGGGGCACAGGCACCACCGTGATGACCACCGCGCAGCTAGCAGATTTCATTTGCCCACGTTTGATGGCTCATCAAACGGTTCGGCAAAATCCTGGGTGGAGAAGCTGGACATCTATTTCCAGCTTAACCAGATGACGCAGTCAGAGGCCATTAAGGTGGCAACATTGCATCTGGATGGTGAGGCCCGGGATTGGTGGTTCCATGGGATGGTGACACTAGGGCATTCTACAGTGACGACATATGCCGAGTTTACTCGGAGGGTGGTAGAGCACTTTGACAGGAGGGATCCGGAGCAGCATTTTGTTGAGCTGACCAAGCTCAAACAGACTGGGAGTGCAGAGACATACATTTCAGACTTCTTGAGGATTTCGGTGATGGTACCTGATTTATCTGCAGCTCGGATGGGGTGCATGTTTGTGGAGGGGCTGTCAGAGCCACTTCGTGGCCTAGTCCGGTCGAACAGGCCGGCTACCCTTCAGGATGCCATCAGCAGGACTCGGGACTTACAGGATGTCTTACCCAGGACTCAGACACCTTATCCCCAGAGACAGGCCTTCCAGCCTAAGGGTAAGGACACGAGGGCTCCGCCTCCCAAGGCGAATCCTGGACGAGGGCAGTTTGATGATGAGGCCAGGAGAGAGCTGAGGAGGGAGCGGTTGTGCTTCACTTGCCGGGAGCCATGGGCACCGGGACACAGGTGTGCGGCAGGGAAGGCACACTTCATTGAGGTCTTCTCCGAGAGCAGTGGAGAAGAGGATGAGGGAACACAGGATTGCAGGGAGTTCGAGGATACACCTAGTGAGACACAGGACTCACCATCATTAGAGACCTCCTTGACCGTGCCAGTTGATATCGTAGTGGAGGAGGTAGAGCCTACCCCGGTAGAGCCACCCACTGAGGTGATGACTGGAGCCATGTCCGAGTCTTCGGGTGGTAGCAGCACACGACAGATGGGTGAGGTATCAGGAGATATATCCATTATCGATGAGGCACTAGGGGATACAGAGGTATCGGATGATGGTCGCAGACGGCGGTATCATCGGCTTCGGACGGACCTTCGAGCTTTGAGGGAGAAGGCCGCGTCAGTACGGGAGACCATTTTGTTGCAGGACCAGGAGCTGGAGGGTATGAGAGTGACTTGTGCCAAGTCGGCGGCCAAGTTGGTCCACATTGGGGAACAGCTGGATTCCCTGATGGTACAACCAGAGGGCACATTGGAGCGTCAGATCATTCCCCTTCAGGTATGCATGGATGGGACTGGCGGTGTTGTTGAGTCATCTCTTCCCGTTGGAGAGAGAGAGGCAGAGCCACCTAGTCAGATCTCATATATTGACTTGGATAATGGTATGAGACGATTAGAGTTGCACAGGGTACAGCAGCCACGTGTTGAGGTTGGATGGCGAGAGATTTTGAGTTGGTACTCGATGGAGCGGACTATGGATGAAGAGGAGGTCTCAAGGAGAGATCTCACTGGAGATGAACTTCGACACACCATGGGGTGCAATGACTTTCTTCCCTTCTCACAAGAGCAAATAGAAGATGGTGGACATCTTAGGATGGATAACATCTCTCATGCTTGTGTTGAACATCCCTTGAGCCATACACATCATGATGAGAGGTTTTTGCCTACCACCTATTTGATTCTTGATAGGGTCTCATTGGTCCTTGAGAAGTTTATATTTCGAAATCCCATGAAGTGCAAAATCAGAAATTTGATTTGGGAGGATGGTAGCCCTCATGGGAGGAGTACCAGGATGAGGAGAAGGAGGCATCCACAAGTGATTGAGTGGATGGGGATGATGAGCAAAGAGCTAGGAGGCTACTTGCAGATCTGTGCTACCAGGCAGCAGGAGGCTTGGCTGCGCTGGTTACTCTTGAGGGAGTTTGGCCATCACTTGTACTTGCAGATCTATGATACCGGGCAGCAGGAGGCTTGGCTGCGCTGGTTACTCCTGAAAGAGTTTGGCCATCACTTGGCAAACACTCTTCCTAAGAGTAGGAGGTTGGGGAAAAGAAGGATGGATACTTGCATCATTGAGCAGCATAGAGTATGGATGCATGGTGTTGATGTGTTACTCATATCATTCATTGTGTCTTCGTCACATGAGTTGCATGATGGAGGTATGGGGAGGCAACACAATTTCTTGTTGCTTTGCTGGGGAGAGCAAGGGCAGATTTGCCCCCACACTTTGCATGATGTTGCAGGAGGAGGAGATGGCACTATCTCCATGGTCTTTGATGGGGAAGCACTTCCATCTTGGGAGGTATTCCATATTTATTGCAGCATTATTAGAGGAGTCTTTGACAAGGAGCATGTCAAAGAACAGAGTCTTATACTGACAGGAACTCATTTGCATGAGCTCACAGCGTTGTCACCTTGGAGCAGAACATTATGGATGAAGTGTGCACAGCAAAGATATGGTGGATCTATAACCCATAGGTCCCAGGATCACGTCATATTTGTTGCACAAAGAGGAGGGAATGATGATAGAGACATCTATGGCATGTTCTTCTTGACTTGGGTTTCCGAGCATGAGGAGGATTACCTTCTTGCACCACATGAGACCTTCAGCATTTCCTTCATTTTGCTCTTGATCATGTCTTCATTTGCTGATATAGATCAGATCTGTATGGGAGGCTTGATTATGAGGGAGACACATGAGCTGAATGTGCCTTTGAGTATCTTCTGCACTACATGTTCTAATAGGAGCATGGGAGGAGGCATGGCCACCACTACTACATATGTGTTCTCTTTTGAGGTGGGCCATGAGATTGATATTCATCCATTGTACAGCTATGGGCAAGTGTTTGGCCTTATGTTGTTGTCATATTCATCCATTTACTATCCATTAGTGGATGTGATGAATCTTGCACATTGCTTGCCATGTGATTTTCTGAAGTTGCAGTGGATGAGACTACGTTGTATCCTTGTGAGAGATTGTTTGCATTATGTATCCTCAGGTAGAACCTTCAGCAAACATCTCATTAGGGTGATCCATGATGACCATGTCATATTCTTCATGGATGGTTTGTTTTGGGCCAGCTTGTTCTTCATTGATAGAGGGACCTTCTATGGTGGATTGTTTTTCACTTTGCCATTGGAGGGCAATGATTTTGCAGCCCAGGATCAGCATAGACTCTACACTTGTCATGAGTGGAGAGAAGGACGGCATGGGGTAAGCTATGATGCTTGCCAAGTTCATATTTCCAGCCCACCTTCATTACCAGAGCTTGAGGTGGAAGGAGGTTTTCAGGAGTTGCCTTGTTGGGAGGTGGCTCATTTTGTCTGGATGATTGCTTGGAGATGGAGGATCCACAGGAGGGAGATATTCCTCATTATATTTTCGACTCCATGCCTTGATTGGAGAGAGGTGACGAGTTGGTTCACAGTTAATGGGCCAGCTTACACAGTCATAGATGCAGAGCAGCAGCGGTCATGGTCTTCAGTCATAGCCAGAGGCAGTGAGCAGTCCGAGCCATGGGACTTGGGCTATTATTGGCCATGGTGGCGATGGGACACGGGCGGATTGTTGGTTGGCTGGTATCATGAGAAATCAGTTTGGGATCCTGGCATTGAGATATCCCTTCGTATCAGGGTGATGCAGGAGATAGAGAGGTTTCAGTGGGACCCAGGCACATTTTGCAGTATCGGTGAGGAGCATCAGCTAGAGAGTAGGCTTGTTCAAGCACTGCTTGAGAACAAGCAATTGTTGCCGGACGAGGATGCCACTTGGGAGAGCGAGCAGACTTTACAGCATCCATCACTTCAGTTGCTTGAGGACAAGCAACGTTTTGCCGGGGGAGACTGTAATATTCCCAATTAGATTTGCTAATTGGAATATTTCATTTTTTGTTTAATTTTGCCGCTTTAGCTAGAAATAATAAATAAAGTGAGAAATAAGAGGGGTCACCTCACTTTAGCCACCTCACTTTATAAAATAAAGTGTTTTTCCTAGTTGATTGACGTTATAACTTAGAAAGGAGGCCTTGGGGGTCCACATGTGTATGAGGGGGAGGCCTCACGCTGACCCAAGGTTAACTGCGCAGGCTAAGGAGAGTGAAGGATGCAGTCAAGGTTTTGGGGGGAGTTTAGCACTATAAAAGGTGGGGTTCTCACCTCATTTGGTCATGCTTGATTTGATATTGATATTGAGAGCTAGACTTCTGTCTGCTTCAGCACGCCGGTTGTTTAGTCGGTCTGCAGCACTGTTTAGTGCAACCGAGTGTCTCCGTTCGGAGATCTCACCCTTAGCCTCGGGGGACTTCGAGTGCCTGCCCTAGTAAGGTAATTTCCTGAGTAACATCCTTCAGTTTCAGTGGTAGTCAGCAGCAGTTTCTTGGTGGAGATTTGGAGAGAAGGAAGCCCTTCTGGTGTGCACGCAGTCCCGAGAGGGAGCGGGGCCCATTCCCGGAGGGAGCGGGGCCCGCGATCGGATGGCGGGCGGGCGGTCGGAGAGAAGGGGAGACGCGAATCCGGTTGGCTCCAGCGGGAAGGACGCGGATGCGGGAGGCATTGGCGGAGACCGATCCTTGGAGGCCTTGGTCTGGGAGATTCGGCCTTGGAGAGTGTAGATGCAGGTGATAGCATCGAGATCCGGCCTTGGAGGATACGGATGCGAGGGCTGTGTGGCGAGATCTGGCACTTGGAGATGCGAGATGCGGAGGGATAGCATCAGAATCCGGCGGCGCAGGAGGATATCGTCCGAAGATCCAACACACCCAAGGCCTAGACTCTGAAGAAATAGTAGCGGATACGGCCTTAGAGGACGTAGATGCGGGTGAGTAGGACTGGCGGATGCGGAAGGGAGGAGTCGGATCTAGCGGTCCGAGGGAGAGAGGACGCAGATCCATTCAGGAGGGACGCTGATCTGATGAGCAGAGTCTGGTGTGTGGGATTTGACAGCGTTTTCAGTGGTTCCAGCCTTGAGGAGTTGATCTTGCCATCTGGAGGTTCTGTGGCCAGCATTTCATCTGTCTTCTGCGCTGTCACTAGCAGAGACAGCGTTTTTATTGGTGAGGGTTTGGAGGGTTGAGATCAGCCACCTTCTAGTCTTCAGTTCACAGTTCCATTGCATTTCAGCAGCAGCTCTTCAGCCAGCTAGGACGCTGTCCTTATTTGCAGCCATTGTTTGTCTGAGAGGGTCTCCACTTGCCTAGGGCAAGGATAGGTGCACTCATTCTGATTATCTTGTACTCCTATCTATGTGTTCTGAGATTAATAAAATGGCTTAGAATTCTGGCATTCTATGTGTACTTGATCTATTATCTGGTTCCAATGTTTGTTTATGTATTTCTGTCTGGCATATTTCTGTGTATTACTGGTTATTTCCCTTTGGGGATATTACAATGCATTTATTTGATGTTGTGGATACTTTAGATGCTAAAAAAATTGAAAATTTTTGAATAATTTTGTATTTTTTTAATTTTGCCGACTTTTTGCCGACTTTTTCGAAAAAGTCCCGACTTTGCCGACTTTTTCAACTTTTTTACCCTTGCCGATTTAATCCCGACTCCGACTTTTTCCACACTGATTCCAGATGCTAAAGGGAGAAGAGATCGACCCCTTCCTCATTAAATTGAAGGCGATCCGTGATCAACGTGTTGCTGTGGGGGCCACACCTGATGAAGGTCTTATGGTAAGGACTGCTCTGAGTGCAGTTTCCAATGAGTGGGATAATTTTTTCCAAGGCATCTTGGGCAGAGCAATGCTTCCAAGTTGGGAAAACATGTGGGCAACTCTTCGACAAGAAGAGATCAGGAGGATGACCAAGGCGGGCATCAGTAGCGGAGGGATCAAAATCAAGAAGGAGGAGGAAGATGCGGCTCTCGCATCTAAAGGACAACATGGGCAGCAGAGGAAGAAGAAGAAAGACCTTTAAAAGTTCAGATGCTTCAGGTGTGGTGAATTAGGACGTTTTGCCACAACATGCCCTATCAAAAAGAAGGACAAATACGATACGGATTTGAAGGATGCCGCAACTAAGGACGATGATGGAGATGATGATGATGTGGCCATGAGTTCTCATGTGCCTCAGGAGAAGAGGTGGGGCAACATTGATCCTTTCGAACTACAGTGAAGGGGCAGGATCCTTAAGGGGCCCAAACTCTTGGATCACATACGGCTACGGGAGCCCTTAATGACAGTAGCGGGATGACTGGAGTCAGTTGGTGCGAGGGATGATGGAGAAACATTGGCAGAGCTAGAACGCTGAAGACTGGAGCAATGCAAAGCAGAGGCAGCAGCAGTGTAGCAACAACACCAAGGTTGATGGACTTCAACAGTGCAGAGGCAGTGCTTATGTTGTACAAAGCAGCAGCAGCACAGAGGCTTCAAAGGGACAACGTAGATTAGCAGCAGAGGGTGCTTCAGTATCGAGGTGCACCCAGATTGACTTGTATATCAAGATTTTTGGGTGATGTTTTCAATTGTTTAACTCTCAACCACTGAGTTGCAATGCAACAATTCGCAGTGGCAATGTTATGGGCAGCATGATGCAACATTTTGAGAGGGAGTTGTAGTACATATGATTCAGTGTCATTGGCAGTGACATGGGCAGCAGTACAGATAGCAGCAGCGCAATGGATGAGGGGCAACAGTCGAGCATTAGCAGCACAGAGGACCGATGCTAGGGATCAGAATAATGCTTCTGGTGAGAAGTGTTGCTAGAGCACATTCCTCGCTAAGATGGAGTGTTGATTTTTGGGTAGCATCGGATGTGCTCTAGCTCCAAAACTTTGTGGAGGGGCTAGAACACATGAGATCTCCAAGACCCAGAAATCGTTTGGAGAAATCCACACGTGGCTTAAGTTATTCATATAATTAATTATTTTAATGGGGACCCTAAGTCTAAACTTAGGGAAATTATATAATTAAAGTGAATTAATTTAACATGTGGGTGAGAATGTTCTAAGTTACAAGGATCAAGTCTTTTCTAATCTTAGCCGTCGATTAGAGATTAGATCACGATTGTTGATTCATCAATAGGAAAAGTATTAAAGGAAGGCTTAGGGTCAGTTGGAGGATACACACAGTGGATCTTAGAGATCGAATTCTTCTGATGGAGCAGTGCTCGAACAAAGAACAGATCTGAGTGATTAAGAGAAGCAATGAGGTGCAGATGTAGTAATTGGTCGGAGGACCAAGAGTGCATTGCAGAGCAAGGGTAGCAAAGACGCAGAGGAAGCAGTGCAGCCACCAGGAGAGGTGACGCACCTAGAGAGGCTGACTCAGGCCCACATAGGGAGGGTTACGCAGTGATTCCGAGGGATAGTCTAGAATCAGCTAAAGCTCGGGTTTTCTAAGCCGGCAGGGCTGAAACTCAATTTCTGGAGAGGCAGATTAGCACAGAGGAAGGGTGACGCAGTCCATCAGCCAGACCCACGCAGGCTTACACAGTAGCAGCGTAGAGACTGCGCATAGGTAGCTGGGGTTTCACCAGTGTCTGATCCGAATCAGCCGGGACTTGCAGATTGAGTTAAAACTCACAAATTATCTCTGTTTGCCAAGGTTTTCTCTGTTGGGTGAGACGGATTATGGCACCCTAGATGTACTCAGAATAGTGTTGCTTAATAATATAAACCCTCAGAACTGTTGCACCAATTGTCCCACATTGGGTTTTTCCGTGGACATTTGTCTGAAAAATTTGTGTGCTTCGTCTGTGTGCTTTACTTATTTTTCAGCACTTGATCTGTATAATTGTGTAGGCTGCAGTGTATTTAATTTGATTTTTTCCTGAATTATTCAGAAAATAACTTGTAATTAAAGAAAAACAAGTAGGAGAAGTAAATCAGATTTATTGCAATTGGATTTCTGGTTTAGATTCATAGATTTTCGTAGTGATTTGAAATAAAATAATTAAGCCAACTAGCTTAAATTATGTAATATTCCCAATTAGCTTTGCTAATTGGAATATTTCATTTTTTGTTTAATTTTGCCGCTTTAGCTAGAAATAATAAATAAAGTGAGAAATAAGAGGGGTTACCTCACTTTAGTCACCTCACTTTATAAAATAAAGTGTTTTTCCTAGTTGATTGACGTTACAACTTAGAGAGGGGGCCTTGGGGGTCCACATGAGTATGAGGGGGAGGCATCAGGCTGACCCAAGGTTAACTGCGCAGGCCAAGGAGAGTGAAGGACGCAGTCAAGGTTTTGGAGGGAGTTTAGCACTATAAAAGGTGGGGTTCTCACCTCATTTTGGGTATGCTTGATTTGATATTGATATGGAGAGCTAGACTTCTGTCTGCTTCAGCACGCCGGTTGTTTAGTCGGTCTGCAGCACTGTTTAGTGCAACTGAGTGTCTCCGGTCGGAGATCTCACCCTTAGCCTCGGGGGACTTCGAGTGCCTGCCCTGGTAAGGTTATTTTCTTAGCATCACCCTTAGCTTCGGGGGACTTCGAGTGCCTGCCCTAGTAAGGTTATTTTCTGAGCATCATCCTTCAGTTTCAGTGGTAAATTGCAGTAGTTTCTGGTGGAGATTTGGCAGAGGAGATACCCCTTCTTGAGACTGCGCAGATCTGGAGAGATAGCAGCAGATCCAGCCTTGGAGGACGCAGATCTGGAGAGATAGCAGCAGATCCAGCCTTGGAGGACGCAGATCTGGAGAGATAGCAGCAGATCCAGCCTTGGAGGACGCAGATCTGGAGGGATAGCAGCAGATCCAGCCTTGGAGGACGCAGATCTGGAGAGATAGCAGCAGATCTAGCCTTGGAGGACGCAGATCAGGAGAGATAGGACGTAGATCCAGCAGATCTAGCCTTGGAGGACACAGATCTGGAGAGATAGGACGCAGATCTGGAGAGGGAGGACTCAGATCTAGCAGATCTGGGCAGGGAGGACGCAGATCCAGTCAGGGAGGACACTGATCTGATGAGCAGGGTCTTTGTGTGGGGTTTTGGCAGCGTTTTTCAGTGTTTCCAGCCCTGAGGAGTTTGGTTATCTCATCTGGAGGGATTGTGGTTGGATTCACCCTTTTTTTGGCCAGCGTTCCATTTGGCTTCTGCGCTGTCACTAGAAGAGACAGCGTTTTCCATTGGTGAGGGTTTGATTGGTGGTGGAGCATCAGTTTCACATTCTCTGGGGTTTGTTTGGAGGATTGAGATCAGCCATCTCTCTAGTTTTCAGCTCATAGTTCCAGTGCATTCCAGCAGCAGTTCTTCATAGGAGATCTTCAGCCAGCTAGGACGCTGTCCCTATCTGCAGCCATTATTTGTTCTGAGAGGGTCTCCACTTGCCTAGGGCAAGGATAGGTGCACTCATTATGATTGTCTTGTATTCCTATCTATGTATTCTCAGATTAATAAAATGGCTTAGTGTTCTGGCATTCTATGTGTACTTGTTCCATTACCTGGTTCCAGCATTTTGTTTTATATATCTGTCTGGCATATTTCTGTGTATTACTGGTTATTTTCCCTTTGGGGATATTACAGTGGTATCGGAGCATAGATCTGGCTCAGCCTGTGGTGCTAGCAGTCTATGACGCCCGGGGATAATCCCTACATCTATCAGAAGAAACGCAGAGAAACTGAGAGTGGGTGGAAGTTTCCTTTCGGGGGAAGTGATTCTGATCAGGAGCCACCTGAGACAGATTCAGAGGCAAAGCAGCCTGAGAAGGGCCCAGAGCAGCGTAACCCAATGGCAGATGATGATGTGAGGTTTAAAGAGGCGGTCCTCCGTCACATGCAGGAGACGTCACAGAGGCTCTTGGCCATGGAGATCAGTCAGAGAGAACTCCCTAGAGTTCTTCAGATCGGTGAGGGATCGGGTATGTCTCGCCACGTACCAGTGCACGATGCTATCCCCATTGTGACGGCTCAGGTACCCGTGCGATCCACTATGCCCACATTCTTGCCAGAAGACACAGGGACAGGAGTGCGGGGAGGTGCACAGAGGGATAATCCAGCACCCACGCGACCCACCATGCCTACATTCCTGGTAGAGGACGAGGGGTCGACAGCACCGAGAGAGTTGAGTCCAGCTCGATGGGCAGCCGTTTTTGCAGAGTGGCAGGCCTTAGGACAGGCATTCATGGATACTCTCCCCTTCGAGCGCTATCTCCAGTTTCAGTACGGCATCAAACCCCATGATCAGCACCAGCCCAAGGGGCACGGATACCACCGTGATGACCACCGTGCGGCTAGTAGATTCCATTTGCCTATGTTTGATGGTTCATCAAAGAATTCGGCAAAGTCCTGGGTGGAGAAGCTGGATATCTATTTCCAGCTTAACCAGATGTCGGAGACGGAGGCCATTAAGATGGCTACATTGCATTTAGAGGGTGAGGCTCAGGACTGGTGGTTTCATGGGATGGCGACACTCGGGCATTCCACAGTGACGACATATGCCGAGTTTACCAGGAGGGTGGTAGAGCGCTTTGACAGGAGGGATCCGGAGCAGCATTTTGTTGAGCTGACTAAGCTCAAACAGACTGGGAGTGCAGAGGCATACATTTCAGATTTCTTGAGGGTTTCGGTGATGGTACCCGACTTATCGGCAGCCCGGATGGTTTATATGTTTGTGGAGGGGCTGACAGAGCCACTTCGTGGCCTAGTCCGGTCGAACAAACCGGCTACACTACAGGATGCTATCAGTAGGACTCGAGACTTACAGGATGTCTTGCCCAGGACTCGGCCACCTTATCCCCAGAGACAGGCTTTCCAGCCTAAGGGTAAGGACACGAGGGCTCCGCCTCCCAAGGCGAATCCGGGACGAGGGCAGATTGATGATGAGGCCAGGAGAGAGCTGAGGCGGAAGCGATTATGCTTCACTTGCCAGGAGCCATGGGCACCGAGACACAAATGTGCGGCAGGGAAGGCACATTTCATAGAGGTCTTCTCCGAGAGCAGCGGAGAAGAGGATGAGAGGATGATGAGGAGGCAGGAGGATGTTACGCAGCACAGAGTACCTTACCACCTCCACCACCCGCGACAGGTGGGGCATCATTTGCACCTACTGGGGGAGCTCTAGCAGCACTGCGAGGAGTCCCCAAGTATTTGACTTTGCGCGTACGGGGGACAGTGCGCGGACAGCGGGTTTCAGTCTTAGTCGATAGTGGGGCCACCCACAACTTCATTGATGCCCAGATGGTTGAGCGGAGAGGCATACCGACGGAGGGCTTTGATGGGTTTTCTGTTTTGGTACCAGGAGATCAGACCATGGCATGTGCTCGATATGTACCCGAATTATCAGTGACGATGGGCACTTATACATTGACCGATCACTTCTTTGTGGTGGACATTCCGGACACCAATGTGATATTGGGAGTTCAGTGGCTTATTACTCTAGGGAAGGTCACGACGGATTGGAAGGCCCTAGAGATGGAGTGGGATGATCCCAAGACGGGGAAGCATGAGAAGATACGAGGGCAGAACACATATCCACCCCAGACAGTATCGGCACACAGCATGGAGGCGACTTTCCGCAAGGGAGTTATAGAATGGGCAGTCGAGTTGCGGGCTTCAGAGGCAGTGGATACAGGGCGGACGGTGCACCCTGATCTACAGTCTATTCTCGATAGATATGCAGTGGTTTTTGGGGACATTCCGCCAGGACAACCACCGGATCGGGGGTTTGAGCACACGATCGAGCTTGAGCATGGGATACAGGCTGTGATTACCACACCATATAGGCATCCCAAGGCCTATCGGGATGAGATAGAGCGAGCCATTCAGGAGTTGCTGGCCCTTGGTCACATTCGGCCCAGCACTAGTCCTTTTGCTTCTTCAGTGGTGCTGGTGAAGAAGAAGGACGGCACATTACGCATGTGCATCAACTACAGGGCTCTGAACAAGAAGACCTTGAAGAACAGATACCCCATTCCCCGGATCGACGAGCTGATGGATGAGTTGAGAGGAGCACGGTTCTTCTCAAAGATTGATTTGAGATCCGGGTACCATCAGATACGCGTGAGGGAACAGGACATTCCCAAGACCGCTTTCAGGTGTCATTATGGACACTTTGAGTTTCTGGTCATGCCATTTGGGTTGACCAATGCACCTGCTACTTTCCAGTCTTGTATGAATCACATTTTCAGGGATCATCTGAGAAAGTTTGTGCTGGTTTTCTTTGACGACATCCTTATATACAGCAGGACTTGGGAGGAGCATCTCCAGCATATTGAGACGGTCTTGCACATTTTGGAGGAGCAGCAGTTCTATGCCAAGCTCTCCAAGTGTGAGTTTGGGATGACGGAGATGCTGTATCTGGGACACATTATAGGAGTGGACGGAGTGAGAGTCCACGAGGAGAAAATCTGGGCTATCAGGGACTGGCCAGAGCCACGGAATGTGACGGAGCTTCGAGGGTTTATTGGTATCTGCACCTACTACAGGAAGTTCGTCAAGGGCTTCTCTCAGCTTGCTGCACCCCTCACGGATCTGACGAGGAAGGGGGCATTCAGTTGGTCGGACACAGCACAACGAGCTTTTGACAAGCTCAAGGAGGTGATGAGCAGTTGTCCCGTATTAGCGTTGCCAGATTTTACGCAGCCCTTTGTCCTAGAGTGTGATGCATCAGGAGAGGGGATTGGTGCAGTTTTGATGCAGGACGGTCATCCGATTGCTTTCGAGAGCCGGAAGCTCCTTCCACACGAGAGGCTATATCCCATATACGACAAGGAGATGCTGGCCATCATGCATGCATTGGCCAAATTCCGACAGTACTTGGTGGGTGGCAGATTCAGGGTGAGGACAGATCACACCAGCCTGAGGTACTTTCTGGAGCAGAAGCAGTTGCAGGAGAGACAGCAGAAGTGGATCAGCAAGATCCAGGCCTACGACTTTGACATAGAGTATGTCAAGGGGAAGAATAACGTGGTAGCTGATGCCCTTTCTCGTAGACCGGCCACGTTATCACTCATGAGCCTGGACGCTGACTGGAAGGCTCGACTATTGGTTGAGTACTCCAAAGATAGATTTGCATGCGAGGTTCTGGATGGGCAGGTAGCAGATAGCAAGTACAAGGTGGTCGATGAGGTCATCTATTACAGGGACAGGATCTTCTTGACTGAGGGATCTCAGCTCAAGAAGAAGATACTCCAGGCTTCACACGATTCACCATTGGCGGGCCATCAGGGGTTCACCAAGACATACAGGGCCATCCAGGAGAGATTTGCATGGAAGGGCCTCAAGGAGGACGTACTCCAGCATGTCAAGGAGTGCGAGGTTTGCCAGCGAAACAAGGGAGAGATGAGTCATCCTGCAGGGTTGTTGCAGCCTCTTCCCATTCCGGAGGGGAAGTGGGAGAGCATTTCGATGGACTTCATCACAGGGTTGCCCACAGTGCAGGGCAAGGATTGCATCTTCGTGGTGGTTGACAGGCTGATGAAGTATGCTCACTTTTTCGCCATTTCAGCACATCACACAGCGGCACAGGTGGCGGAGTTATTTTTCAGAGAGGTTTTCAGATTGCATGGTCTACCCAAGACCATTGTTAGCGACAGGGACAGCCGTTTTATGGGCGGATTCTGGCAGGAGCTCTTCCGACTAGTGGGGACAGAATTGACACCGAGCACTAGTTATCATCCCCAGACGGATGGGCAGACGGAGATAGTTAACAAGTGGCTGGAAGGCTACTTGCGTAACTACGTCAGTGGGCAGCAGCGAGCATGGCTGAAATGGCTACATTTGGGCGAGTACTGCTACAACACAACGCACCATATGTCCATCGGTATGACACCTTTCTACGCTTTGTATGGATATCATTCCTTATCTTTTGTGGACCAGATGTTCGGTGTTAGCAGGGCTCCGCGAGCCAAGTTATGGATCCAAGAGAGCCAAGACATCCTCCGAGCTCTCAAGGACAACATAGCCACAGCACAGAATCAGCAGAAGTTGTATGCTGATAAGGGTCTGGTGGAGAGACACTTTGAGGTAGGGGACCTGGTCTACCTACGGCTACAGCCATACCGACAGTCTTCGCTCAAGCAGAAGGGGGCGGAGAAGCTGAAGCCTCGTTTTTATGGACCATACAGGGTGATACGCAGGATCGGGCAGGTTGCGTATGAGTTGGAGCTGCCCCAAGGCAGCCGGATTCATAACATCTTTCATGTATCATGCCTGAAAAAGGCACTGGGCCAGCATGTGAGGGTCACCGAGGAGCTACCGCCTACAGATGATGAGGGGCATCTGGTGTTACAGCCGGAGGCTATTATCGACACTAGGGAGAGGCAACTGCGGTGCAGGAAGATCAGAGAATTCTTGGACACTGATTCCAGATGCTAAAGGGAGAAGAGATCGACCCCTTCCTCATTAAATTGAAGGCGATCCGTGATCAACGTGTTGCTGTGGGGGCCACACCTGATGAAGGTCTTATGGTAAGGACTGCTCTGAGTGCAGTTTCCAATGAGTGGGATAATTTTTTCCAAGGCATCTTGGGCAGAGCAATGCTTCCAAGTTGGGAAAACATGTGGGCAACTCTTCGACAAGAAGAGATCAGGAGGATGACCAAGGCGGGCATCAGTAGCGGAGGGATCAAAATCAAGAAGGAGGAGGAAGATGCGGCTCTCGCATCTAAAGGACAACATGGGCAGCAGAGGAAGAAGAAGAAAGACCTTTAAAAGTTCAGATGCTTCAGGTGTGGTGAATTAGGACGTTTTGCCACAACATGCCCTATCAAAAAGAAGGACAAATACGATACGGATTTGAAGGATGCCGCAACTAAGGACGATGATGGAGATGATGATGATGTGGCCATGAGTTCTCATGTGCCTCAGGAGAAGAGGTGGGGCAACATTGATCCTTTCGAACTACAGTGAAGGGGCAGGATCCTTAAGGGGCCCAAACTCTTGGATCACATACGGCTACGGGAGCCCTTAATGACAGTAGCGGGATGACTGGAGTCAGTTGGTGCGAGGGATGATGGAGAAACATTGGCAGAGCTAGAACGCTGAAGACTGGAGCAATGCAAAGCAGAGGCAGCAGCAGTGTAGCAACAACACCAAGGTTGATGGACTTCAACAGTGCAGAGGCAGTGCTTATGTTGTACAAAGCAGCAGCAGCACAGAGGCTTCAAAGGGACAACGTAGATTAGCAGCAGAGGGTGCTTCAGTATCGAGGTGCACCCAGATTGACTTGTATATCAAGATTTTTGGGTGATGTTTTCAATTGTTTAACTCTCAACCACTGAGTTGCAATGCAACAATTCGCAGTGGCAATGTTATGGGCAGCATGATGCAACATTTTGAGAGGGAGTTGTAGTACATATGATTCAGTGTCATTGGCAGTGACATGGGCAGCAGTACAGATAGCAGCAGCGCAATGGATGAGGGGCAACAGTCGAGCATTAGCAGCACAGAGGACCGATGCTAGGGATCAGAATAATGCTTCTGGTGAGAAGTGTTGCTAGAGCACATTCCTCGCTAAGATGGAGTGTTGATTTTTGGGTAGCATCGGATGTGCTCTAGCTCCAAAACTTTGTGGAGGGGCTAGAACACATGAGATCTCCAAGACCCAGAAATCGTTTGGAGAAATCCACACGTGGCTTAAGTTATTCATATAATTAATTATTTTAATGGGGACCCTAAGTCTAAACTTAGGGAAATTATATAATTAAAGTGAATTAATTTAACATGTGGGTGAGAATGTTCTAAGTTACAAGGATCAAGTCTTTTCTAATCTTAGCCGTCGATTAGAGATTAGATCACGATTGTTGATTCATCAATAGGAAAAGTATTAAAGGAAGGCTTAGGGTCAGTTGGAGGATACACACAGTGGATCTTAGAGATCGAATTCTTCTGATGGAGCAGTGCTCGAACAAAGAACAGATCTGAGTGATTAAGAGAAGCAATGAGGTGCAGATGTAGTAATTGGTCGGAGGACCAAGAGTGCATTGCAGAGCAAGGGTAGCAAAGACGCAGAGGAAGCAGTGCAGCCACCAGGAGAGGTGACGCACCTAGAGAGGCTGACTCAGGCCCACATAGGGAGGGTTACGCAGTGATTCCGAGGGATAGTCTAGAATCAGCTAAAGCTCGGGTTTTCTAAGCCGGCAGGGCTGAAACTCAATTTCTGGAGAGGCAGATTAGCACAGAGGAAGGGTGACGCAGTCCATCAGCCAGACCCACGCAGGCTTACACAGTAGCAGCGTAGAGACTGCGCATAGGTAGCTGGGGTTTCACCAGTGTCTGATCCGAATCAGCCGGGACTTGCAGATTGAGTTAAAACTCACAAATTATCTCTGTTTGCCAAGGTTTTCTCTGTTGGGTGAGACGGATTATGGCACCCTAGATGTACTCAGAATAGTGTTGCTTAATAATATAAACCCTCAGAACTGTTGCACCAATTGTCCCACATTGGGTTTTTCCGTGGACATTTGTCTGAAAAATTTGTGTGCTTCGTCTGTGTGCTTTACTTATTTTTCAGCACTTGATCTGTATAATTGTGTAGGCTGCAGTGTATTTAATTTGATTTTTTCCTGAATTATTCAGAAAATAACTTGTAATTAAAGAAAAACAAGTAGGAGAAGTAAATCAGATTTATTGCAATTGGATTTCTGGTTTAGATTCATAGATTTTCGTAGTGATTTGAAATAAAATAATTAAGCCAACTAGCTTAAATTATTCCCAAACCACTTTTACATTAGACTAGACTAAAACACTAGGACTCATCTAAGACATTGGCAATAAATTTCACACTAGCTTTGGGGGTTTAAGATGGAGGGGAAAAACTCCTCTGATTAACCGTGTTTAGAAACAAAGGTAATCGGAGAGGTTAAAAAACCTCCTAGGATGAAATTCTTCACCAAAATCAAAGATTTACCTAGGTTGTTACATAGACTCAAAGTCATACTAGAATCATTTACATCATATAACTTGCAGAATGGGTGACCATGACACAGACTGTTGATATGTGATCTGATCTGTTGAAAAAAGACTGACACTTCCGCTTCCTTGGAACTTTGACAATTTGAGTGCAATAGGTATGCTACACTCATCTTTCATCAATCTCCTCTAATAATAAATGTGTATGCGCATTGAACCTTAGTGGTCGATGAGCATGGTATTCCTGCGAATACAAGTGAAATTCTTTTAGGGTATATGAAACCCAACATAAGTATGTTACATATTCTCTCTGATTGTTTGATTTTTGTTAGAGTTTGCTATGTTTCTCAGTTATAACTGCATACACACTAGCAACAGGTATTAGGATTCAGAGCAGACTTAAATTCGCATTAAGCAATGTTGTTATTTTCTTTGATAATTGATGGGAATTTTCCAGATTGGTGGTTAACTGTCAATTGGCTGCACTTCTAAAAATTTTGTGTGCACAAATGGGATCATCATCTGTAGGTGATGTGTTAAAATCTTTCAAGTGCAAAAAACTACAGTGCACTAAAAGACACCATGTAATGTTTTCTTGGATGGGTCTCTCGGGGGGAATGCTTCCTTTTCTGCGTGGCCTCTGCGTCATCTTGGTTGGGCTGCATCCCTCCTCCTGGTCTCTGCGCTGCCCTGGTACGATGCTGCCTCTCTGCTACTGTATTCTTTGCCTCGGATCAGATCATCCCTTGTCAATCTCTGCCCCTCATTGCACTACAAACTCACTTCGAATTCCTCACGAAACCCCGCCCCAGAAATTCGACTTAGCTTCAATGCTCTGCAATGTGTGTGTATGTCTTCCAACTGACCCCGAACCCTTCCTTTATACTTTTCTCGTTGGAAAACCAACGGCCATGATCTAATCCCTAATCAACAGCTGAGATTAAAAGAAATTTTCCTCCACATCACTTAGAACATTTCATCACATCTATAATTTAATTCACTTTAATTTTTTAATTTTCCTAAGTTAGACTTAGGGTCCCCATCAAAAAAATTAATTATTTGAATAACTATTACACCAAATGAAATTTCTCCAAACGCTTTCTGGGTCTTGGAGATCTCGTGTGTTCCAACCCCTCCACAAAGTTTTGGAGCTAGAGCACACCCAATGCTACCCCAAAATCACAACAATCGAGATGCTATCTCTGCAGGGATTAGGTGGTATCTTCAAGGGTTTACTCTTGGAGTGCATGGGATGGATTACTTGGTAGGACAACTTTATGAGGAGTTGGGAATAGTGCCATATTATCATGATTCCCTACTCACTGATGGTGTGCAGAGGGCTTCGGATACTTATGTATGATAGGATAATGAGTGGAGCAGGGAGAGCTTCAAGTTGGACAAGACAGCGTGGGATCCTGGTATTGAGAGATTCTTTAATGTCAGGACAACGCAGAGGTCAGAGATGATTCAGTGGCGCATCTGGGACCCTTGCACATTTTGCAATGATAGTGGGGAGCCACAACTGGAGAGGATGCTTGTTCAGGCATTTCTTGAGGACAAGCAATTTTGGCGGGGAGGACTGTAATATTCCTAATGAGCAATTCCGCTAATTAGAATATTAAATTTTGATATTTTGCTAACTATTATGTTTTGACTATGAGGATGTGGGTTTGGGGGCCCACAATTAAACTTAGGAAACTATAGAGATAAAAACATTAGGCCAAGGCAAATATTGCGTTGTAGTGGAGGATGGGGGCCCAATGAGGACAGATTGCATCCCACATGTGGCAGCGCAGCTCATTGATACGAGCTAGAGGCATCGCAGTTTTGAGGTGGGGCCCAAGGGAACGTTGGGCTGGCTTAGTTAAAAGGAAGAAATATGCTCATTTTTTTCATTCATTCATTCATCTATTTCGAAATTGTCTTTTACAAAAGTACACTTGAGTAGTGAGACAAGTCTGCATGTGTTGTTCAACACACGGGTGTCTTCGAGCGGAGATCCCAGCGTTTGCTTCGGTGGATTTCGAGTGCTAGCCCAAGGAAGGTGTCTTCAAATAGTTTTATCATTCCCATCAGTAGAATCTTCATCCACAGTGCAATCATCACTTC
The DNA here is from genome assembly GCA_034641835.2 of Pinus albicaulis. NCBI lineage: Eukaryota > Viridiplantae > Streptophyta > Pinopsida > Pinales > Pinaceae > Pinus > Pinus albicaulis. The sequence goes on along the minus strand of CM076583.1, from coordinate 1,294,619,464 downwards.
AGCAGCGCAATGTCATCCAGAGCAGCGCAGAGGCTGCGTAGTCATTGAGGAAGATCATCAGAGAGTTAGAGGAGTGAGGGAGATTTTAGAGGAGACTTGGTGGGGAGGCTTGGAGGTTCCTAACAGGGATTTTTCTTGGCATTTTGGAGACTTACAGCAGCAAGGTTTTCAGGAGGATCGATTCACCCAGCAGTTTAGAGAGCCAAGCCCAAGAGGTCCAATTTTCAGGGTCAAGCTTTGGGCGAATCCTTTCTGGGTGTTGCTGGGTTTATTGAGGAGAGGCCAAGACTATTTTGGCAGAATTTTCTGGGTAGAATTGAGGGGCCAAACAGGGACTACAACTCAGCCAACAACTAGAGGAGCTAGGGGAAATTGGGCTGAAATTCCAAGGTCAAAATTTGGCCAATTCCTTCGTGGGTTTTTGTGGGTTTCTTGAGTAGAGTCGAGGGTGAAAGTCCTAGAATTTTCTGAGCAGCGTAGCAAGCCCTAGCAGCATTTCATTTGGAGCAGCAGCAGTGTTTCTGGCCAGTGACATCGCAGAGCAGGAGTAGCAACGCAGAGCAGGGATAACAGTGCAAAGCCGAAGTCAGTGTAATATTCCTTTTTTTGGTGTCACCTATGACAGGGTTAGGATGGACTTCCAGAGTTGGGAGCAGACAGGGCACGGGTACAAGTTGGTGTCATTAGCGGGCCCAGGAGCTTTTTGGAGGAGTTTTTAGGAGTTTCTATGAGGACCGATGACATTCGCTTGATATATTCCATCATCCGCACCGTTTTCCTTTTGTTCCGGTGCATTCCGACAACCTTCGGAAAAATGAGTTATTTTTGGGCTTAACTCAATTTATTACGCTCAAGGTGGCATTCCGGGAGGAATACATGATATAACACCTTAGTGTAATAGATCGTTGGAACTGGGACGAGAATACCTACATGATGGGATGCTTGGACATGAGTTTCAGTGACTTGAGGAGTCATGGTAGCCAATTTACTCTTTCCTGCATTAAAAAAGAATATTTTAATTGGAAAATAAGAGGGAAAAGTGCTCCATAATTAAAATAATAAAAAAATATGGTTCTAGAAGGATTCATGAGATCTATAAAAAAAGAGGAGGCCATTGAGGGATATCTTAGATTGGATCGTCGTTTTTGTGAGAGGTTTGAGAACTTGGTTTTCTACTTCAGCAGTAGCCCCAGGATGGAAACCCTCAATTGATTTAGTGAGAGTGGGCGAGCACCCATCTCTTCCCCTAGTGGATCTATTCAGGATTCACAGGTTACAGTGATTGTTTTCCTTTTTTCAGTTTGGAGGTTGGTATTAGCATTATAGCTATCTTGGAGGGTTGCTTCTAGCTATTGTATTGGCATACATATTTCTATATAAGAAAGTTGGATTTTGTTGTTGTTGCTGCATATCTCATCATTCGCCATATTGTGATATTTTAATGAGATTGCCATATAATTTCTGGGTTTATTGTTTCCATAAAATTTCTAGTGTTTTGATTGTGTTTCTTGGTGAAATTGTACAAAGTTAAAACCCTCGTGATATTTTAATGAAAAATCCCGAAAGGGATATTACAGTCGGACCCAAATAGCAAATCAATCGGAGTAGCATCAGTATTTCTGGCCAGTGATAGCACAGAGTAGGAGTAGCAGCGCAGAGCAGGAGTAACAACACAGCGCCGAAGTAGCAACAGTATTTCTGGCCAGTGACAACACAGAGCTACAACCATGCAGTGTACCTTCAGAGGGGCATTTCAGCAGTATTTCAGAGGCTATCTCCAGCTTGCCTTCATCAGGCCCAAGTGCCTTCTTTCTAGCACGTCCATTGTACACATTTCCCGCAAATTAATAAAATGGCTCAGCTCAATTTTATGGCTCAATTTGTGGTCTAATGGCTTGTTTATTTTTGATGTCTGCTTAATGTATTTTGATGCCTCTTATTCCTGTAATTTACCATTAGGAATATTACATCTTATATGCCTGCATATGTGTGTACATAAATATATATGAGCCCCTCCCAGAATCTATTGATATCTACTCCCAGGAAGAGTGGTAGAAGTGGACGGTCAACTATGAGCACATTCCCTTCAAGTGTAGAAGGTGTGAGGAGCATGAGAATTTATATCGAGAATTCCCACTGGTTAAGTAGAATGACACCATAGATGGGTTTACAATAGTAGATAGAGGCCACTGTAACCATAAGCAGCCTCCCCCCACGCCAAAACACAACGGAGAAGAAGGGTTTGCAAACTGCTTCAATCCACTGGCGTCGTTAAGAATTGCTAACACCCCTACCCTAGATCAACCAACAGATGTGGAAATGAGAGAATCTGCAGGACCCTCCTTGGCTTCAACCGGTCCAAATCATGTTGCAGCTTCTGCAATCCAAATCATGCAATGGCCCCTCCCTTGCAGCTACCGATAAACCCTGAGCCGCATGGGAAGAAAAAGGAATATAACTACATATAACTATATACAAAATTACTACACATCAATAGAAATAAAATGAAAAGCAAAAATGTTACTCACTCAGATAAGAACTAGTTCGCATCAACTTAGATGTGAAACCGGAAGATGGATGATACTCAAAGAGGAGTGGTGTAATATTCCTAATTAGCAGTAGCTAATTGGAATATTCGATTTTGCTCAATTTTGCCGTCTATAGTTTATTAATAAATAAAAAGGTGAGTGGAGAAGATCTAACTCACTTAGTGGAATAAAACACACTCCCTAGTAGCACGACGTTGTGACTTAAAGGGAGCCAAGGGGGGCCAAGCACCACGTAGAGAGGGGGCCCACGTATGCTCTAGAAGAGACTGCGCAGATGAGGATGAGGACGTGGCAAGAGGGAGGCTATGTTGAGGAGATAGGCCTTAGGGTTTTCGAGGAAGGCCAACGTTATAAAAGAGGGAGGAGCCTCCTCATTTGATTCATTCATGGTTGATGATATTGAGCTGGTCGTTTTGAATTCTTGAGCACGCTGGCTGTTTAGCCTGTCTGCAACATTGTTTAGTGCATTGAGTGTCTCCGGTCGGAGATCTCGCCCTTAGCCCCGGGGGACTTCGAGTGCCTACTTGGGCAAGGTATTTCCTTCAGCATTTTGCGGGAGGTTTTGGTGTTTGGTTTTGTTGCGGAGCTGAGCATTCAGAGAGACTGCGCAGTCACTGAGAGGGAGGATGCAGTCCATCTAGGAGGAGCTCCGGTTTGGGATTTTTGCAGGGGTTTTGTGCCGGGAGATTGAGCAAAGGGTCAGCCTTTGCCTTTGGGAGGATTTTGGTGGAGTTTGAGGCGGCATTTCATTCATTCCTATTCAGCCTCTGCGCAGAGCCTTGGAGGCCAGTGTAATTCCCCAAGGGGGTGTTTTTTCGGGGGTCGGCGATTTCTGATATGGGTTCTGGGTTTTGCCGAGATTGGTGAGTAGAGGAGGATTCCAGATTTTCAGCTCATTCCGGCAAGGGGAACAGCCCCTAGTCTTCAGTTCATTCCAGCAGTAGCAGCTACACGGCAGTTTTCCAGTAGCTGAGACGCAGTTCAGAGAGCAACCATTTCCTTTGTATTCTGAGAGTATTTCTTCACTTGCCTTGAGCAAGTTTAGGTGCCATCACTCTGATCACCTATTGTACTTCATTATATTTCTCAGTTTAATAAAATGGCTTAGCATTCTCTCTCTATATTACTGGATGATTTGTCGTATATTCTTTCTATGCTATTGTATGTCTGCTGCACTGTTATCTTTATATATTTCCGGGCATTCTAGTTCTATACCACTTGGTGTGTTTATCTCTCACTCTTAGACAGAGTCTGGAAAGGGCCAGGTAGCCTCCGGGTTTCGTCCTCTTTTCAGAGGCGGCATATCCGGTAAATGCCCTCCCAGTCCATCTCTGGTTGGAGTTTGCCGTGTTTTAGAGATATCCTCGAAGCGAGATATTACAGTGGTATCAGAGCATAGTTCTGGCTCAGCCTGTGGAGCTAGTTGTCTATGACACCGGGGAAGAGACCATATATTTGTTACAGAGGTAGGAAGTACAGAGATCGTGAGCGTAGGTTGGAGAATACCTACGGAGAGGGAGACTGTGTTCGGGTGGTGGACACAGAGCAGGAGGATCCTGTGACAGACGCAGAACAGGAGGAGCCTATGTTGGATTCAAAGCAAAGAGAGCCGATGGCAGATGATACTGAGGCCAAACAGTTTGGGGAGGCACTCCTCAAATCGGTGCAGGATTTGGCGAGGCAGATTGAGGTGATGGATCAGAGATTCATCGCTATAGAGGCTAGACAGCGTGAGACCCCACGGGTATTCCAGGTAGGTGAGGGATCAGGTACATCCCACCATTTGCCGGAGCATGGTGCTGCGCAGCGTGATACTACTCAGCCGATGGCTTCACGTGCACCTACACGCTCTACCATGCCCACTTTCTTGGGAGCAGACACAAGGGCAGGAGCCCAGCAGGAGGCAGAGCCCAGACACATGGGCGAATATTTTGCAGAGTATCAAGCCTATGGGCAGGAGTTCAGGGATGCTCTCTTGTTTCGAGATTTTGTTCAACTCCAACGGGACAGTAGACCCTGCGACCATCATAGAGGGCACCAGCATTATCATGATGGAGATACCCACCGCACATCTAGAAGATTCCATTTGCCTACGTTTGATGGCTCATCAAACAGTTCGGCAAAGTCATGGGTGGAGAAGCTGGACATCTATTTCTAGCTTAACCAGATGTCAGAGACGGAGGCCATCAAGGTGGCGACATTAGATTTGGATGGTGAGGCCCAGGACTGGTGGTTTCATGGGATGGTTACACTCGGACATTCTACATTGACGACATATGCCGAGTTTACCAGGAGGTTGATGGAGCGATTTGACCGGAGGGATCCGGAACAGCACTTTATTGAGCTGACGAGGCTCAAGCAAACTGGGAGCCCCAAGACCTACATTGCAAATTTCTTGAGGTTTTCTGTGATGGTGCCAAATCTATTCGCAACACGGATAATCTATATGTTTGTGGAGGGGTTAGCAGAGCCACTTCGGGGTCTAGTCAGATCTACTAGACCAGCTACACTCCAGGATGCTATTAGCAGGACCAGGGACTTACAGGATGCATTGCCTAGGACTCGAACACCTTACCCCCAGAGACAGGGCTTCCAGCCCAAGGGGAAGGATGTGAGGATTCCGCCTCCAAAGGGGAATCCAGGACGGGCACAGACAAATGATGATGCCAGGAGGGAGCTGAAGAAGAAGCGACTGTGCTTTACTTGTCAGGAGCCGTGGGCACCAGGGCATAGTTGTGCTGCTGGCGAAGCACAATTCATTGAGCTCTTCTTCGAGGATAGTGGGGGAGAGGATGACGAGGATGACGAGGAGGCAGGAGATAGTCAGACAGCCCAGGATCAGTTGCCACCTCCACCTCTAGGTACAGGAGGTGCAGCTTTTGCACCCACAGGAGGGACCCTTGCAGCATTGCGAGGAGTTCCCAAATACTTGACGTTGTGCGTACGAGGGACAGTACGTGGCCAGCGAGTGTCAGTTTTGGTAGACAGTGGGGCAACCCACAACTTCATTTATGCACAGATGGTCGAGCGGAGAGGTATACCGACCGACATTCTACATTGATGACATATGCCGAGTTTACCAGGAGGTTGATGGAGCGATTTGACCGGAGGGATCCGGAACAACACTTTGTTGAGCTGACGAGGCTCAAGCAAACTGGGAGCCCCAAGACCTACATTGCAGATTTCTTGAGGTTTTCAGTGATGGTGCCAAATCTATTCGCAACACGGATAATCTATATGTTTGTGGAGGGGTTAGCAGAGCCACTTCGGGGTCTAGTCAGATCTACTAGACCAGCTACACTCCAGGATGCTATTAGCAGGACCAGGGACTTACAGGATGCATTGCCTGGGACTTGAACACCTTACCCCCAGAGACAGGGCTTCCAGCCCAAGGGGAAGGATGTGAGGATTCCGCCTCCAAAGGGGAATCCAGGACGGGCACAGACAAATGATGATGCCAGGAGGGAGCTGAAGAAGAAGCGACTGTGCTTTACTTGTCAGGAGCCGTGGGCACCAGGGCATAGTTGTGCTGCTGGCGAAGCACAATTCATTGAGCTCTTCTCCGAGGATAGTGGGGGAGAGGATGAGGAGGATGACGAGGAGGCAGGAGATAGTCAGACAGCCCAGGATCAGTTGCCACCTCCACCTCTAGGTACAGGAGGTGCAACTTTTGCACCCACAGGAGGGACCCTTGCAGCATTGCGAGGAGTTCCCAAATACTTGACGCTGCGCGTACGAGGGACAGTACGTGGCCAGCGAGTGTAAGTTTTGGTAGACAGTGGGGCAACCCACAACTTCATTTATGCACAGATGGTCGAGCGGAGAGGTATACCGACCGAGAGCTTTGACGGATTTTCAGTTTTGGTTCCAGGAGCCCAGACGATGCAGTGTGCCCGGTATGTTCCAGATTTGGCAGTGACGATGGGTACCTACACCGTGACTGATCACTTTTTCGTGGTCAACATACTGGATACCAATGTGGTATTGGGGTGCAAAACGGTTGGTCTGAAGGGGAAGAGTCACCAGTTGAGAAGAAGAGATGAGTGGGATGATAAAGAAGACAGGGAAGCATGAGAATATTAGAATGCACACCTGCCCACCTCGAACAGTTTCGGCTCTTGGGATGGAAACGAGATTTACGGAAGGAGACATAGAGTGTGAGTTGAGTTGCGGGCATCGGAGAGCGGGGACCACCGGTCGAGACGGTTCATCTGATGTCGAGCCATCCTTAACAGGGTATGATGCGGTGTTTGAGATCGGCAACCGGGTCGTATTGTGGATGGGGATTAGTACCTGTGAGCTGACGGGCGTGGTTGTGATTACTACCCCTATAGAAGCATTCGCTATGAGATGAAGATCGAAGCCGAACCATCAAGGATTCTTGGCTCTTGGGCACATCGGGAACCGAGCACGAGTGGATTTAGCTATTAGTGGTGTTGGTGAAGAAGAAGGACGACACCTTGAGGATGTGTATTGACTACAGGGCCCTGAACAAGAAGACCCTGAAGAACAGGGATCCCATACCCAGGATCGATGAGTCGATGGATGAGCTGAGAGGAGCCAAGTTCTTCTCAAAGATTGATTTGAGATCAGGGTACCATTAGATTCGCGTGAGGGAACGGGACATTCCCAAGACCGCCTTCAGGTGTCATTATGGGCATTTTGAGTTTCTGGTTATGCCCTTCGGGCTAACCAATGCCCCAGCTACTTTTCAGTCTTGCATGAACCATATCTTCCGCAGTCATCTGAGGAAGTTTGTATTGGTCTTTTTCGATGACATACTCATATATAGCAGGACTTGGGAGGAGCATCTCCAGCATATAGAGGCAGTATTACATATCTTGGAAGAGCAACAGTTTTATGCTAAGCTCTCCAAGTGTGAGTTTGGGATGACGGAGATGTTGTATTTGGGTCACATTATTGGAGTGGACGGAGTGAGAGTCCATGAGGAGAAGATCAGGGCCATCAGAGATTGGCCGGAGCCGAGGAACGTGACGGAACTTCGAGGGTTCATTGGCATATGTACTTATTACAGGAAGTTCGTCAAGAGTTTCTCACAGCTTGCTGCACCCCTTACAGATTCGACGAAGAAGGGGGCATTCAGTTGGTCGGATACAGCGCAGCGAGCCTTTGACAGGCTCAAGGAGGTGATGAGTAGCTGCCCAGTGCTTGCATTGCTGGATTTTACGCAACCATTTGTTTTGGAGTGTGATGCGTCCGAAGAGGGGATCGACGCAGTATTGATGCAGGGAGGACACCCTATAGCCTTTGAGAGTCGGAAGCTCCTTTCGCACGAGAGGTTGTATTCTATACACGACAAGGAGATGTTGGCCATTATGCATGCATTGACCAAATTCCGGCAGTATTTGGTAGGGAACAGGTTCAGGGTGAGGACTGATCACAACAACCTCAGGTTCTTTTTGGAGCAGAAGCAGCTACAGGAGAGACAGCAGAAGTGGATCAGTAAGATCCAAGCATATGACTTTGACATTGAGTATATCAAGGGTAAGAATAACGTGGTAGCAGATGCCCTTTCACGTAGACCAGCCACGTTATCTCTTATGAGCTTGGATACAGATTGGAGAGCTCGACTTTTAGTGGAGTACTCCAAGGACAGATTTGCATGTGAGGTTCTAGATGGACAGGTGGCGGATGAACAGGGTGGTCAATGAGATCATCTACTACAGGGACAGGATCTTCTTGACTGAGGGATCTCAGCTCAAGAAGAAGATACTCCAGGCATCACATGATTTACCATTGGCGGGCCATGAGGGGTTTACCAAAACCTACATGGCCATTAGAGAGAGGTTCTCATGGAAGGGCCTGAAGGAGGACGTACTCCAGCACATCCGGGAGTGCGATGTTTACCAGAGGAACAAGGGGGAGATGAGCCATCCCGCAGGATTATTGCAGCCTCTTCCCATTCCGGAGGGGAAATGGGAGAGTATCTCAATGGAATTCATCACAGGGTTGCCCATGGTGCAGGGCAAGGATTGTATCTTTGTCGTCGTTGATCGACTGACAAAGTATGCGCATTTTTTCGCCATATCCGCGCACTACACAGCAGCACAGGTGGACGAGCTGTTCTTCAGGGAGGTTTTCAGGCTACATGGTCTTCCTAAGGCCATCATCAGTGACAGGGACAACCACTTCATGGGTGTATTTTGGCAGGAGCTTTTCCGGTTAGTGGGGGCGGAGTTGACACCGAGTACCAGTTATCACCCACAGACGGATGGACAGACGGAGATAGTTAACAAGTGGCTAGAGGGCTACTTGCGTAACTATGTCAGTGGGCAGCAGTGAGCATGGCTGAAGTGGTTGCATCTGGGGGAGTACTGCTATAACACGACACATCACATGTCCATTGGTATGTCACCATTTTATGCTTTGTATGGGTATCATTCTTTACTTTTTGCTGATGTGATGTTTGGTGCTAGCAAGGCTCTTAGAGCCAAGATTTGGATCCAAGAGAGTCAGGACATTCTCCGAGCTCTCAAGGATAATATGGCTATAGCGCAAAACCAGCAGAAGCTGTATGCTGATAGAGGTCGGGTGGAGAGACAGTTTGAGGTAGGGAACTTGGTCTACCTACGATTACAGCCATACCGACAGTCGTCACTGAAGCAGAAGGGAGCTGAAAAGCTCAAGCCCCGCTTTTACAGGCCATACAGGGTGATACGCAGGATTGGACAAGTTGCGTATGAGTTGGAGCTGCCCCAAGGCAGCAAGATCCATAACGTTTTTCATGTATCATGCCTGAAGAAGGCACTGGGGCAGCAGGTGACAGTGACGATGAGCTACCACCCACGGATGATGAGGGGCATTTGGTGTTGTAGCCAGAGGCTATTATTGATATCAGGGAGAGGCAGCTACGGAGCAGGACAGTCCGGGAGTTCTTGGTAAGGTGGAAGAATTTGCCGGATGAGGATGCCACTTGGGAGAGTGAGAAGATTTTGCAGCATCCATCACTTCAGTTGCTTGAAGATAAGCAACATTTTGTCGGGGGAAACTGTAATATTCCTAATTAGCAGTGGCTAATTGGAATATTCGAATTTGCTCAATTTTGTCGTCTATAGTTTATTAATAAATAAAAAGGTGAGTGGAGAGGGTCTAACTCACTTAGTGGAATAAAACACACTCCCTAGTAGCACAATGTTGTGACTTAAAGGGAGCTAAGGGGGGCCAAGCACCACGTAGAGAGGGGGCCCACGTATGCTCTAGAAGAGACTGTGCAGATGAGGATGAGGACGTGGCAAGAGGGAGGCTACGTTGAGGAGATAGGCCTTAGGGTTTTGGAGGAAGGCCAACGTTATAAAAGAGGGAGGAGCCTCCTCATTTGATTCATTCATGGTTGATGATATTGAGCTGGTTGTTTTGACTTCTTGAGCACTCTGGTTGTTTAGTCTATCTGTAGCACTGTTTAGTGTGTTGAGTGTCTCCGGTCGGAGATCTCGCCCTTAGCCCCGGGGGACTTCGAGTGCCTACTCGGGCAAGGTATTTCCTTCAACAATTCGCGGGAGGTTTTGGTGTTTGGTTTTGTTGCGGAGCTGAGCATTCAGAGAGACTGTGCAATCACTGAGAGGGAGGACGCAGTCCATCTAGGAGGAGCTCTGGTTTGGGATTTTTGCAGGGGTTTTGTGCCAGGAGATTGAGCAGAGGGTCAGCCTTTGCCTTTGGGAGGATTTTGGTGGAGTTTGAGGCGGTATTTCATTCATTCCTATTCAGCCTCTGCGCAGAGCCTTGGAGGCCAGCGTAATTCCCCAAGGGGGTGTTTTTTCGGGGGTCGGCCATTTCTGATATGGGTTCTGGGTTTTGCCGAGATTGGTGAGTAGAGGAGGATTCCAGATTTTCAGCTCATTCCGGCAAGGGGAACAATCCCTAGTCTTCAGTTCATTCCAGCAGTAGCATCTACACCGCAGTTTTCCAGCAGCTGGGACGCAGTTCAAAGAGCAGCCATTTCCTGTGTATTCTGAGAGTGTTTCTTCACTTGCCTTGAGCAAGTTTAGGTGCCATCACTCTGATCACCTACTGTACTTCATTATATTTCTCAGTTTAATAAAATGGCTTAGCATTCTCTCTCTATATTACTGGATGATTTGTTGTATATTCTTTCTATGCTATTGTATGTCTGCTGCACTGTTATCTTTATATATTTCTGGGCATTCTAGTTCTATACCACTTGGTGTGTTTATCTCTCACTCTTAGACAGAGTCTAGAAAGGGCCAGGTAGCCTCCGGGTTTCATCCTCTTTTCAGAGGCGGCATATTCGGTAAATGCCCTCCCAATCCATCTCTGGTTGGAGTTTGTCGTGTTTTAGAGATATCCCCGAAGCGGGATATTACAAGTGGGCAGACAAGATGTGTAGTTACTACACCCAAGAGGGTAGAGAAAAAATGGTATTACATCATGGAATGTTCACCTTACAAGGATATTCAGATCAATTACACTGAAACACTAAAAGTGAACAACTTCAGTAATTCGTTTGAAGATGAAAAGATAATAAGAACTGTAGACTTTCTAGTCAAGATACACAATGGAAGATCCAAGATGCAGAAAGAAAAGAAAATTTAACACGATGTTTTGGGGTGTACTGTAATGACCCACCTACAATTACAAACAGAATGTGAATATTAGCATACATACGAGGCATCCATATGATAGCTACATATGCATGATTCGTATGTATTGCAATAGTATACATAACGGCTAATATTGGAAAATATCTAAGCTCAAGTTAATAAATCAATTATCGAAGTAAATTTCTAACTCACCATAATATATATATATATATACCAAATGGGGTCTTTCATATATATATATATATATATATATATATAACAAAAAATCAATAAAATATAAATTTATCTTATTTTATTTATAATTTAATTAAAATAATGTAATTAGATATTAAAATAAAATGATTTGTTAAAGATTTTAATTAAATAAAAGAAATTATTTAATATATATCAAATGAAAAAGAACTAACCTTATAAACCCTGTTTAAATGATTAAACTTTTAAAATGGTATAAATTAAATATTAAATTAAATCTTTACAAGCATGGAATCTGGATCACATAAATAGCACTTGAAAGTGCTGAATGTCGATATATAAAGGATGAAAACCTCTTCAAAACACTACGAGAGTCCATGTAACTGACAGAGGGCAAGAATCCTCGCCTCACAGCCAGGGCAGTGAGGATGAATGGACGGTGGTTCTAAGAAATATAAGGAGAAGGGGTGCGACTTAGAAGGGGGGTATTTTTGCCTTTGGATCGGAGTGCAAGAAGGAGGAATTTACAACAGAGAGCCACGAGTAGAGAGAAGCATTGATTTTTCTTGAAGCTTTTGGGCACGAGGCAAAATTACTTCAACTTTTGAAGTACTTTGGAGTTGGGTACCGAGATTGTGCCCAGTTTGGCAGGGATGTTTTGGTATTTTGGTAACAGGAGCGAATTTGGAGCGATCATAGCCCGAGATCGACTTCAAAAGCGAAATCTAGGTATGTACTATGTATTTAATTGGTAAATTGTGTTTTAAAATATCATTGTCTGAATAATTAGCATCAATTTCCTTAATTTTCTGAAATAAGTACCTCACATGTACACAATATTCTTTGCTAGTTACCTATTTTGTCTATTTGTGTGTCCCATAAATTGTTTGGCCTCGTAAACATGATTAAAACACTTTATGCATTCAATGTACTCCACCCACACATTGGTTCATAGATGTAAATGCCATAAATTATTTGGCCTCGTAAACGTGATTAAACACTTTATGCATTGAATGTACTCCAACCACACATTGGTTAATAAATGTAAAGGGAGGTATCTCATCCTGGTTGTGAAAATGGTAAAGTCAAGGTCATCGAAGAAGACGTTGCAACAAACCTTGGTCTCCCAATTTCTGTAGGGCTAAGGAAATAATATGTTGCAGGTAAAGACATTGAAGAATCAAGACTCCTTTTATAGCTCTTATACAACAGCTCGAGCACTAAATCTACCGAAGTTACCCGAGATCAGTTGTATGTCCACAATTCTTTGTTGTGGCATGAAAACCGTGGGAAATTTAACTACACAACGAATACACAAGCATGAACGAATGCAAAATTAAATGTGAGCAGATGTCACAGGTTTGAGTCCTTCCAGGGGTTAGCATGCGCAGGATTGGTTAGCAACAACAGTAGTAGAAGCAAAAACTACTTATATGGGGGGTTGTTAGGAACGAACACTGCAACCCCCACGACTAATCTGGACAACCCACATAGCCAAATTGGTGGTAGTATTACCTCCAACCTGAGCTCCAAAATGATGTCGACGAGAGATTGGAATCTCTCGGACACTGGATTCAATAATCACAACAATCTTCTAAGTTTAAGTATCCTTGTGAGTCCTCGAATCCTTGTGCCATAATTAGAGTGGTAGCCAAAAAAACAACACGGTAGGGTCTTAGCCCTTTGCATCCCTGGTGACTTGATCTAGAGACCTCGAGCTCCTTATTTGTTTTCTCCCTCACCTCGGAAAGCATATGGCATTGCATGATCTACCACCGTCTGCTGCAAAAAACACTTGGAAATTTTTTTCGAGCTAGATGGCCAAATTCATACAACTTTAATTCCCAGATCCTTATATATGTGTTAGTTGGAAGAGACAAATGATTATTCATTTGTCCACCATAGTAATTCTTGACAATATATTGGAGAGATGCAGTTGTCTAATGTTCGACACTTTATTTTGTTGATCGATATATATCGTACTTATGAAATTGATTTCCAGTGGACGAAAAAGAATATCAGTGGCCTGACATCACAATCCTTCCGCTACATAGCAACCACAACTACAGGTAAGGGTTCCTGATCAGGGGTAAGATTTTTATTGGAGGAATATCATGACTATTTCGGTAACTATGGCCGGTTGGTGGATGTTGTCATTATGAAAGACAATAATGTCGATCAAGCAAGAAGCTTCAGATTCATGGTGTTTGGATAACCTTCTATTGCAGATCGAGTTATTCATGAGAAGCACATTATTGACGTCAGAATTCTTGAAGCTAAAAGAGTTTGTGGGCTTACAGAGCCATAAAATTAAATGAAATGATATTTTAACTTCCACGAGATTAAAAATAGTCTATGGGACCACCGGTTCTATGTTTTTTTCCTTTTGCAATTAAATCCTTTTCTTATTCAAATTGATGATGAGCTGGTTAACATTCCCCTCGCTGAAAAGACAATTCCAAGGAACCGATGCTAACATATTCCCATAAATTTCTCTGATTTCTCTTAACGCATCACATTCCAAAATGAAATGTTTTTCCAATTCTACTTCCCCAGATGTGGAAAATGTACACACCCGTTCTTCCCAAGCTTCTTTCGGCCTTGTTGACCACTTGAGTGGCATATGATGATTATACGAAGACTCGATGCGTAGGGATGAACCAAAGCACACTTGTACCATCAGATATCATTAGAACACCAGAGTTTTTAAACTCTACTTCTACTTCTCATCAGTTTCTCTTGTACCCAGATTCCACGCCTTACGGGGAATTGTAATAAGTGATGCTAGTAATGATGAGTTTTGAGTCAGTATTGAGTCTGTAACAGGCCTAGGTAGCTTGGGACCTTTCCAACAAGTGAGTATTACTCTAAGAGGTTTTTTTCACTCGCTTAATTATCATCTCCCTACCAAGACTTAGTAATTAATTGAGTTTTTTCCTCCAAATTCACCCCAAATTTGGAGTACGGCTTTATGGCCTCCTTGGGTGATTCCTAATGTCTATAGTCGATGTATATTACCATACTAGATCACACAAAAATATTCGTGGAATTTTGTTAAGTCTAGGTAGTCATTTTTTTAATTTTTTAGATTTCCCGCAGGTAAAAAATTGTAATAAAAATCGTAATTGAATTGTAATAAGTGTTTTCTAGATATGTTGTGTGGGGTACAAATAGTAAAAATTACACCTCACCCTCAACGTTTTACTATGACATGCTTTGAGGGATTAATAATGTGTTCTGGACGCTCAAAACCCATATTTCCTAAGTTTAGTAGAAATTGTGGCAATTAATTAGGCTATAATTAAATAAAATAGAGAGAAATAAATTATTCCATGTGATAGAATGATGTGGAAATGACTTGGAAATTATCCTAAGTCAAAGATTTGAGTCAACAGACATGTGGAGGATGACTGAGCACACTGCATGATTAATACACCATTATTTCATAAAATCAAATTTCTCAGAGATAAAGCAACAATTGCATGCGGAAAATCGAATTAATTAGAGGAGCTCATGCACTTAAGGAATATTCTACGGAATATTTGGACTGAAGATTATGTGGGGCCTCTTCTCACAGTTATCTCGAGTGTTTCAACACGTAGCAATTCACTTGGAGGATTTACGAGTTTCCCTTGGGAAAAGTATGAGTTTCACTTGGAGGAATCACGCAGTTCCTAGCATAGTTATTAAAACCGGAACCGGTCTAACCAGTAGCAGTCAGATCTCAATGAACCAGTTTTAAAAAAAATACATTAAATAATTATTTTTTAATAAAAAAAACTATTTTTAAGATTTGCAACCATGATTCCAAGCCAATAGAGACAAAATATGCAAAGTTTTCTCATTTATATACCATGCAAAGGTGAATATATAAAAATGGCACCGAGTGTAATACATATCATCAAAAAATACATAAGCAATGAGGCTCCAAATGGCCCATAAAGTCCAAAAACAATGCTACAAGCTATGAGGCCATTGGCCTAATACAAGACTACACATGAATGATGATCAATCATCAAATTCATCACCGCTACTAGACACGGGGCAGTCAGATCTCAATGAACCAGTTTTAAAAAAAATACATTAAATAATTATTTTTTAATAAAAAAAACTATTTTTAAGATTTGCAACCATGATTCCAAGCCAATAGAGACAAAATATGCAAAGTTTTCTCATTTATATACCATGCAAAGGTGAATATATCAAAATGGCACCGAGTGCAATACATATCATCGAAAAATACATAAGCAATGAGGCTCCAAATGGCCAATAAAGTCCAAAAACAATGCTACAAGCTATGAGGCCATTGGCCTAATACAAGACTACACATGAATGATGATCAATCATCAAATTCATCACCGCTACTAGACACGGGATCAACATCGGCTGCTACATAGACATCATCTGGATCAGAGTCTGAGGATGCCTCAACCTCAAGCTCATCTGCAACCTCAGTACCCTTGCCACCAATAAGAATAGAAGTGGACCTAATGGAAGCACAAGTTACTCGAGGTGCATGACTAGTGTCGTCCATTGGTTGTTTGCCTTTGCTTGATGCAGCTACCAATCCTGGGTCTACGTCTGATGGCGCCACCAAATCTACTTCAAATTCACCCCTCGCTACTGTTGCATCAAAATCAAAATCAGCCTCAAACACTGGATCTTCAGTGTCCACCCATTCTGATGTTGGATCAATATCATCCAACACAATGGGATCTAGATCAAGGTTTTGCTCATCAGTTGGTTCCGCCTCAAGCGAAGGTTTTATTGCACAAACACAAGATCATTTAACCGTTTCTGTTCCAAACGGTTTCTCTTCTTTGTGTGTATGCGCTCAAAAACAGAGCAACTGCACTCACAACCTAAAGCACTGCAAGTTTGGCTGAGGATTCTAATTGCAAACTTTTGCAATTGAGGACATTGGCCGCCAAATGACTCCCACCAATGTGTTGCAAATAAAAAGACATTCATTAGTAACATAGTTCATTTCATTACTTATTTACAAACAATTTAACTTGAAAAGAAAAACAAATTGGAATTGCTTACCTGGTTGATCCACATCTCTTG
Organism: Pinus albicaulis; assembly: GCA_034641835.2. Classification (NCBI taxonomy): domain Eukaryota; kingdom Viridiplantae; phylum Streptophyta; class Pinopsida; order Pinales; family Pinaceae; genus Pinus; species Pinus albicaulis. Next base: position 1,294,603,077 of record CM076583.1, on the reverse strand, counting down.
CCATTTTTACCAAGTTCTTTCCAAAGGTACCAGCTGCCATACTGAAATGAGTAATTTGTTTATGTGTTTCCAAAAGGTCTGCACGGTTAGGGACCATGCACTCCAAGCAATCAATCAATCCAGATTTGACCTCCCCATCCTGCTGATCTCCTAGCCGAGCTCTATAATGATACTTTGGGTTCAAAAAATACCCAGCTGCATGTATAGGACGATGGAGTTGATTGTTCCATCTGTTATCAATGATCTCCCATATCCGGCCATATTTAGCTAACCTATCCCTGTAAGCTGCCCGTATCTTCTCCTTGGCCTGATCCATAGCCTCATAAATGTATCCCATTTCCATCTTTTCCCCATCCACCATCCTTAGCACCTTAACAAGGGGCTCAATAATTTTTACCAGCCCTGAAGACCTTTTCCAAAAATTAATGTCAAAGACTTTCTTTTTGGTGTCTTTTCCATCTTGTCTACGAGCCCACCGGGATTCAGTCCAATCATCAGAAGAAAACATTTTTTGCAGGTTTTTCTGTTGAGAATTGAGACATTGCAACGTGAGGAAGTGAGTTGCAAATCTTGTAATGGCAGGCCTAACAAGCTCTTTGCCCCCAGTGTTTTTCCTCATTAGGCTCAATACCCATGAGTGGTTGTAAATGTATTTTGTAATGCACTTGCCATGCTCTACAGTGTTTTTTACCCATTCCATTTTGCCTATGTCCTCAAGCATGAGGTCTATGCAATGTGCAGCACATGGAGTCCAAAATATGGTATTATACTTGGACTCAAGCATCTTTCCAGCAAGAACATAGTTTGAGGCATTATTTGTGATGACCTGCACAACATTCTGCTCTCCCACTTCCTGAATAATCTCATCCAAAAGCTCAAATAGTAGGGTTGCATCCTTCACCTTATCAGATGCATCAACTGATCTCAAAAACATTGTTCCTCGAGGGCAAGAAACAAGGAAGTTAATGATAGTGCGGTTATTTCCATCAGTCCATCCATCTGACATGATGGAACAACCTGTTTTGAGCCATGATTCTTTATATTCAGCCAAATACTCATCAATATTACAAATCTCTTGTTGCAAAAGAGCTCCCCTTAAGTCATGCGCAGTAGGGCCTTTGAAGCCCTTTCCTGCAACAAAAACAGAGTCCCACATAGCTTGGTAATAAGGTGAGCGAGAAGCATTAAATGGGATATCTGAATCATACCACCATCTAGCAATGTACTGATAAGAAGCTTCTTTGCATTGTTTTTTTCCAATGTTGATCCAAAGTGGGTTGACGACTTGGAGTTGGCTGGGACATGGAGGCAGTGGCTGTGGGATTAGCAGTGGATGAGAAATAACTCATGAGGTTGGGTTTCTTTGTTGGGTTTGATATTTTGCCAACAGGAGGAACATAGTGAAAGGGGTTATTGGTGGAAGGGATAGAAGTGGAGTCTTGAATATCATACTCATCATTTTCATACCCACTCTCTCTCAGCGTTTCTACTATTTCCCTCTTCCTTGCAATTTCATCTTGGATGGCCTTCTCCCTAGCCTTAGTCTCCTCAAACTTTTCAAGCTTGGCAAGGTATTCTGCCCTAACCGGACCTAACACTGCTTTAGGTGCATCACATGGCATTACATTGCCTCTTATCCCAGCCAAGTGATGTTTCAATCTAAGAATACCCCCACCTCCAATACATTTTTGACAAAGTTTGCATACCATCTTTCCCTCAACCACATCACAATGGGCCCATGCATTGTCCTTGGCTTTTGGAGGCATCTTGACTTGAAATAATTGAAATTTGGAAATAAATCTGCCATTTAAAAAAAATTGCAGCTAAGATAAATGGACAACTAAGGCTAAATTTACGAAACAAAATGCACATTCAAACATACAAAATTTGATAGCATAGGACTAGAGATTTGAGAGAAATAAAATAGCTAAACACATGAGAAAATAAATACATGAACAACAATGAAATGATGGATTTTTCAAGTGAAAATTCTTACCTGGCAATGCAAACTAGCTTCCTTAGCGTCCTCTTGAAGATGCCAACGCTATTGACAGCTCCAAACTATCTCCAAGATAGCTCCAACTCCAACTCCAAGCCTCCAAGATCACTGCTCCGGCAAACACTCAACACTCTCCAAGCTCTCAATCAAACTCACAAACAGCAAATGAGTTGGTGTGAGACAAAGGAGAGGTTGCCGCTGCTTATAAAAGATTGGGGAGGGTATTTTTGGAGGGAAACAACCCTCCCCTTACCTCCACATATGCCCTAAGGCTGTGTTGCTGGCCGCCGGTGGGTCCGCGCAAGGAAGGGACACCTAACCGGCCGGTTAGGTCCGGTTAACCGGCCAATTCAGGTGAGACACCCCTCAAAACCGGGTTGCAAGGGCGGTTGTGACCGGAAGCTGATCTGACCGGCCAGTTTGACCGGTTACCGGTTCAAACCGGCCGGTATTAATAACTATGGTTCATAGAAACCTACGCAGAGCTACCTTGGGATCATCTACAGATGTGGCATCACTCAGTGCGAGTTTGCATTGGCTGACTGGAGTTATCACAGTGCTTTAATTCATTCATGGATGAGTTTACTTGGCCATATATGGAATTCGATTTCCCTTGAGGTGCACATAAGGAATTCGATTTTGCTCTGGTGTCTCTATCTTCTCCACATCGAAATTGACTTATCTTTCCTTGGGATTTGCTCCAAGGTCAATTCTCACATGTATTCTTCCTTGGGACTTGCTCCCAACTCTCTATATAATAGAGCCATGGGCTCTGATATTGTATCATGTAATATGAGCTATTGGGCTTGAGGACTGGATTGTACACGCATTTTGCAATATAATACCACAGTCTTTGGGATAACATGTGATGGTGTTCTTCTTCTTGCCTATGTGGTAAATTCTTGACTTGTTGTTATGCTTCTATTTATTTTTTCATGCTATTGTTTCCTTCATGCTTGTTTCAAGTTATGTTAGTATGCAACTATCTCATATTAGCATAAGAATTACTTCATTTCTTTAGGAAAATAAATCTTCTAGTTGATATCAAATATATCTCTAGGAAATCTTTACATTTCACTTATTTAATTTCATGTGGATCTAATGTGTTGTGGTGAAGTTTTGAAGAGGAATCACTCTTTGGTCAAAATTTTCAAGCGTAAGGAGAAGTTCTCGGAGGAACCAACCCATTCTTCAAAAATATTCAAGGAGAACCCGCATGTGTTGAACTCTAAAGTCTCATCTATATTTTATTTTGTCTTGCAGGGTTCTTTTAAGTTTCTTAAGGCTCTTATTTATTGCATCGAAATCACATTAAATTATTTTTTTCACATATTACACTTCATTTATCAATATCTGGCTATTTCAAAGAGCTAATTCATGGCTACCCAAAGAGAGAGCTTGCATACTCTTTCGCATAGCCTCTTGTAGATTAATTTTGTAATATACTTTGTAGTTTCGTGCACTAACATTTTTTGTTGTAGATTAGCTCTAACTTATTGTCTTGCAGCTATTTGCAAGTTTCATCTTCAGAAAAATACTTACAGGTTTGCATGCAGGACCTTAGGGCTCCAACTTCTAGATCATTTCCTTCCCTTGGCCGTGAGCATTAGAGTGAATTTGTTCAACAAAATTGAGTTCTTCTTAAGAGAGGCCGAGTTCATTTTGGGCCTCTATTTCTCTCTCTTGGCCGTGGAACTCAAAGAGGCTTTGCCTCTCTTCTCCTCCCTCAAAAAAGTTGTATTTTGTTGAGCCTTTGTGGGCCTCAAATTGCAGAAATCTTCAGCAAGGAAAGGTTTATGGCTCAAGCCTAAATTGTGAAGACATTTCTTGATTTTAGAGAAGATGTAATGTCCCTAGTTAAATTAATTTTGCTAAGAAGAATTCCCATATTTGCAATTTGGGTGTTTGGAAAATTTTTGAAATGTAAACTTAGGAAAAGTGGGTGGAGGGAGTCCCAACTTAATTTTTGGAAAGATGGAGGCCCCCAATATTAGAGAAAACGAAAAATTAAATTGGTAGTGGATGTGGGGCCACCCAAAAGGGAAATTTGCATCCCTTAGGAAAATCAAGCTAGGGAGAAGGAAGTCGAATTGGTGAGGACCCACAAGGAGAGAAAAGGGGGCAACAAAGATAAATAGAAGGAAAAGGCATCATTTTGGAGGCTTTTGACAAATTGAATTTCTGATTTAGAGTACTCTTGAGCTGCTTAGCCAAGACTACCAGTGTTGCTTAGCACAAGGAGATTTTCGAGCGGAAATCTCACCTCTTTCTTCGGTGGACTTAGTAGGGATTCCGATTTAGGAATTTTCACATGAATACCATGGGTCAATATTATGGGCCATTTTTATTTGTATAATTATTTTATTTTTATAAGGTTATTTTTATTTTGTTGTTTTTATTAGTGCTGTGAAAATCGCGATTTTTTGAAAAAATTCGTGATTTTTTCAGTATGGTGATTTAATCGACCGATTATATAGGCGATTTTTTCCAAAATGAAAAAAGCGCGATAAAATCGTCAAAATTATCAAAAAATCGTAAAAATCACCAAAATATCGTGAAAAAAAATCGCCAATAGTTTTTCCAAATGAAAAAATCGCAATAAAAATCATAAAAATCGTGATAAGATCGTAAAAATCGTCAAAAACTCGTGGATGCTTTATATGCTTGAAAATTTGAAATAAAATTGATTTTTTTAATATTTTTTTGATGTTGCTGATATTTCGCTGATTTTTATCGATTTTTTTATGATTTTAGGAATTTGGCTTCTGTGATCCATAAAATGTGTATAAAAGTTTTCGGTGAAAATCATATGCAAGAAAATTTTGTCGACGCATTTCGAACCAACCAGTGTGGTTCATCATCAAGAAAAGATGAGAAATTTGATCAAGAAACCTGTTTAAATAGATAAAGAAAGCTCCAACTAGTCGTTGTAAAATAACGGATAGTTTGACTAGAATAAAAAATTTAATTAAATTTTATTTTATTTTTAATTTAATTAACAATTGTATTATTATTTTCTTAATGAATTACTTAATAATTAAATGTTGTCTAATTTGAATATAATTTAATATTTATAGTTTTGAATATAATTTAATATTTTTATTTTTTACCTATTGCTTTTAATTATATGTTATATAATTAAAATTAATTAATAATTATATGTTATATAATAGAATCTAATACAAATTTTTGTTTAATTTACTTGATAGGTAATTTTACTAATTTAAATCATAGTATAATAATAATAATTCAAAAAAAATAGAAAGGGAGAAAGAAACGGAGAGATTAAAAATTTCCCGATTTTTATGATTTTTTCATTTTTTGGGTCTTTGCCGATTTTATCCTTATCGTGATTTTTATAACATTGGTTTTTATTTTTTATTTTTTTATTTTATTTTAACCAAGTTAAAATGTTTACATTACATTAATCTGTTTATATAAATTTAAATTTAAATTTTTACAACATCTATACCATAATAGGTCATAGAGCAACTCTTAACACAATTATTATATGTCATCATATCATTTTGCAAACAGAATCAAAGGCAAATCACCATGTCAAAGGATATACCTACCCACCAACTAGAAAGAGCAATTTTCCTTGCCTACGAAAAATTCATCTTGGTCATACATCTAGCATCAAATGAATGTGAGAAATCGTTGAGCTAATGAGAACCTTTGCAATCCAAGGTGAGCGAGATCATTGAAGAAGAAATGAGGATTATTATCAATGAACTCCAAACAAATCTGATAGACACTCATTAACAAAACCAGTTCCCTGCCATTAAATATTGTTCCATAGCTTTAGCTTCATAAACGTGTAACTCAAGCTCAGGATCTCCGAACTGCATCCCGTCCATTGTGGGGCATGGAAGACACCGAGAGCAGGCATCGTTAGACGCCGTATTTCATCAATATTTTTTTAAACACTAGATGAGAAGCCTATTGACAAGAAATTTTTAAACAACATTTTCATCCCTTTGGGTTTGGAATTGATTTCCATCTGTTCCATTGATATCAGTGAACCCAAAACCTTACTTCAGCTTCTTCGAGAGTCCTAAGACTTTAGCCAAACGCCAAATTATGCGCCAAACAAGCTCTGCAAGTGCGGTCCCTGGACAAAGTCTGGCTTGGTGATTTTGCCAACTTTCTGCTGGAATGTCATCTCGTTCCAACCACAATACTAAGTTGTAGTTTAACAAATTTACATTTAAAAATTTATTTGGCTTTTTTTCCTGTTAATTACTTTTGTGTGTTTGCAAAGATTTGTTAGAATTAAAAAATTGTGTATCTGCATAATTCAGTGCTTCAAGGTTTTTTTTTGGGTGTTGTATTGTTTTTATGCAATAAAAAAAATCACAATATTATTAAAAATTTCAGTGCTTCGATCGTCCAATAGCGGTAGCTCCAAAATTTTCTCAAACTAAATTTTTGGCTTTCTCAAAGTAATCCTTATTCCACCAGACACTGATACCACTTATTAAAAATTGGAGATAAAATTAATAAGAAAGAATGATAGAAACATAATAGAAACTGAATGTAAATCCACACAAGTAAATACACAAAGAATTTACGTGGTAAAACCTTGACAGAGTGTCAAAGAAACCTCCACGATGCAAGGGATTAAAAACTCTATTAATCAAAAATGATTTTCCATAGTTACAAGCGTCTTGGCCATCCCAATTTAATACGGGCTACTTTGTTACATAACTGTCTCTTCATTATAAAACCAAATGACCAATAAATTACATAATTAATTGTCATATTTCAACAAATATCACCCACATTTGTATCACCAAATTCCAACCCAAAACATAAAATTACACAATGCCTAATAATAACAACACTCAAGTCCCCAACCGTCCTCGCTCAAACTTGCACATCATATTCACATTATTAATAACAGGGAAAGCCAAGCATAAGTGTGCTTAAAATTATGTTAGCGGAACATAGTTTCCCACCAAAATGGATATATTGCTACAAGAAAATAGCGTGCACATGAAAGCTAGAATATAACTCTTTCTTACCATAAGAATTGTACTTCGCTTTATTGTGCCACACTAGCTTATCAAACTTGACCTATCATTAATTAATTCTTCCAAGTAATTTAGCTTTTACTACAGTTATCTTCGTGACGAATTTCCATAGCACAAAATACTGACAGAATTTTGCAGGAACAAGTTATATACAATCATATTCTATTTATGCATAATAACGAACTGTTTGAAAAACAAGTTTATAACCATGCAAAATAGTAGTAAGTTCAAGGAAAATTATTCTTTTGTATGCATATTTTCGACAGAATGAAAATGAGAAAGTAATGTGTTTTACTTACCTTGTTAACAGGACCGAGGCAGATGTAGCGAGTGCTTTCATCCTCATAATGTATACGCCCCATCACTGTCTGAAGTGCCCTCGCCCGCAGCATTGAGCCCGGCCAATGCATAAGTACAGGCTCTACTCCTTTATGAAGAGTTGTCCATAGCATATCTTGCAATAAAGGATGTGGATAGTAAAGATCTTCCTGCACGTGCAAATAAACAAAGTTTATGTCAAATACACAATCGTGTATAAGCTGTCCAAGCCTATGAACATATTTATCACTAGCAAAGAAATGAAAAGAAGTAACGTGGAAAATGAATGCCTGATACATAAATACATGCCTTGATCAGAGAAAAGACATTCCTATAAAACATACAAAGTCGATACCTTCTAATTTAAACGTGCTTTATCTCTAGGGAAACTTCTTCGCTGTCAACAATTCTTACAAAATCGTTTTGAAATTCATAAAACAGCGACACATTAACTAGGAAATTCATGGATATCACATCTACCATTGCTCGAAACAATTATAAATTAAAAACAATTCCAAGAAAACAAATATTTCCAGTCAGCAGAAAGCCAGCAGAGAGAGAGGGAAGTTTCAGTTGTGACGCAGAGACTGCGCAGAGTGACGCAGAGCAGCTCACCCAAAGCTAATGTCAGTGCCGGATTCCCATGGCAGAGTGAGATATTCCAACGAGATTTTATTGGTCAGTTTTCCTATGTATGATTTGTCAGTGTCGACAATCATAGACTTGCACTCAGAAAATTACTGCACAATATACAAACCCTCAGCTGCTGCACCGATTTTCCCACATTGGGTTTTTCCCAGGACATTTGTCCAAAAATAACTGTGTTAATGTGTTTATACTTGTGCTAGTAATTTTCCTTATATTTACTATCCGCAAAAATTTTGTGAAGACTGCAGTGTATTTTATTTCGATATTTACCATAGCACACGATAAATAATTTGTTCAGTTAAACAAATAGAATAAATCTAATCAGCCACTGCAATAGGATTCCAGATAGCAGAATTTTCACATTTTATCAAAGAAACAGATTCAGAAGATTTGGTGCTGAATGGAAGAGGGAGATCAAGACACTGCGTAGGCAGAAAATCAGATTCCCTAAAGGATTGTGCAGTCCAGTCCAGGAGGACAAATTTTCATGGAAAATCTCTTTCTGAGTGAATCGACAGAGAGAAAGATTTCCGGATCGAAGTTTGCCAGTGACAAAAGGAGCCGCGAAGCAAAGTTCAGCGTAGAGTAGTCTTCAGGAGGGACGTTGTTTTTGATGGACCGCAAAAGCGTCAGAAATCGAAGGAAAAATAACACAGATAAGTATGGAAAATTTAGATGTCTCCGAATTGTCTTCCATCTTGGAAGAAGACTTCGCATGTTTATCAAGTTCAACCTCTGCAGGTGTTTGGTACATTGATAACAAGGTTTCATCTCACATGACTAGAGTACGAGAATATTTCTCGAGCTATCAGGAAGAGCAAATGGACTTCTATATCACTATGGGAAACATAACAAAATGCACTCCAACAGGGAGAGGCACCATAATGTTTTAGATGGAGGCAGGAACCAACATCAGAGCCACTAATGTGTTGCATGTGCTAGGGTTAGGAAAGAGTCTGATTTCAATGTCTCAATTACAAGACAAGGGATACGATGTATACTTCATTGGAAAGAAGGTATATGTCAAACATCCGAGCTGGAAGAAGAAGAGGCAAATTGGAGCTCGAAACAATAGACTATACAAATTGCAACTATAGTCTCCTATGGCACTGATAGGCAACAATATTGATGGCGAAAGAAATCTGAATGAACTATGGCATAGGCGAATGGGACATCTGCACCATGGAACACTAAGAATGCTCAGAGAGACTGTCACCGGAGTACTAGTACTCAGTACAAAACATGATGATGTATGCCGAGAATGCATACTAGGAAAGTACGCTAAGGCAACATTTCCCAGAAGTGATAACCGAGCAGAATGAGTATTAGAATTGATACACTTAGATATTTGTGGCCCAATGTCCACTAGAGCGGTGGCGAATAGTTTGTCACCTTCATTGATGAGTACTCCAGGAAAGCCTGGATGTACTTCCTAAAGACCAAGGATGAGGTCTTTGATCAGTTCATAAAGTCTAAAGCTCTCGTGGAGAACATGATAGGTAAGAAAGTAAAGGTATTGCGCTCTGCTAACAGTGGAGAATATGCAGACAGAGACTTCACAGATTTCTGTGCAAAGGAGGGCATCAAGAGAGAGCGGACAACTCCATACAATCCATAGCAAAATGGTGTAGCGGAGTGGAAGAACAGAACTATTGTTGGGGCAGCAAAAGCTATTTTATATGACCTAGACTTGCCTATATTCTTATGGGCAGAGGCATGTAACACAGTTCTGTATATTGTAAAAAATCTTTCGGTAATAATCACATGCAATGGAACATTGTCGACGCGTTTTGAACCAGCGAGTGTGGTTCATCATCAGGACTAGGTGAGAGATCAGATCAAGACATTAAGTTTAAATAGATGTAGAGAAGGCTAAACTAGCCGTTAGGAAAACGACTAGTTTGACCTCTATTTTTTTTTTTTTTTAAACGGCTAGTTTCATTTTATTATTTGATTAATTTATTCAATTAATTAATAACTTATTAAATAATTATTTAGTAAATATAAATATAAATTTCATATTTTAATTTGGTTAATGTACTTATTTAATTATAAATTTTATTTATTTATCCACGTGCAAGGTCCAAATAAAAGATCAACAAATACCTTAAAAAAATAAAAAAATAAAAAAATATAAATTAAAATAAAATTTAAATTAAAGCAAATAAATTAAAATTAAAAATCAAATAAATAAATCAATAATACTAATAATGAAAATAATAATAATAATAATAATAAATAAATAAAATAATAAATAAATAAAATATAAAAATAAATAAATAAACTAAAATAAAATAAAATAAAATAAATAAATAAATAAAGGAGCAATAAGCAGGGAAGGATTAAAAAAATAAAAATAAAAAATAATCATCATGAATATAAGGCGGGTATCCAACACCTGCTGATGATCTAGCCATCATCTCTATTGAGATTAACGAGTCTTTTTCCAATTTCTAAGGCCTCTCTTAGCTTCCGATGATGGAAATGGTCGATCCTAGCAATGACCTTAGCCTCTTCGATGCAGATATGATGGTTAGTCTTTTCTACATGTTCAGCTAGGGCAGACGAGCGGGATCTTCCATGTTTAATGTCAGCAACATGCTCACAAATTCTTTGGTTTATAGACCTACCCGTTTCACAATTGTGTATATTCAGAATAGAACCCCTCACAGAGCATTGGGGAAGAAAATGCCTGAAGGAGTTTTCACAGGGAGGAAGCCGGAAGTGAGTCACCTTCGAATATTCAAAAGTCTGGCATATTGTCATGTACCAGATGAAAAGTGTAGTAAGCTGGATCAGACTGTAGAAAAGGGGTATCTCATAGGATATAGCGAGACCTCAAAAGCATACAGAATCTACATTCCTAGCAGCAGGAAAATTGTAGTAAGGCGAGATGTTAAGTTCATGGAAGATAGAGCTTTTAGGAAATCTCGTGAGATGCCAGCAGAGGATCAGTCAGCAAAAGTTTCTTTAGTCCAATAGCAGCAGGAACAACATGGAGGACATGCAAGAGGACAGACACCAAGATCAAGTACAATGACCAGTACCAACATTTCCACGGGATGAGAATATTCTGGCAATTCTCAGCAGATGGAACAACAAAAACAAGAGGAGGAATTGAGAGAACCTCCTACCACTAGTGGTAGTACCAATAGGGAGGCATGGCAGATACTAAGGGACGCGGAGGAGTTCATTGGAACTCGCAGAACCGAAAAGAGGCAGCGTAGAAAACCTGACAGGTACCAAGCATTGGTAGCACAGGTAGAAGAACCCTCCACTTTTCAGGAAGTCGTACAACACCAAGTATGGATGGATGCCATGGTAGAAGAATACAACTCTATCATGACAAATGATGTATGGGAGGTTGTACCTACCCCTGATGATAGAGGTGTAGGATCAAGATGGATCTACAAGATAAAGTACGTTGCAAATGGTAGCGTGGAGAAGTACAGCAGCAGTATGTTCCCACTAGAGATCAGGTAGCAGACGTACTCACCAAGGCTCTAGGAAGAGCTAAGTTCATTCAGTTCAGGGGGCAGATGGGTATGGTTAAGAATCCATTTCAGTAGCAGATGTCCTCAGTTACAACAGTAGCATATAACAGAGAGTTGCAGTGGAGGAGCATTTGATAGCAGTACGCAGGGTCAACAGCAGCACAGATGCAGCAGCGCAGTGTTGGTGGGCAGCAGTGTCAGACATCAACAACGCAGAGGGAGATGTTGCAGAATCAAGGCAGTACTTCAGCTGGATGTATTTCTAGAGCACATTCCTCGCTAAGAGGGAGTGTTGATTTGTGGTAGCATCGGATGTGATCTAAGTCTCAAAACTTGCAGGGAGTCTTAGGCACATGTATTCCAAAGAACCCAGAAAGTGTTTTTGGGAAATTCCACTCAGATCATATTTTATGAAAATAATTAATTATTTTTAATGGGACCCTAAATCTAAACTTAGGAAATTAAAATAACTAAAGGATATTAATTAAAACAGAGTGTGAATCTTCTAGAGAAGACGAAGATCAAGTCAAGTTAATCTTAGCCTTTGGTTAATGATTTAATATCGGTTGTTCAAGTCTCAATGAGAAGATTATCAAAAGGACTTGATGGGACATTTGGAAGATAGATGAAGATGGAAGAATCCAGAGATTGAAATTTTTTAGTGAGAAGTTCTCAGGGAGAAAATCGATCGAGAGGATTCTCGCAGGGAGAGGCAAGGATAATTTATGGTTGGAAAGAGTTTCCTAATTTGGAGAGTGCAAAGAAGAAGAGGCAGTAAAGACCACAGAGGGCAGCACAGAGCCAACGATGTAGAGGCTACGCAGGGACTACGCAGAGCTTCAAAGGGAGTTCGATTTTCTGCATAGGAAATAGTCGAGGTACAATGCCAATCACTGGACAGAGTTTCTGGAGGCCATAAGGGCCTTGTTTCCAGTCAACAAAGAGATCCAGCACACAGAGAGAGGGAAACTTCTGTTGTGACACAGAGACTGCACAGAGTGACAGTCACTGTGCAGAGGCAGCGCAAAGCAGCTCATCGAGAGCTAAGGTCAATGTCAGATACCCATGCAGAGTGAAATCTTCTCACAACATTTTATTGGTCAATTTTCCTTCATATGATTTGTTAGTTTCGACAATCATAGACTTGTACTTAGAAAATTACTCCATAACATACAAACCCTCATTTTTTGCAACGATTTTCCCACATTGGGTTTTTCTGTGAGCATTTGTCCAAAAATAATTGTGTTAATGTGTTTATACTTGTGCTAGTATTCTTCCTTGTATTTACTTTTCGCAGAATTTTTGTGAAGACTACAGTGTATTTTATTTCGATATTTACCGTAGCACACGATAAATAATTTGTTCAGTTAAACAGATAGAAGAAAACTAATCAGCTACTGCAGTAGGATTCTGGATAGCGGAATTTTCACATGAAAGAGCCATCCTTACCTCACGTTGAACCCTAATATGAACACATCAATCACAAGTGAGGGATATTGGAAGTTTTGATCTTAGGCATTCATCATTACTGAATATTCCTAAGCGCGAGGTCTGTTGAGATTTTGGGTAGCATCAGATGTGCTCTAGCTCCAAAACTTTGTGAAAGAGCTAGAACACATGAGATCTACAAGACCCAGAAATCATTCGGAGAAATTCCACCCGGTGTGAAAGTTATTCAATAAATTAATTATTTGAATGGATACACTAAGCCTAACTTAGGGAAATTAAATTATTAACGAGAATTACTTTAAACATGTGCGTGAGAATATTCTAAGTAACATGGATCAAGTGTTTTCTAATCTTAGTCGTTGATTAGAGATTAGATCACGACCGTTGATTTCTCAACAAGAAAAGTATTAAAGGAAGGCTTGGGGTCAGTTGGAGAAGATGCACAAAGTGATAGCACTTGAGCTAAGTCGAAATTATGGGGCGGGGTTTGCTGAGAATTTTCGAGTGAGCTTGCAATGCTTGAGAGGGGCAGATCAGCAAGGGATTATTCTGATCCGAGGCCGAGAAGACTAAGGCAGAGAAGCAGATCCGTACCAGGCAGCGCAGAGACCAACAGGAGGGACGCAACCCAACCAGGCTCACACATAGGCAACGCAGAGGCTGACGTAGGGCTTTCAGGGTGACGCAGAGGCAGCATTGAGCCCAGAAGGGTGACGCTGGGGCATCGTGTGCTGCACAATGCCTACACTGGGCAGGAGAAGCTGATGTAGAGGCTGGAGGAGCAGCGCTTGGGTTCTAGTGGGCTAGAAAGGGATCGTATTCAGTTTTGTTCAAAGGAGTGATTTCTCGGCTAAATCAGTGATATTTTATGTCTCTGAGTGATAGGTACATCTGCCGTGAATTCTCTGTTGGGAAAACCATTACTGGTGCCCTTGATTGTATTCAGATATTCTGCTTAATAAACAAACCCTCTAAGAGCTACTGCACCAGTTTTCCCGCATTGGGTTTTTCCGAGGACATTGTCCAGAAAATACTGTGTCCTTTGTCATGTGTGCGTTATGCTTTGGTAAATGATCAGTACGTATGTGTAGGCTGCAGTTGTGTTTTCTTTGATATTTTACTGAATATTCAAAGAATAACTTGTTAATTAAATCAAACAAGTAGGGGAAGTAATTCAAGATACTGCAGTAGGGTTTCTATATTTCAGAAATTTTCACAAGGTCATGCTTCATAGGTCTTTCCTGGGGAGCCTTTCAACTTTCCTTTAAGCATTTGAACCTTAATTGAGCCTCTCCTTTGAATGAGCCTTGGAAATCATGTTATATCTTTCCATTGATCCTATCATTCAAGTGATTTCCTCCATATTAGGACCCCTCCCATCTGTGAAAGTCTATAAAGAGCAGGGGACATTAACTGAGGTGATAGTGGGTCTTTGTCCCGTTTTTTTCACTTGTTCTAGTAGTTTCCCCTCTGGAACCCCTCCTAGGACCCCTGCTAGAGTGAGCGGTAACATTTTTGGCGTTGTTAACGGGGACACGAGACATGTGTCTGGTTCCTATATGACATCATTGATGTATCATTATTGGCGACTCCATTGGAAGAACGAAGCCCTAGTTCTTCATTGAACCTAAAAGTCAATGCTTGTAGGGTGAAGCGAGCATATCTCAAGGCATTTCAAGTTCCCCCTAGCGATTCCATATCTAAGATCTTATGGAAAATTGTATGGAAATAAATGGCTCATTGGAGAGGCCTATTTTACATGTTTCGAAATGATGATCCTCAAACCAATGATCATGATGTCATTAGAAGCCAAGAGGAGCCTGATGCCCCTCTTTATGAATCTTTTCGGAGCCATGAAATTAAGAAGCTTTCTCAAAGCCCTAAAAGGGGATTGTGGTTCTTCCCAAGATATGATGATCATAGTCCACCTTGTTCCTCCTTTGATGACCAAGATAATGTAAATATGGATGTTGACGAGCAATCTATCTCATTATTTCATAACGGGGATATGCCCGAGGTTGCTTTTCATCGAAAGTTTATGAGCTTGGTCGTTGAGTTCTCCATATTTTCATTGCAAGAAAGGCTGCACGAGTTGGATTCCTCTTTTCCCTCCTCATTTATGACCATTGATGCATGGTCCTCAAATGTTATCGCCCTCCATCCTTACCATTCATTGAGAAAATCTTGCAATGGGAGAAGTAATGTTTGGGTCTCCTACCTCATAATGGTTCATGAGGGAAAGTACTTTTGTATTGACTTAATCATATGTTGGTTGCATTGGTTGTATGACTATACTTATCATTTGCACAATGTAGCCACACATGTTAGAGTAGGATGCATTGCATATTGATTTTTGCATAGCTAACATCATCATATTCTTTGATCATGCTAGATTAGGTGCATCTAGGTTAAAATTGCATTTAGAATAAAACTTTATTTCTTATTAGCTTTTATGGCCTAACAAAAGCAAGGGAAATCATAAGACGCCACAAAAACATGCTACCTCATGTGCTTAGTCATTAATGTGCAAATAATAAGTCTATGGTCCCAAGGGATTGCTAGTGTTCTCATG
Source organism: Pinus albicaulis (assembly GCA_034641835.2). Classification (NCBI taxonomy): domain Eukaryota; kingdom Viridiplantae; phylum Streptophyta; class Pinopsida; order Pinales; family Pinaceae; genus Pinus; species Pinus albicaulis. The sequence goes on along the minus strand of CM076583.1, from coordinate 1,294,587,561 downwards.
ACCTCCCCGTTCGAGTACGTTCGTGCACTCTATAGAGATATCATGTCTCAGTTGGAGCCAGATGTTACCCACCACCTATGGGTGACAACCATAGGAGAAATTTTTCTCCTAGATTGTCTTCAATCGACAACCAACAACCCCTTTGCAGCTGTCAGATAACTTGATATGCCATCATCTCCACCACCTGAGCTAGCCATTATGTGCCCTTACCTATTCTGTCATAATCGTATGTTTGAAGATGGGCCTTCTAATCCTAAAGGTATATCTTTTCATCATGTAATTGAGTATTTTTTCTTACTTATTATGGACACATTTGGACATGTATTAGTGGGGGGATTCGGCGGAAATGATGGGCTTGGTCTATACTCTTATCCCCTCGTCCAATTTCATGGTTAGTCTTGTCACCTAGTCCCATGGGATCTCCTTTATTGACTAATAGATTTAGGAGTGGAACTACATGGGAAACCCTGATTTTGGTTGTGTGGTCCCACTTCCCACACCACATAAATCACTCCCCTCCACCCATTATAGCCCCTTTCCACATATTTCTCATCTGGGTCCACATTTGTTCATTGGGTCCACAAGGAGTTAGCCTCCCCCTCCCCTTGTCCATAGTTTGGGTCGGGCCTAGAACGATGCTCCGGAGGTTGATGTAACTAAAAAGAAAGTTAAAAGCATAATTTGGCCACTTAAAATAGGAAATGTACCATAAAATGCCAAAAGATGGTCGAACATAAAAATTTAGCACGTGGGCAAACGCCAAACATGAGCTCTACCCCTTATCATGGCCATCACCCTACTTCTTAGGTCCCCTATGTGAGCCCCCTTCATCATTAAGGAACCCATGAATGTCCCAACCCTTGGTGGGCGATGAACTGCCCAACCTTAAGGGGGTATTCACTCCTATTGTAATATTCCTAATTAGCTGATAGCTAATTAAGAATATTAAATTTTGCCAATTTTGTTTTCTTAAGTTTAATAAGGTGAATAAAAGGGTTAAGGGACCTGCTGACCACTCTGTGTCAACAACCCCATAGCAGTACACCCCCATTTTTGCAAATGGGATTTATCATGTTCGAGGTGTTCACGCCGTTCAGATTTCATTGACAAGAGACAATTTTATAAATGATGTAAACCCATTTTGCATGTTTATGATGTAAATGATCTAAGTAAGACTATCATATATGTAATGACCTAGGTAAGCCTAGTATTTTGGTGACGATTTCTATCCTAGGAGGTTTTTTGTCTCACTGATTCATTTGTGTTTCGCGACACGAGTGCTCGATAGAGTTTTCCCCTTCAGCTTCACCCCAAAACTAAGGTGGATTTTGTCATCAAGATGCTAAGTGAGTCCTAGTGTTTTCTATCATGTCTATGTAAAACTAGTTTGGGAATAATCCTAGCTAATTGTCTAGATTATTTTATTACAAGCTACTTGGTCTACTAGATCATGTTTTGAGTCACAGAGTTGGGTAGCTATTTGAGGGTCTATCACAAATGGTTATTCCCCCCTTATGTGTCTAAATGTATTTATCTTATGTAAAAAGAGTTGGAAAATTAATTAAATCCCCTCTCAGTCAATTAATTAAATTTTTTGGCCAAATTAAATTAAAAATCCTAAGCCAGAAATTTAATTAATTTTAAGTCCTAAGTGAGTTAAAATTCTTCAAAGGCAAAATTCGTGGGTCCCTAAAAAATAAATTTTTAAAGGTTCCAGACTAAGGGAATGTTGAGAATTTTAAGAAATTTTGAACCCTTGGGCCTTGATGGTTAAGTCAAAGTCAAAATTTTGAGGTAATTAACTCAAAAATATTATTTTTGAGTTAATTAAAAGGGAATTAAATGACAAATTCAAATTTCCTCAAAAATTTATAATTTCGACGGTTCAGAATAAAAGATAATTAAATATTTTTCGACGATCGAGATTACTTTGATAAGGATCAACCGAACTAGTCATTGGAGATTTTATCTTATAAATTAGAGGACTTTGTATGTCATTTGCATCCGATCTTTGAATCGTGCACTTGTTCTCAGAAGCTCTTGTAATTTTTGTTGATCAATAAAACAGAAAGACTTTGGGGTTACAGACTTTGGTGTTCCTTTTCCAGGTCTATGTGGTGATATTATCTCTAAACTCTGCTACTTTTATTGGTGTTTGATGGTTGATAGACTTTATGAATTGATCTACATACAGGTATCTTGTGCAGGTTTCTGGGTTTTCTTAAATTTCATTTTGATTTGACAGAAATATCAATTATCTATGTTTCTGAAAGGTCTTATGGTTATCTTTTAAATCTTTATTAATCTAAAATTCAGATCTAAGTGTGCAGAGATCATTATTCAAGATTTTAGTGTTTGGGGAAATCTTCAATTAGATCAGCGGACTCTCAAATTTCAGAAAATCTGAAAAAGCCCATTATTTCCAAATTTCTGAGGTTATCTTATGGAATATTTTTTGCAGGGTCTTCTTGGGCTTGTGCCTCTCTTAATTTCGTTTTTTTTACTAATTGTGCAAAATGGTTTTAAATCTGGCCATGAGGGCTTTTGATCTGTAAAATAGCACTGTAAATTTTGCAAATATTCACCAAGGTTTAAGGGTTTATTTTCTGTGCATATTTGTGGGTTTGGGTTCCTTGTTTTTATGATCTTGTGCAGGTTTTACAAGAAGATTTTCAGAATTTTCTTTTAGATCTGAGCCAGATCTAGGCCCTGGAGGATAAGATCTGGCCTCAGGATCATTTTGATTGTAGATCTGGGCAGTATCTCATTTTAAAGAATCAAATAATTGCAGGTGTATTTATTTTAAATCGATTTTTCTACTGGGTAAAAGAAAAAAATTGAAATCTTATGCACCAGTGTGCTTGCAAATTTATGTTTTTGTCTGCTAGCTGTTCGACTATTTCTTCACGCTGTGTGTTTGAAACCACTGCATGCTCCTTCAACCGCCTTTCTCATTTCTCACGCATTTCCTGTACGCTGCTTGTCATCTCCTCTGCGTACAACAACCTTGTCCGTACGCAGTCCCTTTCCTCTGTCGGTTTTTGTCCCTCACATTTCTTCATTTTCCGCTGGGTGCCATATCCGCTCGACTACCTCTGTCTTCACGCAGCCCCAATCCGTTGCTTCTCCCACTTGCTATCATTTCCAACTCCTGCACTGAATGCTACCGTTGGTCTTTACGCTGCCTTTCCGGCTTGCTGACTGCGTGTTCTTCCACGTTCTGACCTCGCAGTCCCTCCCTTCACGTCCTTGTTGTCTAAGCCCGCATCTTCCCTAACCCGCAGCTGCCTTAACACTTCTCCACTATACCTACGTCCCCATCCCCTCGAGATCACGTCCTCTTCTTCGCTGGCTGCTCAACGGCTTCCCTTCACGGCTTCCTTAACCTATATGAACAAAAACTTAACGCAAATCCATTTTTTATCTGACTTTAGATTTTTGGTTTTCATTTATTTACTTAGCTTAGGTTTTAATTTTAATCTTTAGATTTTTTGATTTTTTTTTTATGAATTTTGCTGAGTTTAGTTAACATTAACGTTCTTTAGTTTTCTTTTTTTTAATCTTTAGATTTTAAAACTTTAAGAAATCAAAACAAATTTAACTTTTTTCATTTTTTTTAAATTTTAGATTTTTTTTTTAAGTTTTAAAAATTTTTGTTTTGTTTTGTTTACTTTAGACTTCGAAAAAATTTAGATTTAAGAAAGAAAATATAAAATATAAAAAGTTAAAAAAGGACCAAAAACTTTGATGAAACTTTTTAACCTCGAAAAATAAAATAAAAAATAAATTTTTTTTAAGGAAATTTTCTTTAGAAATTGTGGAAGTGGTGTTAAAGATCTAAATTCTTGCATAGTCAAAGGTGAACTTTTAATTTTTATTCTAAAATTTGACTATAGACTAAATTCAAATTTCTGGATTGGAATTACTGAGAATATCATTTTAATTCAGAATTGTTGGAAATGTTTATCATTTGAATTCGATGGTTTTCATGATAATATCTTTCGGAATTTGAATTGTTTAAATCTCGCATCTAGTTAAAATATTTTTCATGCTTAGCTGGGATTGATGATCGTTTAATGACCTTTAATTGTAGTTTTAAATTGCTTGAAATTGGTGATTAATTGCTTAGTCAACTTTGAGAATATTTCAAGTGATGATAAATTGCATGTCTTTATTTCCTAGATCGAATATTGTTGATGCATGATATTGAAAGTGTTTTATCGAAGGTTAAATCGCATTATTGAAAAGAGCTTATCTTCCAGTTTGATAAATTGAGCATTTAATTAAGGAATTGAATATTGTCGTGGTGGATTGGTATTTTCATAGCAAGATAATTGTCCTTTCTAGCAGCAGTTACCTATCAATTACTTGATCTTAATTTCGTAACGGGACATTTTGACTACACAAAGCACTGGTCTTAAACTTTAAATCTAATTGAATCTGTAAAATCTCATTAAATCTTAATAAATACTTGGTTGTTTGACTGTGTCTCCTGAATTGGTTGGTTTCCAATCAGTTCTCTTTCTTCCATTTCGTTAGGGTCTACCTCCTGTAGTCTGCAAGGAGACAACTTAAATAGAGAGATTGGAGATCAGGGTGACAACCCCCGATCTGAGTCGTTGTCGCGGTGCCTAGACATTCTGTGCGACAACAATTTTTGGCGTCGTTGCCAGGGACCAATTTATTGGACTTTGGCTTTGCGAGATTCATCTCTTTCTTCTTCTTTCATCTCAGGTATTTGAGTTAGCTTCCTGTCCTAGTGGCGACTCCATTGGCTTCATTTTCCATAGGAATTTGTACTAGAAGATATCCAAGTAGCTTGGTTAATCCTACTCCAGATCCTGAAAAGGTTCTCAGAGTCCGATTACACAAGCTCTCTTCTCGTACACTTCTTGTTAATCTTGTCCAGGAAGCTCTCTCTGATATCCATTCTCTTTTTTGTGACCCTGTTCGACAAGATATCATGGATATCTTTGCCTCGTGTAAATTCACTAACATTCGAGGTTATCCCAATGATTACCCTAAACATGGCATGGAAAGGTTACCTACTTTTCAGGGAAATAATGCGGTTAGTGTCAAAGCTCATTTGTTTGCTTTCGCTGGTTGGTGGAATAAATTTGCGGTTTTAAATAACAATTTCGAGGATGTAAAGATGAAGCTTTTTATTCTTACTTTTGAGCAAGATACTATGGAATGGTTTACTAAAAAAACTAATAATTCATTCAATACTTTTGAATCAATTATATTTTCCTTTAGGGATAAGTTTGGTGATAAAAGGGAAGATAGGCATTTGGTAAAAGATATCAGTACCATAAAAAAGAAAGAGAATGAAACAATTGAAGAATTCAATAGGAGATTTAATGGTATCCTTAAGGAAATATCTCAAACTCATAAGCCTCCTGATGGATCTCTTCTGAATTTTTACATTGATGCTTTTAACTCTGATACTTCATATGAGCTAAGACGTGCTAAGACTGTTGATTATAAGGCTTGCCAATATTTAGATGAATAACTTGAAAAGGATAAAAGGGCATCAGGGAAGTCTGAAAATCCTGGTTTTGATAGGTCTGTGACTAAATTGAAAGGGTCTAAAGGTAAAGAGCCTCTAGGAAATGATGATGACCCTATGAAAAAGTTAATGCAAAAGCTTGAAAGCATGGAGCTTAACCAAGAGAAATTAATCTATGACCATGCTAAGGAAATAAGCAATTTGCAGTCTAGGTTGGTCCAAATGGAAAGGGCTCAAGCGCAAAATTCCCAACCTAGGAATCATAATAATAATAATCGAGGTAATAATACTTGGCAGAAAAAAGGCCAGCCTAATGAGCAGAGACCTCCTAATCCGCTTGAATCTATTAATGTGGTTGATGAAGCTCCACCTTATTGTAGAGCTTGTGATGCTCTTCATGAGGAGGTTACTTGTCCCGACTCCCACTGTTAAAAGAATCATGAATAGTGGAATGTTTGGGGCAAGTAATCAAATTAATGTTGTTCGTAAGGAGTTTTCTTTGTCCATGGAAGATTGGATGGAGGTCAAGAAAAATATTCAAGATGTTAGGCCTTTTACATCTTCGCATAGTATCAACAATCTTGATCATGAGAAGGATTTGATGATTGTATTATTTGGTGAAAATCCTTCTCCTGATCAAGTTTTGGAAATTGCTATGGACAAAGGATTGACTTATCAGAGAAGGGATAAAGATCAAGGTAATAATCAAACTCCCCCTCGAATTTTTAATCCTAGTCCTGGTTTGGGAGCCTGGTTGAATAATGCTAAAATCTTGGTGCTTGTCACTGAGATGTTAAAGCTTCCCACTCAGAGGGCTAAGGTTTTAGATGTTCTAGGAGTTTCGCATGTTAATGTTACTCAAGATAAGACACTTGAATTTTCTTATCAAGATGCCCCTATATATCTACAAAAAATGGAGTCAGATAACAAGGAGCATCGACCATTTTTTGTTACTTTGATGGTTAGTGGTTATAAATTGAATAATTGTATGCTAGATTATGGTGCTTCAGCTTGTGTCATGACGAAGAGGGTCATGGAACAGCTTAATTTAAGAGTTTCTAGACCATACTACAACATATGTGCCATGGATTCCAAGAAAATTGAAGTTCAGGGGTTAATCAAGGATTTGCAAGTTCATTTATCGGTTTACCCTGACATAATGATTGTTATGGACATAGTTGTAGTTGATGTTACGGATGCTTGGGGTATGTTGTTATCTAGAAAGTGGGCCTCTGATCTAGGAGGAAGTATTCAGATGAATTGGTCTTATGCTATGATTCCTTCCCCTAGAGGTGAAGGGTTTGTGAAACTCAGTGGAGAGCCTGAAAGAAGATTCCATGTGGAAGATCCTAAGAGACCTCATAATGAAATAATTAAGGAACAACCTGACATGGGGAATTATGCTATTATGTCTAATTTCATAGTTCCTTTAGATGACAAGGTTGATGAGAAGTTTGAGGACCTAAGGGATAAAGTTTGGTACATGCATTTTGATGGTGCATCATCTAGGTATGGTAAAGGTGCTGGAATTGTGTTGAAGTCTCCCCTTGGTCATATTTTTAAGTTTTCCTATAGACTTGAGTTCGATGCAACCAATAATGTAGCTGAGTATGAAGCCTTGTTGTTGGGTCTTGAGTTGGCAAAAGCTTTAAGAATTAAGTTGTTTAGTATCAAGGGAGACTCTGATTTGGTTATCATGCAAGTTAAGAATAAATTTAGATTTAAAAATCAGAGGTTAAGGAATTATCGAAATGTTGTATGGGATGTTATGGAATACTTTGATTCCATTAACCTTGAAGCTATCCCAAGAGAAAAGAATAGATTGGCAGATGAGCTCGTTGTGGCTGCTTCTACTTTACAATTATCTGATGAATTAATTAAGGATAAGATAAAAATGGAAATTATTTTCAGACCTTCAGTCCCGGATAATTCAAAACATTGGCAAGTTTTTAATGATGAGAAGAAAGTCATTCGTTTTCTTAATAATTTGGATGAGTTTGAAAATTTTCAGATAAGTTCTATGGAGGATGGATCTGATGATCAAGATGATATTATAAATCCTACTCCTAGGAATATTGTTGCTTTAGAGCAGCACTTTGATCGGCATGATGCTACAAAGATGAAAGAAGAAAATAAAATGGATTCGGGTGAATTCATTGAAGTAAATATTGGTATTCTGAGGACCCTAAGATTGTCAAAATTGGTAAAGGTACTAATGAAGAAGAAAGGAAGAAGTTGACTAGTTTACTTCATGAATATAGTGATATTTTAGCATTTTCATATGATGAGTTAAAAGGATATAGGGAAGATGTCATGCAACAAGCTATTCCTTTAAAAGATGAGAATGCTAAACCTTTTCGTCAAAATCTTAGGCAAATAAATCCTAAGTTATCTCCTTTGGTTCAGAAAGAGCTTTCAAAGATGCTCACAGTTGGAATCATTGCTCAAACTAGACATTCAACATGGTGTTCCAACCTGGTGATTGTTAGAAAGAAGAATGGTACCATTAGACTTTGTGTCGATTTTAGAAACCTTAATCTAGCATGCAAAAAGGATAATTACCCTTTGCCCAACATGGAGACTATGTTGCGAAGAGTAACGGGTTCAAGAATGATGTCATTGCTAGATGGTTTTTCTGGATACAATCAAGTTTGGGTTAAAAAAGAATATCATCACAAAACTACATTCACCATGCCATGGGGTACTTTCGAATACATTAGAATGCCTTTTGGGTTGACTAATGCTGGGGCTACTTTTCAAAGGGCTATGGATTATGCTTTTAAAGGTTTAATTGGTAAAATTATTGAAATTTATTAGGATGATCTTACTGTTTTTTCTAAAGATGGTATTAGTCACATAGGTCATCTTAAGCAAGTTTTTGATAAATGTAGAGAATTTGGGATTTCCTTGAATCCAGCTAAGTCTATTTTTGGAGTAACTGAAGGGAAATTACTTGTTCTTATCATCTCCAAAGATGGGATCAATATTGATCCTGAAAGAGTTGAGGCAATCCCAAAGATTCCTCTCCCTCATAATCTCAAATCCCTTCAGTCTTTTCTAGGAAAAACTAATTTTCTTAGAAGATTTATTCCAAATTACGCACAAATAGCTAAGCCTATTCAAAGTCTTCTTAAAAAGGATGTAAAATTTTTATGGAAAGAAGATGGCAAAAGGGCTTTTCAAGGAATTCAGGGTGCTATTGCCAAGGCCCCTGTCTTGGCAAGTCCTGATTATTCGAAGGATTTCATGATTTTCTCTTTCGCTTTTGAAGATACCATTGCTGGTGTTTTATTACAAAAGAATAAAGAAGGTCACGAACAACCTATTGCTTTCATGAGTAGAGCGCTTCAAAATTCTGAATTAAATTATACTACTATGGAAAAGAAAGCCTATGCCTTGGTTAAGTCTCTTAAGAATTTTAGGACTTATATGGGTTATTCTAAAATCATTGTTTTCATCCCGCATTCTGCGTTTAAAGACATATTAACTCAAACTAATTGCTTAGAGACTCGTGCTAGGTGGGTTACTAAAATTCAAGAGTATGACTTAGAGATTAGGCCCACCAAGTTAGTCAAAGGTCAAGGCTTGGCTGAAATGATGACCGAAGGTGATGAGAAAGCACTTGGTTTGATTTGTCTTAATGATGCATCTTCACCTGAGCTGCAAAGATTAGGAGAACATGAATGGTATAAGGACATTATTTATTATTTGTTAAATCTTACATGTCCTAACCATTTAGTTGCTCATAGAAGTAGGGCTCTTAGATTAAAAGCCACTAAGGATTGCCTCATGAAGGATGGCCTTGGATGGAGAAATCCTGAGGGCATAATACTTAGGTGTGTTGATGAAGTTGAGTCCAGGAAGTTGATTTTTGAGTTTCATTCAGGATTTTGTGGTGGTCATTATGTTGCTAGAACTACCACCCAAAAAATTCTGAGATTTGGTTATTATTGGCCTTCGATTTTTTCAGATGCACATAAATTTGTTAGAAGTTTCCAAGCCTGTCAACTATTCACTGGGAAGCAGAAGCTAGCTGCCTTACCCCTACAACCTGTGGTTGTTGAGGCACCTTTTCAACATTGGGGTCTAGATTTCATCGAGAAATTCCATTAAAATTTTAGCAATGGCTACTCCTGGATATTAATTGCAACTGATTATTTTAAAAAATGAGTTGAGTCCATTCTTGCTAAGAATGCCAATGAGAAGGTCATTATGGACTTTATTGAAAACCTAATCATTACTAGATTTGGTGTCCCTACCAAGTTCACTATCAACAATGTCAAGGCTTTTAGTTCATTTGAATTTTCATCTTTTTGTTTTAAATATGGCATTACATTATCTCATTCATCTAACTACTATCCTCAGGGTAATGGCCTAGATGAGTCAAGTAATAAAAATATTATAACCATTATCAAGAAGATAGTAGGAGATAATAAGCGATCTTGGGACAGCAAAATCAAGTATGCTTTGTGGGCCGATAGAATTACTAAAAAGAAGGCTACTGGTAAAGTCCTTTTGAATTGGTTTATGGCTTGGATGTAACTTTGCCTGTGCACCTTAAATTACCAGCTTACCAACTCCTTCAACATTTTTCCACCGATAAAGATGTTGTTCAAAATTGAATTGATCAAATTGTGGAGTTGGATGAAAATCGTAGGAAATCTTTAGATAATATGTGTAAAAATCTATCTAACATTAAGAAAAGCTTTGATAAATCATCTCGATCTAGATCTTTGCAGGCTGGAGACATGGTATTACTTTGGGATCGAAAGAATGAAAAGCCCGGAAAACATAAGAAATTTGACATTTTATGGTTGGGACCTTACATTATCCGAGGCATTGTTGGACCAAACTCATTCCACTTGAGCACGTTGGAAGGCGAACCACTTCACTTACCTGCGAATGGCCAAATGCTCGAGTTGTTCTTCAGAGATGACATCTGATGCCATTGGGCATTCTTTGTATTGTATTTCTAACCTTACACCTTGTCCTTTCAGCATTTCATTTTGTAGTTAGATTAGATTTACTTTTCATGTTAAGTAGAATAATAAATGATAGAAGAGCTTCTATTTTTCATGCGCTTAATGTTATATGATGATATTTGGATGGACGCTACTTATGTAATTTTGTGTGTTGCTTGGATGCAAATTTTGGATTCTCACATTCCTTCGATGAAGCAACGTGTCCCCAAGTAGAGCCAGATGTTGACCACTCTATGTCAACGACCCCATAGCAGTACACCCCCATTTTTTCAAATGAGATTTATCATGTTCGAGGTGTTCACGCCATTCAAATTTCATCGATAGACGACAATTTTATAAATGATGTAAACCCATTCTGCATGTTTATAATGTAAATGATCTAAGTAAGACCATCCTATATGTAATGGTCTAGTTAAGCCTAGTATTTTGGTGACGATTTCTATCCTAGGCGGTTTTTTGTCTCACTAATTCATTTGTGTTTCTCGACACAAGTGATCGGCAGAGTTTTCCCCTCCAACTTCACCCCAAAGATAGGGTGGATTTGTCATCAAGATGCTAAGTGAGTCCTAGCGTTTTCTATCATGTCTTTGTAAAAGTAGTTTGGGAATAATCCTAGTTAATTGGCTAGTTATTTTATTACAAGCTACTTGGTCTACTAGATCATGTTTTGAGTCGCAGAGTTGGGTAGCTATTTGAGGATCTATCACAAATAGGTATTCCCCCCTTATGTGTCTAAATGTATTTATCTTATGTAAAGAGGGTTGGAAAAATAATTAAATCCCTTCTCAGTCAATTGATTAAATTTTCTGGCCAAATTAAATTAAAAATCCTAAGCCATAAATTTAATTAATTTTAAGTCCTAGGTGAGTTAAAATTATTCAAAGGCAAAATTCGTGGGTCCCAAAAAAATAAAATTTTAAAGGTCTAAGGCCAAGGGAATGTGGAGAATTTCAAGAAATTTTGGACCTTGGAACTTGGTGGTTAAGTCAAAGTCGAAATTTTGAGGTAATTAACTCAAAAATATTATTTTTGAGTTAATTAAAGGGAATTAAATGACAAATTCGAATTTCTTCACAAATTTATAATTTCGACGATTGAGATTAAAAGATGATTAAATCTGTTTCTACGGTCGAGATTACTTTGACAAGGATCAACCGAACTAGCCGTTGGAGATTTTATCTTATAAATTATAGGTCTTTGTATGTCATTTGCATATGATCTTTGAATCGTGCACTTGTTCTCAGAAGCTCTTGTAATTTTTGTTGATCAATAAAACATAAAGACTTTGGGGTTATAGACTTTGGTGTTCCTTTTGCAGATCTATGTGGTGATATTAGTTCTAAACTCTACTACATTTATTGGCGTTTGATGGTTGATAGCCTTTATGGATTGATTTGCATACAAGTATCTTGTGCAGGTTTCTGGGTTTTCTTAAATTTCATTTTGATTTGACAAAAATATCAATTATCTATGTTTCTGAAAGGTCTTATAGTTATTTTTTAAATCTCTATTAATTTAAAATTCAGATCTAAGCGTGCAGAAATCATTATTCAAGATTTGAGCGTTTGGGGAAATCTTCAGTTAGATCAGCGAACTCTCAGATTTCAGAAAATCTAAAAAAACCCATTGTTTCCCAATTTCTGAGGTTATCTTACGAAATATTTTTTCCAGGGTCTTCTTGGGCTTGTGCCTCTCTTAATTTCTTTTTTTTTACTAATTGTGCAAAATGGTTTTAAATCTGACCATGAGGGCTTTTGATCTGTAAAACAGCACTGTAAATTTTGCAAATATTCACTAGGGTTTAAGGGTTTATTTTTTGTGCATATTTGTGAGTTTGGGTTCCTTGATTTTCTAATCTTGTGGAGGTTTTACAGGAAGATTTTCAGAATTTTTTTTAGATCTGAGCCAGATCTAGGCCCTGGAGGGTAAGATCTGGTCTTGGGATCGTTTTGATTGCAGATCTGGGCAGTATCTCATTTTAAAGAATCAAATAATTGCAGGTGTATTTATTTTAAATCGATTTTTCTGCTGGGTAAAAGAAAAAATTTGAAATCTTATGCACCAGTGTGCCTGCAAATTTCTGTTTTTGTTTGCTGGCTGCTCGACTATTTCTTCACGCTGCGTGTTTGAAACCACTGTCTGCTCCTTCAACTACCTTCGTCATTTCTCACACATTTCATGTACGCTGCCTGTCATCTCCTCTGCGTACAACAACCGTGTCTGTACGCAGTCCCTTTCCTCTGTCGGTTTCCATCCCTCACGTTTCTTCATTTTTCGCTAGCTACCTATCCGCTTGACTGCCTCTGTCTTCACGTAGCCCCCAATCCGTTGCTCCTCTCACTTGCTATCATTTCCAACTCCTGCACTGAATGTTGCCGCTGGCCTGTACGCTGCCTTTCCAGCTTGCTGACTGCGTGTTCCTCTAAGTTCTGCACTCGCAGTCCCTCCCTTCATGTCCTTGTTGTCTGAGGCTGCATCTTCCCTAACCCGCAATTGCCTTAACACTTCTCCACGATACCTGTGTCCCCATCCCCCTGAGATCCCATCCTCTCCTTCGCTGGCTGCTCAACGGCTTCCATTCGCAGCTTCCTTAACCTACATGAACAAAAACTTAACGCAAATCCATTTTTTTATCTTACTTTAGACTTTTGGTTTTCATTTATTTACTTAGCTTAGGTTTTAATTTAATCTTTAGATTTTTTGAATTTTTTTTTTTATGATTTTTGCTGAGGTTAGTTAACATTAATGTTCAATTTAAATTTTTTTAGGTTTGATCTTATTTAGTTTTCTTTTTTTTAATCTTTAGATTTTAAAACTTAAAAAAAAAAAACAAATTTAACTTTTTTCATTTTTTTTGAATTTTAGATTTTTTAAAATTTTGTTTTGTTTTGTTTACTTTAGACTTTGAAAAACTTTAGATTTAAAAAAGAAAATATAAAATATAAAAAATTAAAAAAGGACCAAAAACTTTGATGAAACTTTTTAACTTCAAAAAATTAAATTAAAAATTAAAAAAAAATTTAGGAAATTTTCTTTAGAAACTTTGGAAGTGGTGTTAAAGATCTAAATTCTTCCATAGTCAAAGGTGAACTTTTAATTTTTATTCTAAAATTTGACTATAGACTAAATTCAAATTTCTGGATTGGAATTACTGAGAATATCATTTTAATTCGGAAATTTTGGAAATGTTTATCATTTGAATTCGATGGTTTTCATGATAATATCTTTCGGAATTTGAACTGTTTAAATCTCGCATTTGGTTAAAATATTTTTCATGCTTAGCTGGGATTGATAATCGTTTAATGAGCTTTAATTGTGGTTTTAAATTTCTTGAAATTGGTGATTAATTGCTTAGTCAACTTTGAGAATATTTTGAGTGATGATAAACTGCATGTCTTTATTTCTTAGATCGAATATTGTTGATGCATGATATTGAAAGTGTTTTATTGAAGGTTAAATCGCATTATTGAAAAGAGCTTATCTTCCAGTTTGATAAATTGAGCATTTAATTAAGGAATTGAATATTGTCGTGGTGGATTGGTATTTTCATAGCAAAATAATTGTCCTTTCTAGCAGCAGTTACATATCAATTACTTGATCTTAATTTCATAACGGGATATTTTGACTCCACAAGGCACTGGTCTCAAACTTTAAATCTAATTGAATCTGTAAAATCTCGTTAAATCTTAACAACTACTTGGTTGTTTGACTGTGTCTCTTGAATTGGTTGGTTTCCAACCAGTTCTCTTTCTTCCATTTCGTTAGGGTCTACCTCCCTTAATCTGCAAGGAGACAGCTTAAATAGAGAGATTGGGGATCAGGGTGATAGCCCTGATCTGAGTCGTTGTCGGGGTGCCTAGGCATTCTGTGCAACAACAGGACCCGTAAACCCAACAAATTGAATAAAACCTCTTTTCCAGAGCTAGTGTGAACAACGCAAAATATTTCGGGGCCAAGAGGCCTGGAAAGCAGCGCAACATGTGTGAATTCCAAGGGGCCAAGTGATAGTGTAGTTAATGAGTGGACCCAAGGTTGTTGGGGTTTCACAAGAATAAGAAGGGGGTGAGGGCAGCCATGGAAATCATTCTGGCTTATTCTGACTTTTTGGTCTTTACGACTTGAGCATGCTTGAGCTTTTTAGCCAAGTCTGCAGTGTTTTTTAACAAACGGGTGTCTCCGAGCAGAGATCCCAACCTCAACCTCGGGGGAGTTCGAGTGCCCGCTCAGAAGAGGATTTTTTTAGGAGACTTCATTCAAGAGTTTCACAGAGCTTCAGGAGAGGATTCCTACTATCCTTCGTGAGTTGATATTATTATCCGGCATCAGGCCACTTGCAGCCCCTCTATAGCAGCGCAGTCACTTAGTGACTCACGCAGTCCAGCAGCAGAGGCATTCAGGAGAGGGCGAAATTCCAAGGCACTTCAACTTGGAATCAAGTGAAGGGGTCAGTCCTTCAATAGTTGAGCTTTGGAGAGTAGTTGCAGACATTTTCTCTTTCATTTCAGCCCATAGCTCTGCATACCCATCAGAATTCGAAATTAGAAGAGGGCTAAGCATAGAAAGGCCAAAATTTGAAGATTGGAGTCTGGGGGAAATATTTCTGGGTTTTTCTGAGTTTTTTTAGTAGAGTTCGTGGTTCAAATCCCGACATTTTCTGAGCAGCAGATCAGCTCATTTATGCAGTCCCTACTCAGCGAGCAGTGATAGGAGCTAGGCAAAAAGGGCAGATTTTGAAAGTTGGAATTAGAGAAAACCATTTTTGGGTTTCTCTGGGTTTTTTTAGTAGAGTCCGTGGTTAAAATCCCGAAACTTTATAAGCAGTAGATCAGCCCATTTACGCAGTCCCTACTCAGCCATCAGCTATAGGAGCTAGGCAAAAAGGGCAGATTTTGAAAGTTGGAATTAGAGAAAACCATTTCTAGGTTTTTCTAAGTTTTGGGCAAGAATCACCTTCCCAAATTCCTAGAATTTTCTGAGCAGTGAAAGAAGCCCAACCAGTAGTTCGAAGTTGGCCAGCTGCAACATTTCCAACAGGGAAGCGCAAAGGAAGAGTCCAGCAGCAACAACAGTAGAGCAGTGTTTTAGTGTGCAAACCTGAGGGTCATTTCATCCATCTTTAGCCGGTTAGAGTGTTATCTATTTTTGACAATGTTGTATTTGTTTTTCACCTCCAGATTTAATAAAATGGCTCAGAAGTTTTTGGCTCTTTCTTGACGTTTTTAATGTCTTTTCCATATTGTTGTAATTTTAATCTATTATTGCTTGTATTACTGTCATTTCTCCATTTGGGATATTACAGTGGTATCAGAACATAATCTTGGCTCAACTTGTGGGGAATCCTCATTCTATGACAGACCAAAATAAAGGTTAAACTCAGACGCCATGGCAGTAACCCTGAATGAGGTGATTAGGGTTCAACAAATGATCATTAATTTGGGGAAGGAACTGATTCATGCAACAATGGTGGATCAAGACATTATTATAGCTGATGTGGAGTCATTGGCAGCAAATTGGCGGGCATACCATTATCATTGGGACATGACATTCAAGCGGCCCTCTCTTTTTGGGAGTACCGTGAACTAAGAGACAGGCACAGATCAGGGGAAATTCGGTGGAATTATGCAAGGATGGTGAGATGGATTAAGGAAGAAGATGAAAGATTAGTTGAAGGGGCCATAGCTAGCAAGGAGACAGCTGAGCATACATTCGTTGGTGAGACACCACCCATTGTTGAGGCATCCATTGATGAGGTGTTGGGAGAAAACTCCACTATTGTCAAGGAGCCGATAGGTACAGAGGCCTCCAGGGCTATGACAGAATTGTCGGATGACAATCACATGTAGTTGACTAGTGAGCATGTCTTGTGTATTGGAGTATCTATGGAGGAGGGTGTGCAACCATCCTTTGGGCTAGCCCCTGAGGAGGCGCTAGGAGATACAGAGGTATTGGACGAGGGTCGCACACAATGGTGCTATCAGCTTCAGGCCGACCTTCTAGTTTTGAAAGGGAAGGCCACATCAGTACGAGAGGCTATTTTGTTGCAGAACGAAGAGTTGGAGGGCATGAGAATGGTTTGTGTTGAGTCAGCGGCCAAGTTGGCCCACATTGGGGAACGGTTGGATTTCTTAATGGTACAACTAGAGAGCACAAGGGAGTGTCAGAGCACCCCCTTCAGGTATACATAGACGGGGCTAGCAACACTTTTGGGTCACCTCTTCCCATTGGAAAGAGAGAGACTAAGTCACCTATTCAGATCTCATTTTTTGACCAAGATGGTGAGATGAGGCGACATTAGCTACACAGGGTGCAGCACTCGCAGGATGGAGGGATTGTTCCATGTGCGGGGATTCGTGCATTCAATTTCATTATCGAGGTTGGATGGCGAGAGGTACTGAGCTGGTACCCTGTGGAGCAAGCAAGGTAGATGTATACATCCATGGCCACATTTCAGCAGAGTCCATGGATTACCAGAGGGACACGAGGGCCAGATTCCTGTTGGGATCCAAGTGGGATTTCCCATCACATCATAGAGTTGGTAGGTGATGGTAGTCGTTGCGTGATGGGTTTGATGTTTTGGCTCACACACATTTTCAGATCTCTATCAGAGCCCCAGACATCCCTAGTGACAGGATGGTACGACAGGAGGGTACACCCTTTTCAGGAGTTATCTCAGCATATCGACCGTGTGTGGAGTCACAGGGTGATTAGCACACTTTGGCAGGAGATTATTGGAGGAGGTGGCATTGGTCGGCCACCAGACAGTGCGTTGTATGGGGCTCGGGCTCCACAGTTATGTGGGGCACAAAGGACATGGAGGAGCATAGCAATGGTGGCACCGCTACTGGTAGCTAGGGAGATTGACTTCTTGGGTCCCTCTAGGAGGATTGGGAGGGGAGATCCATTCATCAGGTGACGATGACATTCAGGTGCGGGCTAACGCATATTGTCTCAGCTTTTGTCCATCACATCTAGGGTTGGGTAGGAGCATACAGTAATGAGCAGTGGCCTATAGAGGAGCATAGAGATGCATGGCTATTTGTTGTAGCATGTTGGGGTGCGTTTTGGAGCAGGAGGAGAGACTCCCATCGCACTGAGTACACGCAGGGAGTGCCAGGTACAGTGACACAGGCAGGATACAAGAAGATACAGGATGGCACGGTGTATCCCATGGTGTATAAGGATAGGCCGCAGGGCACAGTGGCATGTTGTTGAGAACAGGGACACTTGGTGGTATGCAGTGGCATATGGTGCGACACATTGGTAGCCTGAAGTGTTATCTCCAAGGGTGCTTATGGATAGAGCATTATATGGAGACAATGCTCTCCCATTGATGCATTGGACCTTAGAGCTATTGAGGTTCGACATGGTAGCGTTATTCCTGATTGCATGTGAGGAGCTAGGCCACTTAGGTGTACCTGGGAAGATGAGGATGTGTAGATCAGATCGTGGTGGATGCCCTATGGTACATGGTGGCATTGGCATCCAGTGGTGCATGGAGTTGTGCCACGGAGTTCAGTGCTATGCAGAGGAGTGTAGGGGTACGTATTTGAGTGCAACATAGGATGATGATGCATGACAGGTGGTTGCAGTGTTTTCGGTAGAGAGATCCCCGGACGAGGAGATTAGGCACACTATTGGGTTTGGAACACTCATATTTGGAGAGCGAGTTGACCATAATGCCAATTGTGAGCTTCTATTTATCACTCTCCAGCATTGCACACTGACACGAGGGACTTGGATATCATATCTTGATGCTCACATCACGAGCAAAACGAGAAAAAGGACCCAAGAGGATGGTATGAGACAGTTGGTTGATGGGACGCTTTGTATTGTGATGAGCGGGATCAAGACAAAGAGTGACTCATATCACTCTTGGTTTGACATATGGAGGAGCACTGAGGCCTGCATCACATGGCAAGGCCAGTTTTCCTTGTTACTGCTTCAGACCAATGTTAACAGTAGATGGACAAACATTTATATCATGGAGTTGTTAGGCAAGATGAGATTGGCCTTCATAGATTTTTCGCCATCAGGTTCCAGGAGAGGAGGATACAATCTTTGCATGATGGGTAGTATGTCATAGTTAGAGTGGTGCAGCATCAGCATGGTGGCACCCTTCTGAGACTGGCATGGGATTCAGGCATCACTAGATTTCATGGTTCAGCTACCCTTAGGGGTGATCTTGTTCCTACAGGGGAAGATCTTTTAGATCTTCCAGTGGATTTTAGTGATCCTTTGTTGGCATGGGGGACTTCACCGGCATGGATTCATGATCAGCAGGGGGAGTTCAGGGGAAGCTTGTGCAGGGAAGGATTTATTTCCATGGGAATCAGATTTTATCTTTGGGTTCCCACTCTTGGAGTACATGAGATGGATGACTTAGTAGAGCATTTGCACGTGGAGACAGATAGTATTTTATATGATTATGATGCTCTATTTACTGGTGGTATGCAGAAGGCTTCTGGTACCTATATCCGGTTGGATAGCGAGTGGACCAAGGTGTGCTTCACATTGATTAGGATGGCATGGGATTCTGGTATTGAGATATCTCTTCATATCATGGCGATGTAGAGACCAGGGATGATACAGTGGCGCATTTGGGACCATGGAAAATTTTGGAGTGACTATAGGGGAGTGTCAGCCAGGGAGGATGCTTATTCAGGCATTGCTTGAGGACAAGCAATTTTTGGCAGGGAGGACTATAATATTTCTAATTAGCTGATAGCTAATTAAGAATATTAAATTTTTCCAATTTTGTTTTCTTAAGTTTAGTAGGTGAATAAAAGGGTGAAGGGACCCATAAACCCTGACGTTTTTCATGTGTTTTCCATATTGCTGTAATTTTAGTCTATTATTTCTTGTATTACTGTCATTTCTCCATTTGGGATATTACAGCTATGTCATTCACATCATTCTCTCATTCCCTTGAGCCCTGAGCAATTATAAAAGAAAAATCAATAAAAGGCAAAAAGGCATATGAAGAAGGGTGGAAAAAAAAGTCCAAGGTAACTCATGTACCATGATTTCTCCCTCCTACATATATACACCCAAGTGTGGTCTTCCCTCATTAGAGCTACCCTTGTACCATGGCATGTGGCTAGGAGCCCTCCCTGTTACCCCACTTCGTTCCATAACTATTTCACATGACACCTGCCATATAACGGATGTACCATGGACCTGTCATTCCCTCAGAGGTTGAAACCACCTAATAGGGTCATTTCTTAACCTCCTTCTTGAACACTGAGACACTTGTACACTCTAAAGCCCATTATGGAAGGGCATGCCACTATGAAGTACCCACTTGGTTCCATGATTTGTAAGCTCATTTGCTCAATTGCACTAATGAAGTTTTGTACGGGAAGATGAGGAGACGCATTGTATCTTATACAGGATTGCAGTTGGGTCTTCATCTCGGGGTTTGGCCTCCCTATACGGGGTTCAAGCCCTCCAGAGGGTCATATTGGCATTTGTAGGGTGTGCGTTGAGAGCCATGGACTTCCTCTATAATAGAGAGTAGATAGCCATGCCATGGGATATTTCAACACCATTCATCGCTCGCACATGTCCAATTTATTTTATGATGATGATGCACCTGGAAGACCTTGCCCAACCAACTACGCACTTGCACCACACACTTGGCAGTTGATCCAGGGCCTAGATGAGGTTTTGTCTCACCATGGGAGACAGGGGGGGCTTGCATCATTGTTCCATCCCTTGCAAATGGGATACGTGCTTATTTGATTCAGTTGGAAACCCATGAGAATGCTTTTATGCCCCCACAACCACTTGGGAGCACCACAGGTCATTTGCTGGGAGATCAAGGGTGCAATCCCTTCATCACTGTTATTGGGGCCCTCCTACTCATCTTGGCACATAAGGGACTTCATTTGGCCTTCCAACGACCTTTCTAGCTATCTTTCTAGCATTTCAGCCCTCTTGAGAGGCTAATTATTCTTATTATGGAGCTATTTGGTGGGCTTGTCACCATAAGGATTTTATTTGCTCATTATTTTTATTGCAGGGGCATCATTAGGTTTATTTAGGCTATCTGAATCCCTTGGAGGATCATATTAATATAAGAGAGGATCATTTGATCTCTCATCATCATTTGGATTTGGGATATATATTTCTAAAGATTTCAGACCTGCAATTTGTGGAATGATTTAGATGATTAAATGCATTTTGATGTGTGGAATATTTTCTCTATCTCTTTTGGAGCTTCTATTTTTCAGATGTGATGAATGTATATACTCTCTTGTCATGTAAGTTCTCTTTTCTGTTAAATTTTGGGTACCAGAGGACAAGTGGTTCCCCATGGCTTTGATCTTTGGCCTAGGAAAAAGTGTCCACTCTATTGTACTTCTTCTCCTAAAGTGACTTTATAAGTGGTAAAGTCAATCTAATTTAAAAGTGACTTTATAAGTGATAAAGTTACATTCTAATTTAAAGGTGACATTATTAAAGTCAATGAAGAATTAGAAAGTGAAAAAGTGACTATGGAAATAAAAGGCTAAGTGGGTGAGTTAAAAAAATAGAAAGTGAGAATTAAATGCACATTTATTGTCATCCCTTGATCTAATGAATCTGAGCCATTAGATCTTAGGGTTGCCCAAAAAGTCATTTAGGGTAAAAGGAGAGAAGAAGAAGAAAATATCACATTCATTCTTTCATGAGCATTTGAGAGAAAAGACAAGAGAGAGTAAGGATATTTTCTAAGCAGGGAGGAAGTGAAGGGGAGCAACAAACCTTTGCACGCATCCCAAGGAGGCATACACAACAAATCTGTACAGCAAGTGTAGGCACGCATTTCAAGGGATCATTCCGTACAACAATTAATTGGCATGCATTCCAAGGAGTACAACACAGATTTCGAGGAATAAAAGACAACAGGCATAGGCACGAAAATCGAGGCAAAGCTAGGCACGATTTTCGAGGACTGATGTACCTTTTCCGTATAGTCTGTACAGCAATACACTGATTTCTGGGCACGAAAACCGAGGCAGACCGTACAACATTTAATGCTGTAATTTTTCTGCTGTAATTTGTTTTGCTATGGCATGATTTTCGAGGTGGAGTTTATGCACAGAAATCGAGATAAGTTGTATTTTGTGAATGCTTGAATTTTCCTGTGTATTTCATTTTCTCTGTAAAAGATTTTCAGAAATAAGGAAGAGCTCTCAAACTGGTTTTCCCCAAGAGTCGTAGGGGTTTTTCCAGGATCACATTGACAAAAAATCACTGTCATTTTCTGTGTGTGGCTGTTATATTTTTACTGTGCATTTATTTCTAGTATTTCCAGCAGTAGTAAAATCTCTAAATTTGTGTTTTCGGAAATAAATGTCATTTCCAGATTTTAGTGTTTTTATCGTACTTGGATTTAACATTAAATGCACGGAGTGATAAGGGAAAACTGATAACCGAAGTGGGGACTGAAATTTTACATTTTCATGCGAATTTATTGATAATTTATGTCTAAAGTATGGATCGCTATGCTTTGATTTTGCTTATGCCCTAAAATAATTATGTGAATTTATGAAACACTTGTAATCTTGGCTCGATGCGTATGTTACTCATCTTGGCAAGAAGAATGAATTTTCCTAGGGGTAGGTTGTGCACCTTTTACCTTGAAACTCCATCAAATCTTGCATATAAAAGTATAAAAGTCTAAAGTTTTCGTGTAGTTGCATCCATCATCAGTGAAGTTGCTTCTTTAGGCCTCCTTGAAGAGCGAAGTTCCCAAATCTTGATCATTTTGACTCCAATCTTCCCAATAGCCAGGTATTGGTCCTAGATCCTTGGTGATCACATTATCTTAACAAAATATCATTATCTCACCTCTTTTCTTCCTCTTTCCTTCATCCTCTAAGGATAAGGATATTTTCTAGGGCTTGGTGCAGAATTTTAGGGAGGAGGAATTTTAGGATTCTTTCCAGACAAGTTTCTTCATTTATGTCTCCTTTAGGCATCCTCTGTTTTGAACAAATTTTGGTGGTGGAATTTAAAATAAATTGATGCCCTAGCTATCACAACAAAAGGGAACCTTTGAAGCTGCTTTGACTTGGGGATTTCTTGAAGGTTTCCACTCTATAGTTCATCATTCAAAACCTCTTCTCTTAACTATAGGTGATCATTGGATGAGCCTTTAACATGGTATATCTCTAAACCCTTGGTCTCTTATAGTATTTCTCTCAACGGGTTTTTCATGGAAAGTCGCCATAGCTTCTCCCAAAGCTCGCACTTTAATTTAAGCTATCCATTGAATGAGCCATCCTTGACTCACTTTGAACCCTAATATGAACACATCAATCACAAGGGATTTTGGAAGTTTTGATCTTAGGCATTCATCATTATTGAATATTCCTAAGCCCAAGATAATCCTTCATAGGTCTTTCTTGGGGAGCCTTTCAACTTTTCTTTAAGCATTTGAACCATTAATTGAGCCTCTCCTTTGAATGGGCCTGGGAAATCAAGTTATACCTTTCCATTTTATCCTATCATTCAAGTGATTTCCTCCATACCGAGACCCCTCCCA
Organism: Pinus albicaulis; assembly: GCA_034641835.2. Lineage (NCBI taxonomy): Eukaryota > Viridiplantae > Streptophyta > Pinopsida > Pinales > Pinaceae > Pinus > Pinus albicaulis. The sequence continues at coordinate 1,294,564,538 of CM076583.1, read as the reverse complement.
TCGGTGAAAGTCTGTAAAGAGCAGGGGACATTGACTGAGGTGACAGTGGGTCCTTGTCCTGTTTTCGCCACTTGGTCTAGTAGTTGCCCCTTTGGAACCCCTCATAGGACCCCTATTAGATTGAGCGGTAACATCTCTCTCTAGCTCTTGATATTTTTTGTCTTGGTATTATTGTCTCAAGTTCCGTAATAGTCATCTTTGTGTAGCCAACCTTTTGGCCATTGCGGAATAAAACTCGTTTTTGATCCACTCACTCTAGTTTGTTTTTTATTCAATTTTATCTTTCATAAATTATCAAGAGTTCTGAACTATTTATTTGGGTGACTTGTCACTTAGATACACTTTCTTTCTTACTCTATCTTTCTGATTCTTTCCATATTAGAGGCTGATTTTCGAAGGACTATTCCACAGATTATTTTATGCATTTTTCTATAACTGTTTGGCCACTAACTTGCTGGTCAAACAGCCTTTATCTTGCTTTTTTTACAGCAAGTTAGTGGCAGATTTGCAGGTTAGGACAGCAGGTATGATCACTAGGGCTGCCCTCCTAAGGTTGGAAAGCACCAACCAAAATGGAGAATAGGAATTTCCAGTGACACATAGTGCAGATCTCGTTATATGTCCATTGATTTTTGCAGCTGTTTTTTGAAGATCATATCATCTTTTAAGGCATAAAACTAGCACTAAAAGGTGGCAACGTGAGAAGGGGTTTATCTGCAACAAAACAGTTGATTGTGATAAACATGAAAACTCAGCAAGCAAGTGGGAGCAACAACTCTTAGCAAGTTTGTCAACATGTCAAGCACGCTTTAAAGCAATCACTTTACCTACACTACTTCAACTAATGTGTAAGCGTGAGGTTATGATTCTACTAGAATACGTTATTCAAACGTGAGAAATGCTATTGGTTACCAATTGGATGACGAGGAAAACCTACAATAGCAATTACTTAAGTTGAATGGATTTATATGAGAAGTTGATTCACTATCAGTAAAAGATGGGTATAGATCAAATTTAAGTCTTCTCACATACATATTAAGGTCAGAATAATATCAACAATATTAATTCCTATCCATTTTTATTTATTTAGCAACTGACACAACTACCTACAATGGCAGTAACGACATAACATCTTGAACTTCCAGTAAATTCACCTTAAGCAAAATTAAAGAAGATTTACATTGCAAACCTAAAGGAGGTAAAAAAGGGTATAAGGAATTCTGTCCATATTTCCATGACCTTAAAACATATGAATGACATTTGATCCAATAGGAAATTGTATTACTAGTATTTGTCGAACTAGGTCATTCACGTATTTTGGTATACAAAGTGAAGGATTCATTCAAGTTAATATTGAAATGGAGTTCATGATGAATTTTACTTTAAGGATCACTGAGAGTCAAATAAGATCTCGAAGTACGCAATTCCTTGCATTTCAATACAAGATCTCTAGTTTTTCATGGCATTGGAATTTATTGTGTAGTTAACTCTAATGAGGTTAACAAGATCATTATTTAACTACTCTATCTAGTAGTTGTTCTATCATAATTAACAATAAACAAACAACTATAATTAATCTCCGAGTATTTATTAATGCAACAAAAACTGCAAATAAGGAAAAAGTTAGAGAAAGCAGCAACCTTTGCAAACGTGTTACGTGCTCGATTCCAATCTATTTTCTCATAAGGAATTGTATAGAGCTCCTTTCTTAAAGATACAATGATTTCACTTAGAGGACCCACAAATCTTCGCCCATACAAATATGACATTGGTAAATAAACCATTCGACAATGACACCACATCCTCCCTGCAGAAAAAAAAAAAACTATGAACAGTGCAAGTTCAAAACAAGAGCTGTAAAAGAGACTAAATTCTTAAATTATATTCAAAATTGCACTCAAAAAATTTCTAGATAGTTCCCTAAAATGATGGAATGCCAATATATTCAGAAATAACACACCTATACACAGTGAAACAGAATAATTTTACAATAAATACCATCATTTTTCTTTCTAATGAAACTTCCTTTAACTATTTCTAAGAACAATATTTACAAGGTTTCAAAACAAAGAAGAGGGTCACACCCACAGCCTCCACAAGCAATACCAAAATTCAAACGAACAAAAACATGCATTGGCCATGGCCAAACCACCCACTCAAATAGTGTCTACATCAAATTGTCCATAAATATAATATAAAGAGACAAAGTCCAACTAAACAAGCAAATAAACATAGGTATTGATCACACCAATAGCAAGAGGAAGCTAGTCATGGTCATTGAGGATAGGACCCAACTAGAAGTAGGGGGATAAGAGTCAGTAGGCTACAAAGGGTCCCACCCATCCATAGGAGTCTCTTGGGCTTGGGCCATTCTAAGATCACAAGCAAGTTAGGTATTGCTTGGCATTGCCCTATGTGTCAGTTCTGGCCACACTCCCACCTCTCTCAGACCAATTTCATTGCCCAATGGTTGCATGTATTGTGTCAGGAACCCTATTGGGATCTTGTAAGACCAAGTGGCCTTAGTACTCAAGACTAGGTAGGTTGGCTACAATGGCTGGGTGGGCTAGCAAGGATAGGTGGCACCCTAAGTTGCACGAAACAGGGAAATGGAAATGAGTTTCCGAAAAGGGTACGGGTACGAAACGCGACCTCCCCAAATTTTGGAAACGGGGAAACACGATATATATATATATATATATATATATATATATATATATATATATATATAATTTAGGACATTTAAGAAATGTTATATGAAATCATAAAACATACATGATAAATTATAATTTATTACATTCAAAGCATAAATGTAATATTCCTAATTTGTGACAGCAAATTGGAATATTCTATTTTGTTTATTTTGCCGTCTATAGTCTATAAATAAATAAAAAGTGAGTAAAGAGGGTCTAAACTCACTTAAATGAAATAAGACATCCACTTAGTAGTACAACGTTGTGACTTAAGTGGGAGTCAAGGGGGGACCCAACACCACGTGGAGGAGGGGGCCTATGTACACTCTAGAAGTTTCTCCAAGCTTCTACGCAGATAAGGATGAGAATGTGGATAAGGATGAGGATGTGGAGGAGAGAGAGGCTACATTGGGTTTTGGAGGGAAACCAACACTATAAAAGATGGAGGAGCCTCCTCATTTCATTCATGCTTGGATTCTTTGATTATTGATTATTGAGTGAGACATTTGTCTTTCTTTGGCACGCTGGCTGTTTAGCCCGTCTGCTGCACTGTTTAGTGCACCGAGTGTCTCCGTGCGGAGATCTCACCCTTAGCCCTGGGGGACTTCGAGTGCCTGCTCGGGCAAGGTTATTTTCTTAGCATCATCCTCCAGGACAGCATTATTGCTGCAGCAGCGTAATACTGTGTTGTAGGGTGTTGCCGTGGTGACTTTACGACACCACCTCCTTCTCTTGTTTTTCAGAGGGAGAGCCTCTCTCTCCTTTGGAGGATCGGATTGGGAGATATTGGAGCTTATTATCAGATCTTGGCATCAGGCCTATATGTTCTTCATGGTATACTTCGCAGTTCTTTCCCCAGATCTGCGTTACTGCTAAGGGAGCAGCGTTCCAAGGGTTTTGGCATCATTTTGGAGTTAGATCTCTGATTGAGGGTGATCCTTGGATTGGCCAACCAATCCAAGTATATTTCTGATCTGATACTGAAGTTTGCTTTAGAAATTCTGAATCATTCTTCAGATCTACTGCAGTAAAACTCAGATCTGCTCCGGCATTTTCATGTATTGCCGAAATCCCCAAGGGGAAAGTAATAAAGAGCCCTTTGGGCATTTTGTCTCATTATAGATCTCTGTTTTCATGTATTTATCAGTTTCAGATCTGTAATATAATAAATATAAGCTTCAGCCTCCTAGAGAAAACGCTGAAGTATTTCTGGTTTATTCTCTTGTCTTGCGGCACATCATTCTTGAGGGGTTTCTATATAAAACTGTTGTTTATCCTTGCTGAAGGCCTATTCCATGCTCCCAAACCCATTCTCTGATTATTTATAGTGTTATACATCATATTCCTTCAGAAAATACGCTGCCCTTGCTTCAGCAAATTTCTGCATACTCAAAGTCTTGGGAAATCAGGGTTTTTATTGACTAGTCGGGAAGGAGGAACTGTTTAACTTAGAAAAACGCCTTTGTTTGAGCTGAAATTCGACATGGAAGTCCCTCTTGACCTATTCTAACATATTCCAGAACCTTGACCCGTCATTTTACGCAGATTTCCTTATTCACTCATTTTAGGGCCAAAATCCTCACTTTTCCCCACCTTTTTGCCCTTAGAAGCTGAGTAAAGGTTGTTGCTGCTATTTTTTTGGGTTGCTGAACATTTTCAGAGATATTATATGATAGCTGAAGCCATCATACCTGAAGAATGCGTTTTTATGGCATGATCTGCTGAAAATTTTATTTTTGGGATATTACAGTGGTATCAGAGCATAGTTCTGGCTCAGCCTGTGGAGCTAGCTATCTATGGAAAATATGAGGATCACAATGCCTACATTCTTACCTGAAGTACCGAGTCAGCATGGTCGTATACCCTTTGGAGATTATTTCCGAGAATGGCAGTCCATGGGGGAAGACTTGAAAGCAATTTTGCCTTTCAAAGATTACTGTGAGCTCAGACTGGATGGAGTAGTAAGGGACAGTGGTAACGGTGGAGTTTCTAGCATGCAGAGTTCAGAGTTGCAGCGTACTATTGGGAGGTCACCTCTTCCCATGAATAAGAAATCCACTAGTCCCTGTGAGTCTAAGCCCAAGAAGACCGGAGCGGTGAAAAAGGAGAGTTTATTCTCATCTCTTTTCGGATTCAGAGGAAAGGCATCCACCTTTGAGGAGGTCAAGAAGAATGAAGAAAAAGAAGAGGAAGTACCATGCGCTTCCAATTCTAATCGAGAAGAAGAGATCACATCACCTCTTGAGGAGGCTTGTGAAATCGCTGTCACACTTGTGGAGGAGCAGCCACATGCATCGACAGTTGGGGCAGCCAACACTGCAGCTCTACAAGAAGTCCCAAATGCACATCAAGGTATGGAAAGATTTCCACATTCCATTGTTGCAGCAAATTCTTCTGATCAATGTGGAGATCTACTTTTGCATGACCAAGGGTCAAATCTCATTGGAGATGCACTTCAACACACCATGGAATGCAATGATTTGGTTCCCTTCTCACAAGAGCAGATAGAAGATGGAGGACATCTTCAGATGGATAACATCTCTCATGCTTGTGTTGGACATCCCTTGAGCCATACACATCATGATGGGAGGTTTTTGCCTACCACCTATTTGATTCTTGATAGGGTCTCATTGATCCTTGAGAAGTTTATATTTCAAGATCCCATGAAGTGCAAAGTCAAAAACTTGATTTGGGAGGATGGTAGCCCTCATGGGAGGAATACCAGGATGAGGAGAAGAAGAAGGCATCCACAAGTGATTGAGTGGATGTGGTTGATGAGCAAGGAGCTAGGAGGCTACTTGCAGATCTATGACACCAGGCAGCAGGAGGCTTGGTTGCGCTGGTTACTCTTGAAAGAGTTTGGCCATCACTTGGCAAACACTCTTCCTAAGAGTAGGAGGATGGGGAAAATATGGATGGATACTTGCATCATTGAGCAACATAGAGTATGGATGCATGGTGTTGATGTGTTACTCATATCATTCATTGTGTCTTCATCACATGAGTTGTATGATGGAGGTATGGGGAGGCAACACAATGTCTTGTTGCTTGGTTTGTTCCTAGGAGAGCAAGGGCAGATTTACTCTCACACTTTGTATAATGTTGCAGGAGGAGGAGATGGCACTATCTCCTTGATCTTTGATGATGATGGGGAAGCACTTCCATCTTGGGGAGTATTCCACATTTGTTGCAGCATTATTAGAGGAGTCTTTGACAAGGAGCATGTGAAAGAACAGAGTCTTGTATTGACAGGAGCTTATTTGCATGAGCTCACAGCGTTGTCACCTTGGAGCAGAACATTATGGATGAAGTGTGCGCAGCAGAGATATGGTGGATCTATAACCCATAGGTCCCAGGATCACTTCATATTTGTTGCACTTAGAGGAGGTAATGATGATAGAGACATCTATGGCATATTCTTCTTGACTTGGGTTTCCAAGCATAAGGAGGATTATCTTCTTGCAGCACATGGTTCAGTCTTCTTCATAGCAGGTCAACACTTTATGGAGGACTCATTCATGGACCCATGTACCATCTTACTTCCAGCATATGGTGAGGGATTTGTTTATACATTCATTGATTTGCACACTCTTACCATTCTTATGCAGTGCATTGCTTCACAAGAGGGCAAGCTTGTCACATTGCTCCATGAGTTGTGTTGGGCCAATCTACATGATGGAGGCAGCCATCTCTTTTGTGGCCTTGGGAAAATGTTTTATCACTACATGTATGTTCATTTGCTGCACTATAGCATGTATCATATAAAGACATGCATGATTAACTATGTAACAAGAAACATTTTTCCTTGTACTTTCATCAAGCAGCAACTTGTAAAACTGCGTTGTACTTGTTGGGGAAGCTGTTGGTACCTCTTTGCATCACTTGTAACCTTCAGCGTTTCCTTCATTTTGCTACTGATCATGTCTCCATTTGCTGATATAGATTAGATTTGTATGGGAGGCTTGATTATGAGAGAGACACATGAGCTGGATGTGTCTTTGAGTATTTTCTGCACTACATGTTCTAATGGGAGCATGAGAGGAGGCATGGCCACCACTACTACATATGTGTTCTCTTTTGAGGTGGGCCATGAGATTGATAGTCATCCATTGTACAGCCATGGGCAAGTGTATGGTCTTATGTTGTTGTCATATTCAGCCATTTACTATCCATTAGTAGATGTGATGGATCTTGTACATTGCTTGCCATGTAATTTTTTGAAGTTGCAGTGGATCAGACTGCGTTGTATCCTTGTGAGAGATTGTTTGCATCATGTATCATCATGTAAAACCTTCAGCAAACATCTCATTAGGATGATCCATGATGACCATGTCCTATTCTTCATGGATGGATTGTTTTGGGCCAGCTTGTTCTTCATTGTTGGAGGAACCTTCATTGGAGGATTTTTCTTCACTTTGCCACTGGAGGGCAATGATTGTGCAGCCCAGGATCAGCATACACTCTACACTTATCATGAGTGGAGAGAAGGACAACATGGGGTAAGCTATGATGCTTGCCAAGGTCAGATTTTCAGCCCACCTTCATTACCGGAGCTTGAGGTGGAAGGAGATTTTCAGGAGTTGCCTTGTTGGGAGGTGGCTCATTTTGTTTGGATGATTGCTTGGGCATGGAGGATCCACATGAGGGAGATGTTCCTCATTACATTCCAGACTCCATGCCTCGAGTGGAGATTCTTCAGTTCTACCCTTGCAGTTGATTGGAGAGAGGTGATGAGTTGGTACGCAGTTGATGGGCCAGCTTACACAGTCATAGATGCAGAACAGCAGGGGTCATGGTCTTCATCAGTCATAGCCAGAGGCAGTGCACAGTCCGAGCCATGGGACTTGGGCTATTATTGGCCATGGTGGCAATGGTATCCAGGAGGATTGTTGGTTGGCTGGTACCGTGAGAGATCGGTTTGGGACCGTGGCATTGAGAGATCCCTTCGTATCAAGATGATGCAGAGTACCGGGGAGATTCAGTGGCGCATCTGGGACCCAGGCATATTTTGCAGCATCGGTGAAGAGCATCCGCTAGGAGGAGACCAGTTCAGGCAGTTGCTTGAGGGCAAGCAACATTTTGCCGGGGGGGACTGTAATATTCCTAATTTGCGACAGCAAATTGGAATATTCTATTTTGTTTATTTTGCCGTCTATAGTCTATAAATAAATAAAAAGTGAATAAAGAGGGTCTAAACTCACTTAAATGAAATAAGACATCCACCTAGTAGTACAACGTTGTGACTTAAGTGGGAGTCAAGGGGGGACCCAACACCACGTGGAGGAGGGGGCCTATGTACACTCTAGAAGTTTCTCCAAGCTTCTGCGCAGATAAGGATGAGAATGTGGATAAGGATGAGGATGTGGAGGAGAGAGAGATGCTACATTGGGTTTTGGAGGGAAACCAACACTATAAAAGATGGAGGAGCCTCCTCATTTCATTCATGCTTGGATTCTTGGATTATTGATTATTGAGTGAGACATTTGTCTTTCTTTGGCACGCTGGCTGTTTAGCCCGTCTGCTGCACTGTTTAGTGCACCGAGTGTCTCCGTGTGGAGATCTCACCCTTAGCCTCGGGGGACTTCGAGTGCCTGCTCAGGCAAGGTTATTTTCTTAGCATCATCCTCCAGGACAGCGTTATTGCTGCAGCAGCGTAATACTGTGTTGTAGGGTGTTGTCGTGGTGACTTTACGACACCACCTCCTTCTCTTGTTTTTCAGAGGGAGAGTCTCTCTTTCCTTTGGAGGATCAGATTGGGAGATATTGGAGCTTATTATCAGATCTTGGCATCAGGCCTATCTGTTCTTCATGGTATACTGCGCAGTTCTTTCCCCAGATCTGCGTTATTGCTGAGGGAGCAGCGTTCCAAGGGTTTTGGCATCATTTTGGAGTTAGATCTCTAATTGAGGGTGATCCTTGGATTGGCCAACCAATCCAAGTATATTTCTGATCTGATACTGAAGTTTGCTTCAGAAATTCTGAATAATTCTTCAGATCAGCTGCAGTAAAACTCAGATCTGCTCCGGCATTTTCATGTATTGCTGAAATCCCCAAGGGGAAAGTAATAAAGAGCCCTTTGGACATTTTGTCTCATTATAGATCTCTGTTTTCATGTATTTATCAGTTTCAGATCTGTAATATAATAAATATGAGCTTCAGCCTCCTAGAGAAAACGCTGAAGTGTTTCTAGATCAATCTTTGTCTTGCGGCACCTCTATTTTGAGGGGTTTTTCTATATAAACTGTTGTTTAACCTTGCTGAATGCCTATGCCGTGTTCCCAAACCCATTCTCTGATTATTTATAGTGTTATACATCATATTCCTTCAGAAAATACGCTGCCCTTGCTTCAGCAAATTTCTGCATACTCAAAGTCTTGGGAAATTAGGGTTTTTATTGACTAGTCGGGAAGGAGGAATTGTTTAACTTAGCAAAACGCCTTTGTTTGAGCTGAAATTCGACATGGACGTCCCTCTTGACCTATTATAACATATTCCAGAACCTTGACCTGTCATTTTACGCAGATTTCCTTATTCACTCATTTTAGGGCCAAAATCTTCACTTTTCCCCACCTTTTTGCCCCTAAAAGTTGAGTAAAGGTTGCTGCTGTTATTTCTTTTGGTTGCTGAGAATTTTAAGACATATTATATGATAGCTGAAGCCATCATACCTGAATAATGCGTTTTCCAGGCATGATCTGCTGAAAATTCCCTTCTGGGATATTACAATAAACTATTACATCACATTTACTCATTAAAAAAATAAAACACATGCAAACCAAAAAAATATTATAAAAAAAAGTTAAAGCGACGAAAATGCAGTCGTACGGCCTGGAAACGCGTTTCTGGTGGTACTGGGCACATTTTCCCAACAATAAATGGCCTAATATGAACGAAAACGCGTATCCAGGCCGTATGGTACGACAAAATGCGTTTTTGTTTCGTTTCTGGGTAGAAACGAAGCCTAGACCCATGTTTCCTGCAACATAGGTGGCACCCTACTTATTAGGCAGAGGGCTTTGAGCCAATACTCCAACAATAGTTGTAAATGCTCCATTTCTAGCCTCACTTTACACATTGCATAGTGATTTGTATTAACAAATTAGTACATATCAATGTGGCATCGCACCATTAAAAGATACGTTATGAGACATTTGCATTAAACAAAGCATCATTTCTCTTCTTCCAAAAAGCCAAAAAAGGATCTCAACTTCGACAAGCATCTATGCAAATGGAAATTCAATGGCCCAAGATAGACAATCTCCAAGCAAGGTTAACCCCCATAAGATGGACCATGGGAAATATCACTGACAAAGGGGATTGGCCAAAGGGCAGAAACATAAGAGGTGCCTCAAGGTTTCTACTCTTCCACACTAATTTCAATGCAAATTGGACATGCCTGAGTAAGTTAGGCTCAAATCCAAAAAGGAGTGTTCCCGCAACTAGGATCTGGGAAAAGAAATCTTTCTTGGGATCCAAAATTGGTTTGAAAATACTATGAAGTTAAAATAACTGAGATTTTTCATTTGGAGTTCAACTTCTAGAGCTTATTCAATAAGCTCTCAAAAACAGGGTGGAAACAAACCAGTTGGTATATCATGGATGAATTGTATTTGATAAGAGTTGTGACTTTTCCCGAATGGCAATCTTGCCACCAAGCTTCAGGTGTTAGGAGGTTGAGCTTCAACAATAGCTTCTCAGGAATAAGCCCATGTATATGGTTCAAGATGAATTTATCAGTGTTGGCCAATTCAAACTTCCTTTTAACCTTAGCTTAGGGGAACCAAGACCAAGTGGTGCCATACAAAAGAACCATTAGAAAATTGAATGCCACATGAATGCCACATCTAAAGAACCTCAGGCTCTAGAATCAAAAGGATTCATCCAATAGTTTCCCATCAAAAAGAACCATAGGTGACCCCTAAAGACAATGATCATTAAATTACAACTTAGACCAATGAGAAGTATGCTTCCAAGAAAGTTAGGGTTTTAAGGCCTCCCAAACATTCTAATTGCTTTGAATGGAAAAATATCTACAATCTTGACATGAAGACGAGTAAGAAAAAGGGTTTGCAAAGAGACAACTTCAATGCCTACCTCCTATTACCCACCAAAAGTGGGTGACCCCTAGGAGAAACATTTCTCCTATTCATCTCTTCCAACTGCTAGCCAACAACCCCTTAAACTACTATTTGTTAGTTTAGCGGCAAACAAGTGTTCTAGTCTCAATGATGTCTAATAGGCTAAGGAACATGAGATATCCAAAATCAGAAAAGTTTTCACGAGATAAGCTTGGGAAACACCTTAATTAAATCAATTTGCCATAATTAAAATATTTCCTAAGTCTAACTTAGGAAAAGTGGTAAATTAAAGTGAATTAATTTGTAATATTCCTAATTAGCAGTGGCTAATTGGAATATTTGATTTTGTTCAATTTTGTCGTCTATAGTTTATTAATAAATAAAAAGGTGAGTGGAGAGGGTCTAACTCACTTAGTGGAATAAAACACACTCCCTAGTAGCACAACGTTATGATTTAAAGGGAGCCAAGGGGGGCCAAGCACCACGTAGAGAGGGGGGCCACGTATGCTCTCGAAGAGACTGCGCAGATGAGGATGAGGACGTGGCAAGAGGGAGGCTACGTTGAGGAGATAGGCCTTAGGGTTTTGGAGGAAGGCCAACGTTATAAAAGAGGGAGGAGCCTCCTCATTTGATTCATTCATGGTTGATGATATTGAGCTGGTCGTTTTGAATTCTTGAGCACGCTGGCTGTTTAGCCTGTCTGCAGCACTGTTTAGCCTGTTTGCAGCACTGTTTAGTGCGTGGAGTGTCTTCGGTCGGAGATCTCGCCCTTAACCCCGGGGGACTTCGAGTGCCTACTCGAGCAAGGTATTTTCTTCAACATTTTGCAAGAGGTTTTGTTGTTTGGTTTTGTTGCGGAGCTGAGCATTCAGAGAGACTGCGCAGTCACTGAGAGGGAGGACGCAGTCCATCTAGGAGGAGCTCCGGTTTGGGATTTTTGCAGGGGTTTGTGCGGGAGATTGAGCAGAGGGTCAGCCTTTGGGAGGATTTTGGTGGAGTTTGAGGCAGCATTTCATTCATTCCTATTCAGCCTCCGTGCAGAGCCTTGGAGGCCAGCGTAATTCCCCAAGGGGGTGTTTTTCGGGGGTCGGCCATTTCTGATATAGTTTCTGGGTTTTTCCGAGATTGGTGAGTAGAGGAGGATTCCAGATTTTCAGCTCATTCCGGCAAGGGGAACAGCCCCTAGTCTTCAGTTCATTCCAACAGTAGCAGCTACACAGCAGTTTTCCAGCAGCTGGGATGCAGTTCAGACTCCAGAGAGCAGCCATTTCCTGTGTATTCTGAGAGTATTTCTTCGCTTGCCTTGAGCAAGTTTAGGTGCCATCACTCTGATCACCTATTGTACTTCATTATATTTCTTAGTTTAATAAAATGGCTAGCATTCATTCTCTCTCTATATTACTGGATGATTTGTCGTATATTCTTTCTATGCTATTGTATGTCTGCTGCACTGTTATATTTATATATTTCCGGGCATTCTAGTTCTATACCACTTGGTGTGTTTATCTCTCACTCTTAGACAGAGTCTGGAAAGGGCAAGGTAGCCTCCGGGTTTTGTCCTCTTTTCAGAGGCGGCATATCCTGTAAATGCCCTCCCAGTCCATCTCTGGTTGGAGTTTGCCATGTTTTAGAGATATCCCCGAAACGGGATATTACAGTGGTATCAGAGCATAGTTCTGGCTCATCCTGTGGAGCTAGTTGTCTATGACACCGGGGAAGAGGCCATATATTTGTTACAGAGGCAGGAAGTACAGAGATCGTGAGCGTAGGTTGGAGAACACGTACGGAGAGGGAGATTGTGTTTGGGTGGTGGACACAGAGCAGGAGGAGCCTGTGACAGACGCAGAACAGGAGGAGCCTGTGTTAGATTCAGAGCAGAGAGAGCCGATGGCAGATGATACTGAGGCCAAACAGTTTGGGGAGGCACTCCTCAAATCGGTGCAGGATTTAGCGAGGCAGATTGAGGTGATGAGTTAGAGATTCACCGCTGTAGAGGCTAGACAGTGTGAGACCCCACGGGTATTCCAGGTAGGTGAGGGATCAGGTACATCCCACCATTTTCCGGAGCATGGTGCTGCTCAGCGTGATACTACTCAGCCGATGGCTTCACGTGCACCTACACGCTCTACCATGCCCACTTTCTTGGGGGCAGACACAGGGGCAGGAACCTAGCAGGAGGTAGAGCCCGGACACATGGGCGAATATTTTGCAGAGTATCAGGCCTATGGGCAGGAGTTTAGGGATGCTCTCTCGTTTCAAGATTTTATTCAGCTCCAGCGGAACAGTAGACCCCGTGACCCTCATAGAGGGCACCGACATTATCATGATGGAGATTCCCACCGCACATCTAGCAGATTCCATTTGCCTATGTTTGATGGTTCATCAAACAGTTCGGCAAAGTCTTGGGTGGAGAAGCTGGACATCTATTTCCAGCTTAACCAAATGTCGGAGACAGAGGCCATCAAGGTGGCGACATTACATTTGGATGGTGAGGCCCAGGACTGGTGGTTCCATGGGATGGTTACACTCGGGCATTCTACAGCGACGACCTATGCCGAGTTTACCAGGAGGTTGATGGAGCGATTTGACCGGAGGGATCCGGAACAGCACTTTGTTGAGCTGACGAGGCTCAAGCAGACTGGGAGCCCCGAGACATACAATGCAGATTTCTTGAGGGTTTCAGTGATGGTGCCAGATCTATCCGCGGCACAAATGATCTATATGTTTGTGGAGGGGTTAGCAGAGCCACTTCAGGGTCTAGTCAGATCTACTAGATCAGCTACACTCCAGGATGCTATTAGCAGGACCAGGGATTTACAGGATGCATTGCTCAGGACTCGGACACCTTACCCCCAGAGACAGGGCTTCCAGCCCAAGGGGAAGGATGTGAGGATTCCGCCTCCCAAGGGGAATCCAGGACAGGCCCAGACAGATGATGATGCCAGGAGGGAGCTGAAGAAGAAGCGGCTGTGCTTTACTTGTCAGGAGCCGTGGGCACCAGGGCATAGGTGTGCTGCTGGCAAAGCACACTTCATTGAGGTCTTCTTTGAGGATAGAGGGGAAGAGGATGAGGAGGATGACGAGGAGGTAGGAGATAGTCAGATAGCCCAGGATCAGTTGCCACCTCCACCTCCAAGTACAAGAGGTGCAGCTTTTTCACCCACAGGAGGGACCCTTGCAGCGTTGCGAGGAGTTCCCAAGTACTTGACACTGCACGTACGAGGGACAGTACGTGGCTAGCGAGTGTCAATTTTGGTTGACAGTGGGGCAACCCACAACTTCATTGATGCACAGATGGTCGAGCGGAGAGGTATACCGACTGAGAGCTTTGACGGATTTTCAGTTTTTTTCCCAAGAGCCCAGACGATGTAGTGTGCCCGATATGTTCCAGAGTTGGCAGTGACGATGGGTACCTACACCGTGACCGATCACTTTTTCGTGGTCAACATACCAGATACCAATGTGGTATTGGGTGTTCAGTGGCTGATTACTCTGGGGAAGGTCACCACAGATTGGGAGGCCTTAGAGATGGAGTGGGATGATAAGAAGACAGAGAAGCACGAGAAGATCCGCAGGATGCACACTTACCCACCTCAGACGGTTTTGGCACACCGGATGGAGGCAGATTTCCGGAAGGGAGACATAGAGTGGGCGGTTGAGTTGCGGGCATCAGAGGCAGGGACCACCGGTCAGGCAGTTCATCCTGATATACAGGCCATCCTTGACAGGTATGATGCAGTGTTTGGGGATATACCACCAGGTCGGCCACCAGACCGAGGGTTCGAGCACACCATTGAGCTTGAGCAGGGCATTCAGGCAGTGATTACTACCCCTTATAGGCATCCCAAAGCTTATCGGGATGAGATTGAGCGGGCCATCCAGGAGTTGTTGGCTCTTGGGCACATCAGACCGAGCACGAGTCCGTTTGCTTCTTCCGTGGTGTTAGTGAAGAAGAAGGACGACACCTTGAGGATGTGTATTGACTACAAGGCCCTGAACAAGAAGACCCTGAAGAACAGGGATCCTATACCCAGGATCGATGAGTTGATGGATGAGCTGAGAGGAGCCAAGTTCTTCTCAAAGATTGATTTGAGATCAGGGTACCATCAGATTCGCGTGAGGGAACAGGACATTCCCAAGACCGCCTTCAGGTGTCATTATGGACATTTCGAGTTTCTAGTTATGCCCTTCGGGCTAACCAATGCCCCAGCTACTTTTCAGTCTTGCATGAACCATATCTTCCGCAGTCATCTGAGGAAGTTTGTATTGGTCTTTTTCGATGACATACTTATATATAGCAGGACTTGGGAGGAGCATCTCCAACATGTAGAGGTAGTATTACATATCTTGGAACAACAACAATTCTATGCTAAGCTCTCCAAGTGTGAGTTTGGGATGACGAAGATGTTGTATTTGGGTCACAATATTGGAATGGACAGAGTCAAAGTCCATGAGGAGAAGATCAGGGCCATCAAAGATTGGCCGAAGCCGAGGAACGTGACGGAACTTCGAGGATTCATTGGCATATGTACTTATTATAGGAAGTTCGTCAAGAGTTTCTCACAGCTTGCTGCACCCCTTACAGATTTGACGAAGAAGGGGGCATTCAGTTGGTCGGATACAGCGTAGCGAGCCTTTGACAGGCTCAAGGAGGTGATGAGTAGCCGTCCCCTCTCGTTTCTCACAGCTTGCTGCACCCCTTACAGATTTGACGAAGAAGGGGGCATTCAGTTGGTCGGATACAGCGCAGCGAGCCTTTGACAGACTCAAGGAGGTGATGAGTAGCTGCCCAGTGCTTGCATTGCTGGATTTTACGCAGCCATTTGTTTTGGAGTGTGATGCGTCGGGAGAGGGATCGGCGCAGTATTGATGCAGGGAGGACACCCTATAGCCTTTGAGAGCCAGAAGCTCCTTCCGCACGAGAGGTTGTATTCTATATACGACAAGGAGATGTTGGCGATGCATGCATTGACCAAATTCTGGCAGTATTTGGTAGGGAACAGGTTCAGCGTGAGGATTGATCACAACAGCCTCAAGTTCTTTTTGGAGCAGAAGCAGCTACAGGAGAGGCAGCAGAAGTGGATCAGTAAGATCCAAGCGTATGACTTTGACATTGAGTATGTCAAGGGTAAGAATAACGTGGTAGCAGATGCCCTTTCACGTAGACCAGCCACGTTATCTCTTATGAGCTTGGATACAGATTGGAGGGCTTGACTTTTAGTGGAGTACTCCAAGGACAGATTTGCATGTGAGGTTCTGGATGGACAGGTGGCAAATGGCAGGTACAGGGTGGTCAATGAGATCATCTACTACAGGGACAGGATCTTCTTGAATGAGGGATCTCAGCTCAAGAAGAAGATACTCTAGGCATCACATGATTCACCATTGGCGGGCCATCAGGGGTTTACCAAAACCTACAGGGCCATTAGAGAGAGGTTCTCATGGAAGGGCCTCAAGGAGGACGTACTCCAGCACATCAGGGAGTGCGATGTTTGCCAGAGGAACAAGGGGGAGATGAGCCATCCCGCAGGATTATTGCAGCTTCTTCCCATTCCGGAGGGGAAATGGGAGAGTATCTCGATGGACTTCATCACAGGGTTGCCCATGGTGCAGGGCAAGGATTGTATCTTTGTCGTCGTTGATCGACTGACAAAGTATGCGCATTTTTTCGCCATATCCGCGCACTACACAACAGCACAAGTGGCCGAGCTGTTCTTCAGGGACGTTTTCAGGCTACATGGTCTTCCTAAGACCATCATCAGTGATAGGGACAACCGCTTCATGGGCGGAATTTGGCAGGGGATTTTCCAATTAGTGGGGACGGAGTTGACACCGAGTACCAGTTATCACCCACAAACGGATGGACAGACGGAGATAGTTAACAAGTGGCTGGAGGGCTACTTGCGTAACTATGTCAGTGGGCAGCAGCGAGCATGGCTGAAGTGGTTGCATCTGGGGGAGTACTGCTATAACACGACACATCACATGTCCATTGGTATGTCACCATTTTATGCTTTGTATGGGTATCATTCTTTATCTTTTGCTGATGTGGTGTTCGGTGCTAGCAAGGCTCCTAGAGCCAAGATTTGGATCCAAGAGAATCAAGACATTCTCCGAGCTCTCAAGGATAATATGGCTACAACACAAAACCAGCAGAAGCTGTATGCTGATAGAGGTCAGGTGGAGAGACAGTTTGAGGTAGGGGACTTGGTCTACCTACGATTACAGCCATACCAACAGTCGTCACTGAAGCAGAAGGGAGCCGAAAAGCTCAAGCCCCGCTTTTACGGGCCATACAGGGTGATACGCAGGATTGGACAGGTTGCGTATGAGTTGGAGCTGCCCCAAGGCAACAAGATCCATAACGTTTTTCATGTATCATGCCCGACGAAGGCACTGGGGCAGCAGGTGACAGTGACAGATGAGCTACCACCCACGGATGATGAGGGGAATTTGGTGTTGTAGCCAGAGGCTATTATTGATACCAGGGAGAGGCAGCTACGGAGCAGGACAGTCCAGGAATTCTTGGTGAGGTGGAAGAATTTTCCGGATGAGGATGCCACTTGGGAGAGTGAGAATATTTTGCAGCATCCATCACTTCAGTTGCTTGAGGACAAGCAACATTTTGCCGGGGGAGACTGTAATATTCCTAATTAGCAGTGGCTAATTGGAATATTCTATTTTTTTCAATTTTGCCGTCTATAGTTTATTAATAAATAAAAAGGTGAGTGGAGAGGGTCTAACTCACTTAGTGGAATAAAACACACTCCCTAGTAGCACAACATTATGACTTAAAGGGAGCCAAGGGGGGCCAAGCACCACGTAGAGAGGGGGCCCACGTATGCTATAGAAGAGACTGCGCAAATGAGGATGAGGACGTGGCAAGAGGGAGGCTACGTTGAGTTGATAGGCCTTAGGGTTTTGGAGGAAGGCCAACGTTATAAAAAAGGGAGGAGCCTCCTCATTTGATTCATTCATGGTTGATGATATTGAGCTGGTCGTTTTGACTTCTTGAACACGCTGGCTATTTAGCATGTCTGCAGCACTATTTAGTGCGTTGAGTGTTTCCGGTCGGAGATCTCGCCCTTAGCCCCGGGGGACTTTGAGTGCCTACTCGGGCAAGGTATTTTCTTCAACATTTTGCAGGAGGTTTTGGTGTTTGGTTTTGTTGCGGAGTTGAGCATTCAGAGAGACTGCACAGTCACTGAGAGGGAGGACGCAGTCCATCTAGGAGGAGCTACGGTTTGGGATTTTTGCAGGGGTTTGTGCCGGGAGATTGAGCAGAGGGTCAGCCTTTGCCTTTGGGAGGATTTTGGTGGAGTTTGAGGCGGCATTTCATTCATTCCTATTCAGCCTCCGCACAGAGCCTTGGAGGCCAGCGTAATTCCCCAAGGGGGTGTTTTTCGGGGGTCGGCCATTTCTGATATGGTTTATGGGTTTTGCCGAGATTGGTGAGTAGAGGAGGATTTCAGATTTTCAGCTCATTCCGGCAAGGGGAAAAACCCCTAGTCTTCAGTTCATTCCAGTAGTAGCAGCTACACGGCAGTTTTCCAGCAGTTGGGACGCAGTTCAGAGAGCAGCCATTTCCTGTGTATTCTGAGAGTATTTCTTCGCTTTCCTTGAGCAAGTTTAGGTGCCATCACTCTGATCACCTATTGTACTTCATTATATTTCTCAGTTTAATAAAATGACTTAGCATTCTCTCTCTATATTACTGGATGATTTGTCGTATATTCTTTCTATGCTATTGTATGTCTGCTACACTGTTATCTTTATATATTTCTGGGCATTCTAGTTCTATACCACTTGGTGTGTTTATCTCACTCTTAGACAGATTCTGGAAAGGGCCAGGTAGCCTCCGGGTTTCGTCCTCTTTTCAAAGGCGGCATATGCGGTAAATGCCCTCCCAGTCCATCTCTGGTTGGAGTTTGCCATGTTTTAGAGATATCCTCGAAACAGGATATTACATAATCAAGGTAGTTCGAATTTGCTCTAAAGACTTCTATTGATGAAGTCAAAGTGATCTTAGTTGTCGATGGAAGTTAAACTATGGTCGTTGAGACTCTGACGAGAGATTATAAAAGCAGATTGAAGGGAATTGGAGCACACATAGAAAACATTTGAGAAGTTCGACTACCTAATTGCAAGTATTCAACAAGGGCACATTTGAAGCTAGGGGAAGAATTGGAGAGAGGTGTTAGTTTCTGTACCATCGGATATGTTCTAGCCACGAAATTTCGTGGAGAGGCTAGAATACATGAGATCTCCAAAACCCAGAAATGGGTTCTGGAAATTCCACCTAGAGATGTCTTAATTAGATTATTAATCAGTTTTTAAATATTTCCTAAGTCTAAAAGTTAGGGAATATCATTAATTAATCATAATTAATTAAGTGAAGGTGAGAATCATCTAGAAACTCACACGGATTGACTTCAAGGTGATCCTATCAATTGATTAATATTTAATCTTGGCTATTGGAGTCTCAACAGAGGATTATAAGAAGTCAATGGGCACTTGGAGAAGATAACCCAGAGACATTTGGAGAATTCGATTTTCCAAAGTAGCAGCAGTCAGTTGCTGAAGAGTTTGCGCTTCAGTGAGGAAGCAAAGACAATGATGGGCAAGGACAGTGAGGTTGGAGGAAGTCTTCCAGATCCAACGAGTGCATTTGCAGAGAGGCAGAAGAGCCATAGTGAGGCAGACGCAGGGGCTACGCAAAAGCCTCTAGAGAGAAATTCGATTTTGCTAGAGAGAATCTGAGTTTCAGTTCCAAACGCCAAGAAAGGATTCCAAAAGGCTAGAGAGACAGTTTCTCAACGAGTGGCAGATAGGACGGCTACATGAGTAGTTGATTCAGGCTGTGCATGGGAAGATACTGCGGTAGGTGACGCAGACCAGTGCAGAGGAAGTTTGGATGGCTCACTTGGAGCTGCAGTCAGAGCCCGGATTTGCCTGTGGGATGAGGAAAATTCCTCAGTATAATTTTTCCAGTATTTTTATCTATAGGATTGTCATATTTCGGCATCCAGTTGTACTCAAAATTTCTCATTGCTGCATAATAATAAAAACCCTCAACTGTTGCACCAGTTTTCCCACATTGGGTTTTTCTGGGGACTTTTGTCCAAAAATAGCGGTGTTAATTTTATGTGTGTGTGTGTGTGCTAGTATTTTCTCATTTCCAGCGCTATTTATTTCGGCAGTTTTATTTGTGAAGGTTACAGTGTGATTTATTTGATATTTTTCGTAGCAGATAAATTGTTAAAATAATATAACAATTAGAAAAATAAATTCCAGTTGTTGCAATAGGATTTCAGATTTGAAATTTTCACATTGTATCAGAGCATAAGTGATCAATCGAGAAGATCAAAAGCGAAAGAGAGAATTACGTTGCTTAGAGGGAGCAGCAAGCCGATATTCTTGAGGCAGCACAGTTCATTGATAGGCAGTCTGATTTTCTAGGGCAGGACATCATTTTTCAGTTGCAGGGGTGTAGGAAATTCGATTTACCTAAGATAGTGATTCGAACAGTCAGAGGGAGTAGTTGCAACCCAGCTTCTCACTGAGCGGATTCCTTGGTTGGATGCAGAGAGTTTTGCAGTAGCAAAACGAGCGTCGGGTGGAAGAGAAAAGCACACACAACAGAGGCAAAATTTCTCTCAGGGAACTTCGAGTCTCAGATGTTCAATTTTTCCTGGCAGATTTGCAGTTATAGCTAGCAGATCTGCGCATTCCAAGAGGGACTGCGAGTAGCAGAGCAGCAACAAAGCAGAAGGGAAGAGAGGGTTTTCAACAATTTTTGAGATGGCCACAACAGGGCTTAGAAATCATGATAGGTTGGATGGAGATTCCAAATATGTCATCTGGAAGGCTAGGATATCCTTCCTTCTAGATAAATATGGCCTGAAAGCCTACATAGACAATGTGGTGGCAGTTCCTCAGGATGCAAATTAGCAGAAAGAGTACAAGAATGAGATGGCAAGAGCAAAGCGATTGATCCTGGATGGAGTCCGATATCATATAGTCTCATATGTGGCAGACAAGGGTACCACCAAGGAAATGTGGGATGCTCTCTCCACGCTATATCAGGGTACTTCCAAGCAGCAAAAGATGTTCCTGGAAGAGAAGTTGAGATGCATCAAGATGCATAAGGGGGAAGGCATATATCCATTCCTCACCAAGATTCAGGAGGTCCGAGACTAGTTTACATTTGTTGGGGCAACACCTCAACCATCAGAGCCAGTGTGATTGGCACTCAACAATGTCTCGGGGGATTGGAAAGTGTTTGTTCAAATCATATTGTGAAAATTCTATAATGGAGAATTCTACTGCAACTACTTATTAAATTTCTTCTATTGTATTGTCAAACACAATTATTTAACATTTCTCTTGTGTTAAATAACAAAATAAAATATGCTGCAGAATTCATGATTAACATATCACATATAAAAATAGCACAAGTAATCACACATAGACACCGTTATTTTTGGACAATTGTCCCCAGAAAAACCCAATGTGGGAAAACCGGTGCAACAGATCTGAGGGTTTCTTTATTATGCAGAAATTCTGAGTACAAATGTGTGATTGTAAATGTCAATCAATCACCTGAAGAAATCTAATGAGAAAAGGCTGAGTGGGACAATTCTCACATCACCATCTGAGTTCCGGCACTGACCTACACCCACACTAACTGGATCTGTGTTATGTCAGCACAGTGTCTGCGTCACTCACGCTATCACTGCGTCACTGCTCCTGTTGCTTGTCATGGTTGCTTCTGTGCTTGCTGCTATATGAGGCTAGAGTGCTCCTTCCTTCCCGAAATGTCCTCCTGACACTGGATGAACCCTCAGCTGCCCCTCCAAAAGAAAATGAAACTACCTCTGCTTCTTTGCGCTGGCCCAACGTAACTGCTGCTTGGGTAACTCTGCGCTGATGCTTTGGCTCCTCTCTCACTCCTCTTCATGCACTCTCTATGCTTCATAAATTCTCCCTCCTGGAGATGTCACCTTCCCCTCTTTGCTAATGAGAATCACTTCGATTCTTCCTCTCCTTCTGAAGAAATCAAACTCTTGATTCTTTCTCCGTCTGATGTGTCTTTCCATAGGTCCCTCACCCTCCTTATATTCTTCTGTTGAACCTTCAACGGCCAAGATTAAAACATAATCAAGGGCTAAGATTAATTTGGAGGTGATCCATGACTTCTTCTAGAAGATTCACACTAAGTTTAATTAATACTCTTTAATTAATCAATTTCCCTAAGTTTATACTTAGGAAAACATTAAAAAACGATTAATTATTTTAATTAAACCATCTATAAGTGGAATCTTTAAAAAATCCTTTCTCGGTATTATGGAATACATGTGTCTTAGCCCATATACAAAATTACAAGGTTAGAGCACATCTGATGCTACCATAAATCAATACATGTTGGGCAAAGACACTTTGCCAAGATGGCATAGAATGTGGGCCGATTTACAGCAGGAGGAGTTGAGGCGAGCTCTGCTAAAGAGCTCCATCAGCAGCAGCAGCAGTAGCAGCAGATTGAAGGTGGTGAAGAAGGAGGAGAATGTGACCCTTGCATCTAAGGGTCCCAGCCAGGGATAATGGAAGAAGAAGAAGGACCTGTCAAAGGTCAAATGCTTCAGATGTGGTGAGCTCGGTTTGTACAATACGCATTGTCCTCTAAGGAAGAAGGACAAGAAGGAGAAACAGAACCAACAGGCAACATCAACTAAGATCAACAATTTGTCCTCCAAGTTGGAGGAAGACTTCGCAATGCAGGTAGCCATACCTCCATGAGTGAGGTGGGGTGACTTGGAGTTGTAGCCCTAGAAAGCTACAGATTTGGGTAGGTTCCACTAAGGAGTCCACCTCATTGATCATTACATTGCTACAGGGGCCCACAATATTCAGTAGAAGGATGGATCAGTGGCAGTTGATGTAGTCAAAACCAAAGTGACAGTTGTAGACTAGTAGCAGTCAGATGCTGGAGAGCACAGTGCAGAGTTGATTTTTGGTAACGTCAGATGTGCTCTAAGCCTCAAATTTTGTGGAGAGGCTTAAACACATGCATTAAAAATAACCTAGAAATCGTTTTGGGAAATTCCTTCCAAAAATCGTTTTTAATGAGGACCCTAAGTCTAACTTAGGAAATTAAAATAATTAATCAGTATTAATGTAAACTGTGGATGAAACTTCCAAAAAAAACAGATCAAGTCTAATTTAATTTTAGTCGTTGATTGAAGATCTAATCTCGATCATTGATTTGTCAATGAGAAGACTATAAAGGAAGGCTTGAGGGTCATTTGTAAGATACACTGAGAGGATCTAGAGATCTAATTTTTCTAACGGAGCAGTGCTAATCAGATCAAAGTGATTCTTGATTGCAGTGAGGGGCAGTAACTCCGGTTGGAGATTTTCCTGAGTCGGAGAATACACAGCAGAGAAGGCAGCGTAAGAGCTACGCAGAGCTAGCGCAGTCCCATGAAGAGGCAACGCTGCAGCCCCAAGGGAATTCGAGATTCAGCTGAGGGTCATCCAGATCCAGTGTCGGAGAGTTGGGGTGTGAGACCGGCAGAGGCCAGAAGGGCCAATCTAGCCAGCAGAAGATCAATGACACAAAAGCCACACAGTCCCCACGCAAAGACTGCATAGCACAGTGAAGGGCTTGCAAATCCGGGGTTGTTGGTCAGTTGGGATTCCAAATCAGTATGAGATTTTTCTCACTAAATTTTTGTCAGTCATATTCTTTACAGGGATAGCCAAAAAGGAATCCCAGATTTGTATTCAGAAATTTACTGCATAATATATAAACCCTCAGATTTGCTGCACCGGTTTTTCCGCATTGGGTTTTTCTGGGGATGTTTGTCCAAAAATAACGGTGTCCTATGTTTGCATTATTCTTTCTTACTCAGTTTCCTTTTCCCAAATGTATTTTAATGAGTGAAGGATGCTTCATTATTTCCAGAAGTAATATGTTAATAACTTGTTAAATCAGAATTTAGAAGTAGGAGAAGTAGTTTAGTTGTAGCAGTAGGAGATTCTTAGATCTGGGATTTTGGATTTTTCACATCGTATCAAAGCTTGCATTGTGAAACAGGAAGAGTAGATTCAACGCTTTACGGAGGCCTAAAAGCTGCAGAAAGCCGCAGTTCGAATCCCAAGAGGGATTGAACAGTCCAGGCCTAGACGACTGAAGTTTCCAGGTAGATCTCTCTCTGAGTGAGTCGACAGAGAGGTAAGATCTCCAGATTAGAATTTTTTCGAGCCAAAGGGAGTAGCGCAGAGCTGGTGGGACGCATTTCTCCAAGCAGATTTTTTCATTTTTCCGGCCAGAAAGTGTCAGAAGAAGAAGCAACATAGTGAGGGAATTTTCTCTCTTAGGAGATTTCTAGCTAGGGAATTTCAGTTCTTTCAAGATCTGAGTAGCAGATCCGGGCAATAGATCTATGAGCTCCGCAAGGATTGCATAAGCCTGTCTAGTGTTGTGTAGAGAAGAGGAGCAGATTCGACAGATTTGATGGCCATGGCAGATCATGGGCTTAGAGATCAAGACCGGTTGGAGGGAGCCTCCAACTACGTGATCTGGAAGGTAAGGATTACTTGTCTTCTAGATGAATAGGATATCAAGCTCTTCGTGGAGAACACGGTAGTTATCCCAACAAATCCAGATCCGTTGAAGTAGTACAAGGCTAATATGGCGAAGGCAAAAAGGCTAATCCTTGATGGAGTCAAGGATGACATTGTGTCCCATATAGCTGGCAAAGATACTGCCATGCAGATGTGGGAAGCCTTGGCCACACTGTATGAGGGATCTTCTGAGCAGCGGAAGACATACCTTGAGCAGCAACTAAGGATGGCAGAGATGCGGAAAGTGGAACGCATAGATCTATTCCTGTCAATACTTCGAGAGATTCATGACTGTGAAAATTTTTGAATCTACACTAGAAATCTTAGTGCAATAAATTTGATTTACCTACTAGCCTTATTTAAATTACAAGTTATTTTTCTGAATATTCAGTAAAAATACTAATGCAAACACATTGCAGTCTACAAAATTATATAAATCAAGTACTGAAAAATAAGTAGAGCAATCATACAAAGGACACGTATTTTTCGGACAAATGTCCCCGGAAAAACCCAATGCGGGAAAACCGGTGCAACAAATCTAAGGGTTTATATTATTATGCAGATTTCTGAATACAATCTAGGGTAGCAAATCTGGCTCACCCAACAGAGAAAATCCTCGGTAGAAGTACCTCTATCCGGAGACAGATATTTTGGTGGATCCAGCGACAGAATGAAAAAGACCCACAGGTGACTGCGCAGTCCCTAGTGTTGCGTAGCAATGGCTGAAGCTACCTCTGCACTGAGAATGCATCACCTCTCCTAGTGGTTGCATCACCCTCTCCGCGAGCCTTCCCGACTCAGAAATCAATCTGCTGGATGGCTACCCAATCTGCCCCACAGAAACCCCAACGCAACTGCTCAAGTGGTTGTGTCGCCCTCTCTGGCTCTACATCACTCCTCTGTGAGCCCTGCTGGCTCTGCGTCACCCTCTCTGAGTTGCGTTGTCCCTCTTGGTGCTGATTTTCCTCTCTGCACTTGTATTCTCGACCTTGGAAGTAAATCTCGCTGCCAAACTACCCCTCACTGCACTGAATTACTCAGATCTGATATTCGTCTGAGCACTGCTCTGTTAGAAGAATTCAATCTCTAAATTCAGTCTCTGTGTGCCTTCTCCAATTGAACCCAAGCTTTCCTTTAATAATTTTCATGTTGATGAATCAATGGTTGTGATCTAATCTCTAATCGATGGTAAGATTAGAAAAGACTTGATCTTCGTCACTTAGAACATTCTCACCCACATGTTAAATTAATTCACTTTAATTATTTAATTTCCCTAAGTTTAGACTTAGGGTCCCCATTAAAATAATTAATTATTTGAATAACTTAAGCTTCGGGTGGAATTTCTCCAAACGATTTCTAGGTCTTGGAGATCTCATGTGTTCTAGCCCCTCCACAAAGTTTCGGAGCTAGAGCACATCCGATGTTATCCCAAAAAATCAACG
This sequence comes from Pinus albicaulis, assembly GCA_034641835.2. Classification (NCBI taxonomy): domain Eukaryota; kingdom Viridiplantae; phylum Streptophyta; class Pinopsida; order Pinales; family Pinaceae; genus Pinus; species Pinus albicaulis. Next base: position 1,294,538,699 of record CM076583.1, on the reverse strand, counting down.
CTCCCTCTTAGCGAGGTATGTGCTTTAGAAATACTCCAATACTAGAAGCATTACCCTGATCCACGACATCTGCATTGTTGATGCTCGACTGTTGCCCCTCATCCACTGCATTGATGCCTTCTGTACTGCTGCCCATTACACTACCACTTGTCACTGGCTCATCTGTACTGCAGCTCCCTCTCAAATGTAGCATCATGCTACCCATAGCACTGCCACTGCTAACTTCTGCACTGCAACTCAGTTGCTGAGAGTTAAGCAACTGAAAAATCCACCCAAAACCTTGACATACAAGTCAGTTTGGATGCATCTCGATGGTGAAGCTCCTCTACTGCTAATTCTGCGCTAACCCCTGATGCTTTGTGCTGCTGCTGCTGTGCACTATGTAAGAAATGCTCTGGACTGCGCTGTTGAAGTTCATCAACCACTGCGTTGGTGTTGCTATGTTGTTGTTGCCTCTTCTCTGTGCTGCTTCAGTCTTCAGCGTCCTAGCTTTGCCATTATTGCTCCATCATTACGGGATCCCGTAGCTCGTATGTGATCCAAGAGTTTGGGCACCTCAAGGATCCGCCCCTACACTCTGCAGTTCAAAGAACTACAGATCAATGTCGCCCCACCTCTTCTCTCGAGGCACATGAGCACTCATGGAAACATGATCATCATCCCCATCATCATCCTTTGCTACAACAACCTTCGAATCAGAATCTTCTTTGCCCTTCTTCTTCTGAGGGCATTGTGTGGCGAAATGTCCCAATTATCCACACCTGAAGCATATTACCTTTGAGAGGTCCTTCTTCTTCCTTCTCTGCTGCCCATGTTGTCCCTTAGATGCGAGAGTCGCATCTTCCTCTTCTTCCTTCTTGATCTTGATCCCCGTATAGCTGCTTCCCGCCTTGGTCAACCTTCTGATCTCTTCTTCTCGAAGAGCTGCCCACATCTCCTCCCAGTTTGGAAGAGCTGCTCCGCCCAAAATACCTTGGACCAACATTTCCCATTCTTCTGTGATTGCATTCAGGGCAGTCCTGACCATAAGTCCATCATCTAGTGTAGCCCCTACAGAAGCCAGCTGATGTCGGATCACTCGCAATCTGATAAAGAAGCGATCGATCTCCTCTCCCTTCTGCATCTGAAATAGTCTCAGCTAATTCTCAACCAACATCCTCCACTGGATGGAGGTTCCCTCATACATAGTGGTCAAGGAAGTCCACATTTCCCTTGTCGTGTTCTTCTCGACAATATGTTGGATCACATGATCCTTGACAACATCCATGATCAAGCGTTTTGCCTTCACTTGAGCCTCCTCGTACTTCTTGAGAGGATCCGCATCAACAAGAACAACAACTACATGCAAGACATGATCCTTGATGCGATGTTCATCCAAAACTGACAGGATCCTGACCTTCCAGATGACAAAGTTGGATGCTCCATCCAACCTATCCTGATCCCTCAGTCCATGTGCTGCCATTTCTGCTCAAAAAATGTCGAACTGGTTCTTTTCTCCCTCTTTTGATGCTGACCCAGCAAAACTCGGATCTGGGTTTCTTTGGCACTAGAACCCCTCTAAGGAACAAGCTCCCTCTAAAACTCGATTTCCTTCACGAAAATCCTTCTGCCAACTGATGTCGAATCAGTGCTCTCCGATCACTCTTTGCTGCTGATCAGGACTAGATCTAGACTTCTTGGCAAGAAGTCTTATGAGGAACTGCTTCCCTCTACTTTCCCACTATCCCACTAGACACTGTTCTGCACCAACATAAACAATGCCCCACCAGCAACTCCTGAAGAAAAACGAATTGCTCTTCCATCCATGGCAACCGGAAAGAATGAGGCTCAAAATCTCTGCGCTAGCCCAACAAACACTGCGCTGCTACGACGTCACCCTAGCTAGCTGACGCGGGCTTTTCTTGAGCTCCTCTGGTGACTGCGTCACCCTTCCTTTCCTCTTTTTGGATCTACGCTGTCACTCGGAAACTATAATAAAAATTAACTATTATTAAAAAATTCTAAAATAAATAATTAAAATAGTAGTATTATTTATTATTAGTTATGATATACCATTATTATATACATTCATCATTATTAATCAAATTAATTCATTAAATTAAACTCTTATTAATCATCATTATTAATCAAATCTATTCATTAAATTAATTATCAAAATTTTATAATCACAAACTATTAATTAGTAAAATTCTAGGAATTATAATTTATATCAATTAATATTACTTAAAATTTTTTAGGTATTAGGTTAGATGTATATTATATATATATATATATATTTTTTTTTTTTGAGAAATGAGAATCTAAAGTAGTATTTTTATTATTAGTTATTAGATGTTTTATATACTTCACTATTAGTATTAATAAATTATTGAAATTCTAGGAATTAGTATAAATTATTTAATATTACTTATTAAAAATTCTAAAATAAATAATTAAAATAGTAATATTATTTATTATTAGTTATGATATACTATTATTATATACATTCATCATTATTAATCAAATTTATTCATTGAATTAATTTATTAATTATTTTAAAAATTTAATTAAACATTAAATTAAAAATAAAATAAATTTCCTAGATATTATTGCTGGTCAGCTCTTTAGAAAAATAATCTTCACTCTATAAATTTGACTTAAGTCCCTCTTTCATTTCTTCATTCATTCGTCCTGAAGATGGATCTCCATGGAGATTCGAAACATCGACATTTATTATCTCACACTGTGGAAAATCCAGGTTCTTCCTCATCATATTAAGAATTTTCTGAATACAACAAGCTTGGTTTCTAGATCTGGAAAACCCAATAGAGAAATAATAGATCTATAGCTCACTAGCTGATCTAAGGCCAAAATTATGACTGATCCACACCTTCAAACGGGATTTACAGAACTCATCCAAAATTAGGGCCTAGAAACCCCAACGCTGCCCCTGAAGCTTATGCGTCAGCCTCTGAAGTCCCTCTAACCCTCAGCGCTGCTTCAGAAAAGGGTGTGTTACCCCAGACTGGGTGACGCAGTCCCTACGCTGCCCCTTAGGGTCTTTGCATAACCCCTGAGGGTTTACTGCAGCAAATCATGCTGTCCTTGAGGGGCTGCGCAGCACCTGCGTAGCACAATTGTTGCCCTTGCTGCTGTTGCTCTCCTGCTTCTCTGCGTTGCCTCTCTGAGCTGATCTCTGCCTCTTGCTGATTCTAGACCCCCCGATCAGATCATCCCCTTGGCCTAAATTCCCCTCTCTGCAGCTGAAACACTTATGAGTATTCTTAGCAAACCCGCCCTAGAATCTCAGCTTAGCTTCAATGCTCTGCCTCTGTGTGCCTTTACAAATGACCCCAAGCCTTTCCTTTATACTTTTCTCATTGGGAAACCAACGGCCATGATCAGATCTTGAATCAATGGCTAAGATTAAAAGAAAGCTTGATCCGTGTGACTTAAGACAATTTCATCACATGTTTAATTAAATTCACTTTAATTATTTAAGTTCCCTAAGTTTTAACTTAGGAAATACATTAAAATAATTAATTAATTTAATGTCTCCTAAACCATATGAAATTTCCCAAATCAATTTCTGGGTCTTGTAGATCAAGTGTACTCTAGTCCCTCCACAAAATTTGGGAGCTAGAGCAGAACTGATGCTACCCCAAATACACAAAATCTCAACACTCCCTCTTAGCATCAAGGGTGTGCTCTAGAAATACATCACACTATGCATTACAAGCTTTTGGGCACTAGTTTTGTGCTGCTGAAGCTTGGCCTGCTTCCACTCAACTCTGCACTATTGCTGCCATTCTGTACTGCTGCCCATGACTCTGCCACTACCACTGCAACCTTTGTACTGCAGCTCCCTCTCAATACGATGCATTTGCGCTACTCATAGCACTGCCACTACTGATCTGCTACACTACAACTTCAGTTATTGAGAGAAACAACTGAATCTCCTGCCCAATCTTTGACAGACAAGTCAGATGGGCTACATCCTCATCACTGAAGCTCCATAGGCTACAGATCTGTGTTGGCATCTGAAGGATGATGCATAGTGACAGTTCTGTACTGCGTAAGCAGACTCCCTTTGCACTACTGAAATCACATCAGCCCCTTGTGTTGAAATCTCTCACGCTGCTGCTGCACTGCGCTGTCCCTCTGAAGCCTTATGCGCTGCTGCAGCTTTGCACTGCGTAAGCAGCTTTGTTCTGCGCTGCTGAAGTCACATCATCCTCTGTGTTATTGTTGCTTCTACGTTGTTGCTGCTCTGCTCTGCGCCTCTCCTCCCAGTCTTCAGATCTGCCTCGGCCTCATCTGTGATCTATGCACCCACTGCTCCACTTGTCCCGCTATTGTCTTAAGGCTGTCGTAGCTCGCATATGATCCAACAAATGAGCTACTAAAGCATCCCTCCCTAGACTATGTAGCTCCTCTACATATCCATGTCACCCCACCTTCGTGGTTCATGAGCACTCATGGCTACATCATCTTCTGACCCATCATCTGCCACAACAGCCTTGGAAGAAGAGGCTTCCTTGTCCTTTTTCTTCTGAGGGCAATTGATGGCAAAATGTCCCATTTCACCACTTGATCTTTGACAAATCCTTCTTCTTCTATGCCAAGGCTGCATCTTCCTCATCTTCCTTCTTCACTTTTCTCAATCCAGAGCTGTGCTGCTTTGTGGTAAATCTGCGGAGTTCTTCTTGACACAGAATTGACCACAAGCTGTCCCAAACTGGGAGTTCCGCTCTGCCCAAGATACTTTGGACAAAGGTTTCCCACTCATCTGTGACTGCATTGAGGGCAGTCCTAACTATCACATCGTCTTCCACCTTAGCACCCGTTGCAATCAACTGATCTCTGATTGACTGCAGTTTGAAGAGGAAATGCTCCATGTCTTCTCCCTTGGTCATCATGAATGACCTCATCTGTGTCTCCAACAACATCTTCCTTCGGACAATTTTTCCCTCATATAGGGAGATTAAGGCCTTCCACATCTCATTAGCTGTCTTCTTCTCAACTAAGTGTGGTACAACATGGTCCTTAATTTCGTCCATGATCAGCCGCTTGGCATGCCCAACAGCTTATGCTTCCGAAGGAGATCCGAATCGGTCGATGTGGCTAGAGTTTGCTCTGCATGGTCTCTAAGATTATAGGCCTCGAGGACTATTAGGATCCTTGCCTTCCAAACTGAGAATTTGGAAAGGCCATCCAGCCTGTCCTGATCACGCAGTCCATGAGGAGCCATCTGCTCAGAAATGTGTCAGAACTTCCTTTTCTCTTTGCTAGAGAAATGGATCTAAGGCCCTTGGTGAAATAGGCACCTTCTGCTCCCTCTAACAACTAATTTCTCTCCTTGGAAATCTGCCAAATCAACTATGATTCATCTCTCTTTGATCCTCTGATCAATCTACAAGTTTCTTTGGCTAGAAACTCTCTGAGAAGTTGATCTCCTCCCGCTCTTTGTCACTTGTGCTTAGGCTAAAAATCTGAAACTTCAGAAATTTAACCCCACCAGCACCTTCTTAATTTTTGCAGCTAATCTTCAGTCTTTTCTGGATCTGACAGATTCAGATCTGCATCACACTGGCAGGCTTCAGACCAATCCAGTGTTGTTTTTGAGCTACCTCTGCGTAGTAATTGTGTGGGCTTTCTAGGAGACAGCGTTAGACTGTGTCACCCTTCCCTCTGCGTGAATCTGCCTCTGAAAATTGCAATGTCCCTTCATATCTGTGTTTCTCCTGCTTTTCCAGCTGCTTTCTACAACGCGTAGTAATTGTGTGGGCTTGCTAGGAGACAATGCTAGACAGCATCACCCTTCCCTTTGCGTGGATCTGCCTCTGAAAAATGCGTTGTCCCTTCAGATCTGCGTTTATGCTGCTTTTCCAATTGCTTCCTGCAGCTAGAACCTTCAGTCTCTTGCTGGTGACCCTCCTAGATCTGCAATTGCTCTGATACCATGTGGAAATTTCTGAATCTTTACACTTTATGCAGAAATTATTACTGTTAATCTAGTTATGCTTCTCCTACTTAGAGAAGTTATTAACTGAATAAAATTCAAGTTAAAATCGAAGCAAAACACATAACAGATCTCCACCAATCCAGATCTAGAACAAGTTCATGCACACATAAACAAATTGACACAGTTATTTCTCAAAAAATAGTCCCCGGAAAAACCCAATGCGGGAAAACCGGTCTTCTGGCTGCTGGAGGGTTTTATTATTAAGAATTTTCGAAATACAACAAGCCTGGGTTCCAAATCTGGAAAACACGACAGAGAAATAATAGATCTACAGCTCACTGGCTGATCTAGGGGAAAAAAAATGATTGATCCACACCCTCAAACGGGATTTATAGAACTCAGCCAAAATTAGGGCCTAGAAACCCCAGCGCTGCCCCTGAAGCCTCTGCGTCAACCTATGAAGTCCCTCTAACCCTCAGTGCTGCTCCGAAAAGGGCTGCATTACCCCAGACTAGGTGACGCAGTCCCTACGCTGCCCCTTAGGTTCTCTGCGTAACCCCTGAGGGTTTCCTGCAGCAAATCACACTGTCCTTGAGGGGCTACGCAGCACCTGCGTAGCACAGTTGTTGCCCTTCCTGCTACTGCTCTCGTGCTTCTCTTCCTGGTGCTGCTCTCCTACTTCTTTGCGCAGCCTCTCTGAGCTGATCTCTGCCTCTTGCTGATTCTAGACCCTGGGATCAGATCATTCCCTTGGCCTAAATTCCCCTCTCTGCAGCTGAAACACTTCTAAGTATTCTTAGCAAACCCGCGCTAGAATCTCAGCTTAGCTTCAGTGCTCTGCCTCTGGGTGTCTTTACAAATGACCCCAAGCCTTTCCTTTATACTTTTCTTGTTGGGAAACCAACGGCCATGATCAAATCTTAAATCAATGGCTAAGCTTAAAGAAAGCTTGATCCATGTGACTTAAAACAATTTCATCACATGTTTAATTAAATTCACTTTAATTATTTAAGTTCCCTAAGTTTTAACTTAGGAAATACATTCAAATAATTAATTGATTTAATATCTCCTAAACCATATGAAATTTCTCAAATCAATTTCTGGGTCTTGTAGATCAAGTGTACTCTAGTCCCTCCACAAAATTTGGGAGCTAGAGCACAACTGATGCTAACCCAAATACACAAAATCTCAACAAATAGTAGGCTAGAGGATTTTTCAGTTAGCGCAGAGGAGCGTAGAGACGACAGTTGCAGTGGATATCAGGGCCAACTTCTGAGCAGCGCAGAGCAGAGCTGCAGCAGTGCAGATCAGCAGCAGCGTTGTGCAGAGTAGCAGCAACGCAGTCCAGAGCAGCAGCAGCACATTGCATAGTAGCAATAGCACCGTGCAAAGCAGCACATTGCATAGCAGCAATAGCACCGTGCAAAGCAGCAACAACGCAGTACATCAGAAGGACAACACAGTAGCTATCAACAGTCAGTGTTTTCAGCACCGAGATGCAAAATTGTTCATTTATGTAATGTAAAGGAGGTTACCCCCTCGAAGAGGCTGATTTCTAATTCATTGATCTCTCTTTTATTATATTTTGTGAGCCATCCCAACTCCTGATGATACACCTGGACACTACTCGGAGTCTGGGCACCCTCCTGTAGACGAAGTCTACCATCCACCATCCCTCAAATGTGAGCCCAGGGGTGGAACATATGCTACCTGGGCAATCAACCACGCCATCCCTAAGCTTGTACCTGTCAACTCATGCACCTACTAAGTGTCTCAACTGGAGAGTCTCCTCCCGACTCATGACACGCGGTATCTCATCCAACTGCCAAGGGTGAGCCTCCCATGCCCCGCTTCCTGAATGCTCAAGAGTAATCCTCCGGACGACACTCCCTCTACCTCGAATCTCCTGATAACACCCTCGTAGCCCTATCTCCGCTAAACATGGTGTCTCTAGATGCTCAAAAATATCCTCATCGATCCTAGGTGAGTTGCATCCCATGGTATACCTAATGCCCCTATCCATAAGTCCCCTTGGAGGCAATGCTCCAAGAGCCCGCTGCATCGCATCATGTGTCACTGCACACCACCAAGTGTCTCCGCACTCCTCGACATGCCACTGTCTGTTGCAACCTGTCCTTGTACACCACCGGATATCATCGGCTATAGCTATAACATTGTGTATCGTCATGTATCCCTCCTGTGTCACAACACCTGTCACTCCCCACATGTACCCAATGCGATGTGAGGCACCCCTACTCCACAACGCAGTGCAACATACTACAGCACAACCCCATGCATCTCCATGCTCCTCTGCAGGCCACTACTCCTCGCTGCATAGCCTTGCACACCCCTGGATGTTATGGCCTAGCATTAGGTTTGTATGCATCAGGTTGCATCCCTCTACATAACATTGGACCATATGACATAACTCTATGTAGTCCTGTGTATCAGTGCCGATTGCCGTACCACCATGTAACATATAGTATCTTGCATGGGCCAAAATATCCACCACACTGCTAGTAAACCTATTTTATAAGAAACGTGGGTCCAACCTCCATTTCAGCCTAAAAGCGAAACGGAAACGCGTTTCGCCGTACCATACGGCCTAGAAACGCGTTTCCGACCATACTGGGTCGTTTCTCGTTGGGGAAATGTGCCCAATACGACTGGAAACGCGTCTTTAGGCCGTACGACTGCATTTCCATTGCTTTAATTTGTTTTTTTATTTATTTGCGTGTTTTAATATTTTTTTAATTGTGGAAAGTCTCTTTTGGATGCTTTTAGATGGCTATCTCAACTTCTAAAAAGACTCTTGCCTCAATCTCTCATCACACGAATTGAGCAATTCGTTTCACTTGGAGAAGGGCGATTTTAGCAAGGAGAAAAGAGGAAGAGAGTAGTGCTTCAACTAGGGTGTTTTCACCAATGACAAAAGGATATTTCAGCAACAAGAGAAAGAGATTTCAAAAGCAGATTTGGAGTGCTAAGTTTCCAGCTACGACATTCTTGGTTTTTGGCTCAGCTACACCCATATTTCTCTTTTCTTTTGTGGCATTTTGGGGTACCTTCAGCTTCACAAAATTAATTTGGGTAAGAAGCATTCAATTTCTTTGTTTTTTCCCATTGTTTCTTCTATTTTTCGAGGGTTTATGCTACCAAAATTATGAAAAACGTTTTTTATTTACAGATTTGTTTTTATTTTTATTTTTTTTGCGGTAATGGCTTCCATCCAGGGTTCAAATTCAAGCCCCAAGTCCAAACCAAGGGCTGAATATTATCCTCTTTGGAAGGTTCAAAAGCTTCAAATATGTGGAGGTGGTGGCTCATGGGAATGGTGATGTAATATTTGCAGTAATTATTACAAGGGATCTTACCCAAGAGTGAAGGCACATCTTTTGCATTGAGGAGGACAGGGAATTGCAGGTTGCATAAAACATTAGACCCTGTGGCAAGGAGGGAATATGAAAGAGAGCAAGATCAGGCGGATGGAATTAAAAGTAGGCATGATGAGCTTAGTCAAGCTACTACTAAAGCTCCAACAGACATTGAGCCAAGGATTGTAGCTGAAGCAAGGAAGAGGAGAGCCACTCAACAACCAGAACAACCACCATCCACAGGGGCATCCAGTACAATTCAAGATAACAGAATTGCTAAATTGTAGAATGTGTAGGCAAGAGAAGAAGTTGATTCCAGAGTGGCTAGGTGCATCTATGCATGTGGTATCCCATTCAATGTTGTTTGCTCTCCTTACTGGCAATATATGGTAAGGGCAGTTAACAAAGTTCCTCAAGGGTACAAGGGGAACAACTATGAAAAAGTTCAACTCAGTATCTCAAAAATGAGAAGGATCTTTTGGAGGATGTCTTATCACCAATTCGTTCTTCTTGTAGTAGCTTTGGGGTTACCATAGTCTTAGATGGATGGATAGATACAAGGTGTAGACCATTGATAAATATCATTTCCATTTCACCAAAAAGAGCTATGTTTCTAAAGGTGGAAGACTACTCGGGAGAGGTAAAAGATGCACAATTCATTGCTGATGTTATTATAAAATCTATTGAACAAGTAGGTCCTAACAGGGTGGTGCAAGCTATCACAGATAATGCACCAGTATGCAAAGTTGCAGGTTTAATTATTGAGGGGAGGTATGACCATATCTTTTGGACACCTTGCGTTGTCCATAATTTGAATCTGATCTTAGAGGAGATCGAAAATAAAGTCCCATGGATAAAGGAACTTACAGGGGAAGCAAGGGAGATTGTTAAATTCATCACCAACCACCACCAATCTCAAGCAATATTTTGAGAGTACTCCAAATTGGAGTTGTTAAAATTTGTTGAGACAAGATATACCTCAAACTTCATAATGTTGCACTGCCTTGTTGAGGTTAAGCAAGCATTAGTGTGTATGGTGGTGAGTCAACTTTGGGTTGAGTGGATACAAGCATATTCAGTGCGGGGATATACAATGCGTAGATTGTGCCTTGATGAGGATTGGTGGAGCAAGATAGATTTCTTGCTAATGTTCACAACCCCTGCATTTGAGCTTCTTCGGAATGCTGGCACTAACCAACCTTTCTTAGGAGAGGTATATGATGGCATGGATTCCATGGTTGAGAAAACTATGGAAATCATTTCACAAGAGTCTCCACAGTTTTTTTTTTGTAGATGATCATTTTGCTGAATTAGTCAAGAAAATAATTGTTGATATGTGGAACAATTTCAACACTCCATTGCACACTTTAGCACATTCCTTGAACCCCAAATTTTATAATGAGGAGCTTATTGCTCAAAGCAATGGGAAGAGCGAGGCACCCCATAAGGATAGAGAGGTGGCTAATGGGGTGAAAAAATCCATTATGGGAATTTTTCCAACTTATCTACACAGGGAGGTGAAGGAAGAATTTGTCAATTTTGCTGCAGGAATAGATGATTATTCAGATATATCATCTTTGGAGAAGAGAGGCACCATGAATCTAGTTAGGTGGTGGATTTGTCATGGAGAAAACCTTACCATTCACATCCTTTCACAAGTGGGAAGCTCTTCATCAGCAGAAAGGAATGGAGCACCTATGGTTTTATTCATTCTGTGAAGCGCAACAGGTTGGGCTCACAGAAGGCAGAGGATCTTGTTTATGTGCACTTCAACCTTCGCCTTGCATCTCGTAGGGGTCCTTAATATGGCAATGGTCCTTCAAAAGAATGGGATGTGGATCTAGAAAATCCTGATTTGGAGCTCTCTCTTGTTGCCATGAATATTGAGGACCGGGAGCATAGAAGTGGAACTAGCCAATCATCTTCTTCTGCTACACCATCCACTGCTGAGTATGCTTCTGCTGCTATTTTTTATGAGGATTCTGATAATGAGTATTAGTATTTTGACTTTATTGTACTTGCAACCTCATAGTCTTTATTGTACTTGCAGCCTCATATATATAATAAAGGCTGATTTTGAGATTTTGATATATAATAAAGGTTGGTTTTGGATATTCCAATATTTCTATTTTCATTATGTATCTGTTATCATTCATGAGTAAATGTGATGTAATAGTTTATGATTTGAATGTAATAAATTATAATTTATCATATATGTTTTATGATTTCACATAACATTACTTAAATTTCCTAAATTCTAATATATATATATATATATATATATATATATCGCGTTTCCCCATTTCCAAAATTTGGGGAGGTCGCGTTTTGTACCCGTACCCGTTTCGAAAACTCGTTTTTGTTTCCCTATTTCGTGCAACTTAGTAGTAAACCCTCCATGATGTGGGCTACATCTCCCCATCTGCTCTGAAGGACTAGAGCGGCCTGACTCCTCACATGCCAATGAAAATGACACCACTGCGCCTATCCTCCATAGCTCAAGTGTCCCATATACCGATGAGAGAGCACCGTCTCTATGTAATGCCCTGTTTGGTGGCCTGCCGATACCACCTCCTCCTACCAGCTCTTGCCAAAGTAGACTAATCACCCTGTGACTCCACACACAATCAATATGCCGAGATAACTCATGAAAAGTATAATCACCCCTGTCGAACCATCCTATCACTAGGGTTGTCTGAGGCTCTGATAGAGATCTGGAAATGTGTGTGCACCCAAATATCAGGTCCATCGCGCAACTACTACCACCACCTACTGACTATGATGTGATGTTAAATCCCACCTGGATCCCAACAACAATATGGCCCTCGTGTCCCTCCGGTGATCCATGGACACTTCTTAAATGTGGCCATGGATGTATCCAATTGCCTAACCTGCTCCATGGGGTACCAGCTCAATACCTCTTTCCATCCAATCCCAAAGGAGGGATTGAATATGCAATCCTTTATGGAAGTAACAAGCCCTCCAAGATGGTGTGGTGCCATGCTCAGTTCATATGGCTCAGGCCTGCTAACCTGGCCATCCCCTCGGGTATGTTTAGACAAATTTGCTTCCCTCAATTCAATGTGTAAGGGTGGGCTAATAATGTTGTAGTCCATACCAGTATGCCTCTGAAGCGAACTGCACTGGAAACCAAACACGTGGCCTCTCTGTTTCCCCTCATCAATGGCTAGCACAATGGATGGTTGCACATCTTCCTCCACCATGGACTCAACATGAGCCTCCCACTGCTTCAACAACCCAACATGCAATACGTGATCATCGGTCAACTGTAGATGGCTATCATTTTGAAGCTCTCTCATAGACCGATATTCCTCATCAATGTTTGTGTGCTCCACTACCTCCTCCAATCTGTCCATTGGGGCTACCAAACAGAAATCCATCAGAGGTGACTACTACATCACACTAGGTGTATCTATGAGCTCCCCACAATCCCATGTGCCCTCATCCTCCAAGTGCGAGGTAGCCATTTTGATGGCTTCCCCCTCTGTTATTCGATTGAGCTGGAAAAAGGTATCCAACTCTTCCACCCGATCTCGAGCCATTCACTCGGTGGATCCGTGATTCGTGGGAAAAGGTATCCTCCCAATGGTACACTGCAACTCTGAGCTCTGCGTGCTAGACCCCCCATTGTTCCTGCATTTTTCGTCCTGCTTGAGATGGCAGTAATCTCTAAAGGACAAAGCTCCTCTAAATTTTCCCCCCATGGACTGCCATTCTCGGAAATAATCTTCCGTGGGTATATGATCATGCCGCCTACCTTGCTCACTCGATACTGAAGGTAAAAATGTAGGCATTATCGTCCTAGTTGGCCTAACACAAGCTGGCAAGTGAGTGGCTGGTAAAGGGTGATCACACTGTTGTGAGACCCCTGAAGTCTCCCCAAATAGGAACTCATGATGGATGCTTTTATCCCTATTTTGTTGCTTGATTCCTTCCAACTTTACCTTTTGTCCTTTGGCTAAATCATTTAGCGCCTTTAAGATGCTACCAAATTCTGCTTCCCTTTTGCTCCTTGACTCCCCCATATTTTCCACCTCTACTGCCTTTGGTGGGTAATGTTCTACCTACCCTCCTCATTCATAGGAAAAGATCCCCACGACTGAGCCAAGAATGAAGCTCTGATACCACTGTAATATCCCCACATGGGAAAATGACAGTAATACAGGCAACAATAGACTAAAACTACAGCAAAATATATTACAACATCAATACATGAGAAATTGAAGCCAAAAGATGACCTGAGTCATTTTATTAATATCGGGAATTGAGTACAAAAGAGGTGTTGGAATAGGTGCACCTGGGCCTACTCAAGGCAGTCTGGAATACTTCTCAACCCAAGCTGAAATGAATCTCTACAATTGGCTCTGCGTGGCTCTGGTGCTATGCTGCTTTGCCCAGAAATGTTGTTGTTGGCTGACTTCGGACTGCTGGTTTGGCCACTTCCACTGCTCTGAAAATCTCGGGCTTTTAACCGCAGCCTCTACTCACAAAAACCACAAAAACCTACGAAGGAATTGGCCAAATGTTGACCCCGGAGTTTCGACCCTATTTTCCCCTAGCTCCACTAGCTGCTGGCTAAGTAGGATCTCTATTTGACACCTCAAACCTACCTAGAAAATTATGCCAAATTAATCTTTGCTTCTCCTCAATAAACCCATAAAAACCCAGAAAGGGTTTGTCCTAGTTTTGACCTCATAAATTGGCCCTCTTGGGCTTGGCTCTCCCAACTGCGAGGAAATTCGACTCCTGGCTGGAACTACTGGTAGATGTCTCCAAAATGCTTTCAAATTCCCTGGTAGGAGGTGGCTAGCCTCCCCTCCAAATATTCTGGCTGAACTCCTCTTCTCTCCCACACTCCCGGTACTTCCTCTAGGCTGCATTGCGCAATCACTACGTAGTCCCTGCTGCCTCTATGCAGTCCTGAAGGGACTACATACTCCTGCTGCTACTGCTATGTCAACGCCTCACCAAAATTGTGGAACTACTCTCCTGAGCGGGCACTCGAAGTCCCCCGAGGTAGAGGTTGAGATCTCCGCTTGAAGATCTCGTGTGCTAAACAGCACGACAGACTTGGCACCCGGCACAAGCGTGCTATATCAAGATGACAATAAAAATAGAAGATGAATGAATGAATGAGGAAATGAGCTGCCTTCACTTCCTTTTCTCTATTGAGCCCCCAACGTTCCCTTGGGCCCACCATGGACTGCGCAATCCCCTCATCCAACCACTCACTGCGCTGCCCCCATAGAGCCTTTCCCACGTTGCCACCTAGGGAACTACCTCCAAATCGAATGTTGGCCACATGGACCCCACTAAGGCCGCAATTTTTCCTTGTGAACTATAGGAGTAGGCTGTAGTTTTTCCCTTAATTATTAATTGTGGGTCCCAACCCACCTTATTTCTACTTGACATTAGAAACATCAAAATCTATCAAAAATTAATATTCAAATTAGCATAATTTCTAATTGGGGATATTACAATCCAGAATATATCGCTACATATTTAGAAAGAGACCCTTGGCTATTGTTTCTTATTTGCTCTAAGTTTTATTGCATTACTTATTCATTGTACTTTGTCTTGCATTAGATGGTGCTACTGTTAAGGTTAATGTGACTGAGAAACAAAGCTACAAAATGTGTGTATTTGATCATTAAACTTGGACTGGCTACTCTAAAAATAAAAATAAAAAACTTTAAGTATACAACTTGATATTTTGCCAGTTGCATACCTGAAGGGTTCTAAATTTGACGAGAACTATTTAAACAAGGAGAATGAGCAGACTGGTAATAAAATTACGATATGGAGTTAACCTGACTACAGCCTTAACTGATTAAGCGATGGGTAATTATACAGAGTTACATGGATTAGTTATTTTTAGGGCCAGTAAGATCCCAAGGGTTTGAGACTAGCTCTAATACCGAAGTGTAGTAACCTTACCAAATCAAATCCCTAAATTCTAATAGCTACAAATTTAAGCAGAAATTTATCAATTTAATACACAAACATGTACCTAGTTTCTGTGTTTGAAGTATATCCTGAGCTGTTGTAGCTCCAAATTTACTCCCGTTACCAAAATGACCAAATTGTCCCTGGCAAACTGAACACAACCTCGATACCCAGCTCCAGAAAAATTCAAAATTGAAGCACTCCGGCCTTGTGCCCAAAATCTTCAAGAATAATCAAGGCTCGGTCCTCACTCTGTCTATAATTCTCTGTTGAAAAAAATTCCTCCTTTCCTCTCCGGAAAATTCTCCCCCTCTCTCTGTGTTACACCTTCTTATACCTTCCCCACACCACCGTCTCAATCTCCAACCAGGCCTTCTAACTCCCTTGCCTTCCAGCACGTGGAGATCTAGCTTAGTCATGTGCCTTCTCCAAAGTTCTGAAGAGGCGATCAGAAGGTTATGGGTTTCTAACTTTACTTAATGATTTATTTGCAAGTTTCAATTAAAACTTTTGCAAAAGTATCTTATCCATTTAATATTTTAATTAATTTTTTTTATATAAATTTAATTAATTTATAAAATTAATTTAGTTCACAATCTTGTATATCTACTTTATTATTAAATAATGTATTAATTATATATTATAACGATGGTATACATATCAAGTATCCCGCTCGACATATTCATCATACTTTGGTGAGTTAGGTATTTACTTCACAACTCAATTCATTACCCTATACTTTGGTGAGTTAGGTATACTAATGCAGTGCATGCATTGCATGCATATGTAGCTATCATATGCATGCCTCATATGGCTGCTAATATTCACATTTTGTTTGTAATTGTAGGTGGGGCATTACAATTTTGGCCTCCCTAGAGGATTTCGGACTAGCTATTGTGACTTGTATTCTTGTGGAGATATGATCTATTGTGGATAATTTTGATTTTAAAGACTAGCTCTTGTTGTGGAGACATCACTTTGGGATAATAAAAGACTTGTTCTTGCATATCTTGTAAGTAATTTTATTGTTGATTATCTTTTGGATGGTTATTGCATGGAATGGTTATTGCAAGAGTTTTAATGTTCTTGTTAATTTGAATATTTTTCTATGGAATATTGGCAAAGTATTGCATGTCTTAACCAAAGAATGCATGACATGCCTTGAAGATCTTCATGAAATCTCTCTTCATGATTTTATCCCCTCATAAAGTGGTAGCTAGGGTTTTGAAAACTATGGTTTTTCTTGCCCTTACTCCATACTAGGGTTTGATATTTTCATTAGTAAGTTTCCCATAGACTCCATCATCCAAGCATCAAACACTGGCATCCACAAATGTGATCATAGATCATTCAAAACCTTTCAATACCTAAATTTCTCCCTCTTCTACAATTTTCGGCCCTTCAAGGCAAGCCATTAGGCTAGGGGATAGGGCCAAATTCAACTAGGAGTGCGTTGGCCTGTGGTGAGGTTATACATGTGGGCTAGCTCGCATTGCATCAAAATCTAGCCTTTTCCACAGTTAATTTTTCCTTTTTAAGGCTGATGTCACAAGTCCTAGGTACTTTTGCCCTAGGGAAACCCTAACCTAACCCTAGGCTTCAACTTAGATCTTTTTGAAGGCTTGCTGTTACAATTGTTTATCAAATCAATCTCTAGCAAGCCTTTTCTTGGTCTTATGCACCTTCGTAAACATGTATCCTTGCTTATGCATTAAAACCTAGGTCATAAGTGCCCTTGATAGGCCTCTTGAAGTGCACATTTTTCGTTGTCTTCATTGAATTGAGCCTTGTTTTTAAGTTGAGTGCCTTCCTTGAGCCTATCCATTTGTCACCTCTGAGTCATAGACTTAGAATACCTGTTAGGTGACCAATACCGGGAAGCCTCCCTTGTAGTAAAAGTCCACTAAAGAGCAAGAGGTGGAGACTTGTGGTGACAATGGGCCTCCACCTCATTGTTGCCCCTTGGTCTAGTTCTTCTCTTGTGAGCCCTCTGACAAGACCTGCTAAAATTTGAGGCAACAGGTCCCATTATGCATCAAGCTTTTCAAATCATTACACATGTAGGAAAAATAGGTTTGATTATAAAAGAGAATATATTGAGAACTATATAGTATAGACTCTAGAGAGCCATCCATATATCATGACTTAATTTTTATTAGAATCTACGGCACATCCTGCTTTCTCTTTGCAAATTTATTTTCTTTGTATTTTTTAAAGTGCCTTATCGTTATGAATTTCATTATTCTGCAGTGTTATTACACCAAGAGAAGTGACATGCATTCTATAGTCCCGTACGGATGAGATGTGTAATGTAACATAACATTAATAAATGAAAAAAAATAAAAAATGAGGTCTGTAATGTTAAATATATAAATAAAATACCATAATAATAATAAAATAAACCAGCATAAATCCATCTCAACCCCTGACATTTTAAGCATTGAGAGGTTAGAGCCTCCATTTCATTTTGATCCCTATTGGTACTTTATAGATCTCAGGTTAAGATATATCTGTGCTGATAAATAGTGAACAAAGTTCTAAGGTGAGCACTTAATGCACCTGGATTGGTTGGAAGAAGATAAGGGCTAAGCCAAACTTCCGGGGGCAATGGATTGTTTCCAGACCAATCATATACTCCAAGTACCTGCATTCATGAATGACCAGGTCAGTGTTCTCTGAATCTATTTAACATTGAAAAATGAATGAGCAATTAGAGTAGGTACATACTGAAAGCCACAATTTTCCCCATGAAGGTACTACAGTAGCACTACCATGGTCCAAAATCCATGCACGCCCTTTTTCCATGGCTCCTTTCCCTCCATCAGGCCCTTCTCCCAGAAGTCTCAAAGTAATATAGTTTAACACTGTTCCAAACATTGTGCTGTGGCCCTCAATGTGCAATCCCCACCCTCCATCTTCATTCTGCATGGCATCTTGTAAAACAAAATTTTTAATTTCTACCAAAGGAGAAATAACCTCCTTATTTTGTTTCCCTTATGATGGAATACGCTAAATAGATTAAGCTGAAGAAGAAGAAAGGTAAAGAATACCATAGTATTATTAGGGGAAAATGGGTGTTGAATTTATTACAGAATATACAAAACAGACAAGACTCTTCATGTTACTTGCTCATGAGAATATGGACAACTTCCTTGACAGACTTCTAAAGAGAAAATAATCCAAGGAGACTTGCCTGATGGTTATATAAATACCGACACATTTCTTTTTGATGCATCTCTGATAGAACTGCATTTAGTGCTCCTGTCACATGCAAGACAATAACCTACACCATACATGACAAATTAATTCTAGAAACACATCAAATAATACATAGACAAAAAACAATAGGAACTAGTTTATGGTAAAACACCTACAAATAATCATACAAAAAATCCATCACTCGAGAAAGGGCTTACTTCAAAGACATTGTCATAAATATTCAGGAGAAAGATGGCTGACATATTTTGTGGAAGGTGGGCAAAGATGGCAGCTGCAGGGTTAAAACAGTTTACAATTTACTTATATTCAGCAAGAGAAGATCAGAGGCAACCAGTGTGCTGCAGAAGATAATATGCAAGCCAAAGAAATGGCCCAAATCACAACCTCCGCCTACTTTATTTACAGTTGTAAGTTTTAACACAGGATAACCTTAGTATACCAGGGGTCGAATAAATGTGACATGTCACATAGTGTGGAAGCATAAGAAACAGTCAATCACCTTTTAGTCCAGTCTCCAATAGGGTGCCAAATCCAGAGTCAATCTGCTTTATTCTAAATGAGAATTTACATATTCTGGGGGGAAAGTTGCAGAAATAAAGATTTCTTAAAATATTCAGAGCAACACTGGTAAGTTTTAGTATTTACTTGCTGGGGAATATGATTGTTATAATGATATTATTTCGAGAAACCAGGTAGATTTGATTCCTCAATGATGAAACCAGAGGCCCTTCTGCCCAAACATAAAGTGGCAAAGATTAGTACTTAGCAGTAGCACTCTATATTGGATCACAACAATACCAGGAAGCAAAAAAATTATGGAAGTCACAGATAAGCAGAAAGATGAGCGGTGAATATACTGAGGTCCTCACTTTGAGTAAGATGAATTCAGGATGGTTCAGCTTGACCTTTAATGGGGCAGCTAAAGAGAACCTGGGGAAAACTAATGCACTAGTTAATTTCTTGGTAATTAGCATGAGCATCAAAATTGTCAGAATACTTGTTATCTGAGTCTTGAGATTCACTTCTCTTGTGGATGTCTCCTCTCCCTGAAATGCAATGCTGAATAGAGATTGTTGAAAGAGGTTAGCATGTATGGACCAACTCACGATCTATGACATAGTGATGATAAATCCTCCTACGAAACCCTTGAGTGAAGTAGCAAGATATCGAAATCAAGAAACCTCCCATGTAGCCATAACTCACATTATCAGTGGCACTTGGAATTTAACTTTCTCTAAAATGGATAAAACTCCTGCATATATGCCTCTACCATTTCTACAGTCACACATTCTTCAAATAATAAAAGAAGGTCCATGAAAGGAATATGTAAATCACAAATTGCAAAAGGTTCCCAAATACCACATCCAATCAATATAACTAGAGCACTAACACAAGAGTACCTCAAACACCAGTTACATTGTCTACCTTATAGTTCCTTGCAATATAAGAACATGAATAGAGAGCATAATGCATCCTCAAGCTTTGTTCTTCATCTATTTTTTAAAACATACTAATTTTTAGCAGCTGGTTGCAGGTTTGTGTACCCATCTGATGGTTGTCCAAAAGAGTATTCTTCAATTTTCAAAGTTGTTATTTTTGGAAAATTCTATTTTAAAACATTGCTATTTTGGAAACTAACAAGGTTTCTGGACACACTTTATGAAGGGATAGCATGTGTGTGACTTTTGTTGATGATCGAAGAAAGCACAAGAGTAGAGTTTTTAAATTTAGAGAATCCTATATGTTGATGGGTTCATTTAGTGACGGAGAAGAATCCCCAAAATTTTCAAGTGATTTTGAAAAAGTGTAAAATTAGGTTAAAATTAGGGTTTTAATCATGTCGAAAAATAGAAAGTACCCTAGGGTTGCTTTTCTAGCAACATAAATGGCTCAGTTTCAAAATATTCTTAGCACTCTTGTATTTTTTGATACAAACAATTTTTGGACGGAGATGAGCACTACTAGCCACCAACGGTGGGTCACCCCTACGAGAAAAAATTTCTCCCCTTTGGTCTGTGAAAATTCCTAGATCTGGAATCCTATTGCAGAAACTAATGAGAAATCTTCTACTTGTTAATTACTTGAACACGTTATTTACTGTTTTCTAAGGTAAATACTGAAACCCATACACTACAACCTTCACATAATTAAACTGCGGAAAATAAATGTGCGGAAACAAGATCTGAGCAAGCATAAATCATAGACACATGACACTGTTGTTTTTGGACCAATGTCCGTGGAAAAACCCAATGCAGGAAAATCGGTGCAACAACTAAGGGTTTATTTGTTATGCAGTAATTCTGAATACAATCTGGGATGACTTGCTGGCAATCCTCACAGAGAATCTGACTGACAAAGAGCTAGTAAGATTACTTTAAACTAACACTCGAAGCCCAAACTGGCCAAACCCCGAATTGAAAATCCCTCCACTGCCTCCACGTTGTCTATGCGTCACTCTGCGTGGGGGTTGTGTCATTGTTGCTCATTGGCTCTGCTGCTGGCTGGATCTGACCCTCTGGCCTCTCCCGATGTCACACCCCGGCTCTCCGACACTGGATCTAACTGATCCTCAGCTGAATCACGGACTTCCTCAAGGCTGTTGCGTTGCCTGTGTTGGATTTGTGTATTTGTTATGCTGCCTCTCTGTGTACTACTCTCTATCTTCTCTACAGTGTATTCCCAGCTCCGGAAAATCTCCAACCAACAATTATCTTTGCCCCTCTTTGCAAAAATATTCTGGATCGATATTCTACCTAATCACTACTCACTAAAGAATTTCGATCTCTAGATTTTATCTCCTAATTTATCTTCCAAATGATCCATCAAACCCTTATAATCTTCTCGTTGAGACTTCAATGGCCGAGATTAAATCGTTAATCAACAACTAAGATTAACTTGACTTGATCTCCAACTTTTCTAGAAGATTCACACTCTGTTTTAATTAATATCCATTAATTATTTCATTTTCCTAAGTTTAGACTTAGGGTCCCATTAAAAATAATTAATTATTTCCATAAAACATTATCTGAGTGGAATTTTCCAAGATCCTTTCTAGGTTCTTTGGAATACATGTGCCTAAGCCTCCCTGCAAATTTCGAGACTTAGAGCACATCCAATGCTACCACAAATCAACACTGCCTCTTAGCGAGGAATGTGCTCTAGCAATACAACCGTCTGAAGTACTGCTCTGATTCTACAACATCTCCCTCTGCGCTACTGATGTCTGACACTGCTGCCCACCAACACTGCACTGCTACATCCGTGCTTCTGCTAACCCTGCATGCATCTGCCAACTCATACTGTACTGCAACTCTGTTGCTTAATGCAATAGAAAAACATCCAAAACAGAACTAAATGTTCAGTAGGATACATCTCGTGCTGAAGATATCACTGTTGCTAGTCTCTACGGTGTCCTCTGAAGCCTCTGTGTTGCTGACTCTGCAATGTGCCTTCCTGCACTGTTGCCAACCTTGCTTTGCGCTGCTAAGTCTCTGGACGATGGTGCTCTCTAGCCATTGCTGTAATATCCCCAAATTAGCAGTCAGCGAATTGGGATATTAATTTTGATTAATTTCGGCAAATCCTAATGTTGGGCGGAAATAAAGGGGTGAGGGGACCCATGAATAAAACATTATAATAAAAGCACTTTCCTAAAGTCATTGGGCAGATTAATTAAAAGATGAAGTGCGGCCCATGAGGCCAAGTGACAGTGCAGGAGAGGAGGCACTTAGGATGGCGCAATGGCAGCGTGGGGCCAGGCAACGCAGTGGCATCGAGGGAGAGGTAGTATAATATTCCCTTTTTTGGTGTCACCTACGACAAGGTTAGGTTGGACTTCTAGAGTTAGGCGCAGACAAGTCACAGGTACAGATTGGTGCTATCAACGGGCAAAGGGGCTTTTTGGAGGAGTTTTAAGGAGTTTCCATGGTGTCCGGTGGCATTCGCTTGAGATATTCCATCATCCAAGTAGTTTGGCTTTCGTTCTGGTGCATTCCGACAACTTTCGGAAATTTAAGTTATTTGTGGGCTTAACTCAGCTGATTATGCTTAAGGTGGCATTCCAGGAGGAATACATGATGGAACACCTTAGTGTAGTAGCTCATTGGAATCGGGACGAGAATACCTACATGATGGGATGGTTGGGCTTGAGTTTCAGTGACCAGAGGAGACATGGTAGCTGATTTACTCTTTTCTGCATTAAAAAGGAATATTTTAATAAGAGGGAAAAGTGCACCATGAATAATATAATAATAAAATGATGCTCTAGAAGGCTCCAAGAGATCTATAAAAGAAAGGGAGGAGACCATTGAGGGATATCTTTTCGATCATATCATTTTCTTGTATGAGAGGTTTGAGACGTGGTTCTCTACTTCAGCCGTAGCCCCAGGACGGAAACCCTCAGGTGATTTGTGAGTGTTGGACGGAAACCCAACTCTCTTTAAGGAAACTTCATTCAGAAATTTCACAGAGCTTCAGAGATATTGGAGTGAGGATCATTCAGATCTTCAACAGGTGCTCCAGTGAATTCAATGGTAGCTGTTGTCGGAGGGAGAGTGTAGCAATTCAGTTTTGAAGGTCATCGCAGTGTAGCATATTATCTTGGTGACCAGTTTTCCATCTCAGCTCTTTTTGGGTCAGATCTATATGTAACCCTCATTATTATTCATAATAAAAGTTGAGATTCTTCCTATTCTATGTGGTATTGGATTGCAATGTTTCATGTCTTTTTATTTTACATGGCAATCTTTTGTTGAGTAAATGTTGATTTTATGGCATAATGTGGAGTTCAGTATTTTTCTGCATTTTTAGTTAAAATATCCCATCCGGGATATTACAGTGGTATCAGAGTTGTGCATCTTGCCAGCCTGAGGGTTTAAGGGAAAATATTACCAGTGTTTGGATAGGAAGTGTTTGAGACAGTATAATTTCTTTGCAGACGTCGCATCTGTTAAATGCATGTTGATTTTATGGCATATTTCGGGGTTTAGATTAATTTATGCAAATTTAGGAAAATATCCCATTTGGGGATATTACAGTGGTATCAGAAACCGTAATGCAAATCTGTATTGTCATTGTGGGGCTACAAGAATAAATTCAAAAGACAAGTTTTTGATTTGCCGGGGCTACATCCAAACTATTAATGTCCATATCTCAATACCGGTGGATTGATCTATCTATTGAAGGCCGAATTTATCTTCCTGTAGAGCTGAGATTATTATTTTTCAATAAAGCCGAAATTGTTGTTTTGGCAATGGATCGAGAACGTGGCATGGGGACTCAGTTGTTATCCAACGTGGCCACAGATAGAAATTCCAGCCTACGATGTCGTGAAGTTGGCCCGCAGTTCTAATATAAATAGAAATTTTGCACTCAACAATATACCTACGCAGAGATCACATCTAAAGCCCGCGGTGGTGTTGAACGTCGGGATCGAATCGGTCCATGGACGTCAAATTTTAAACGCTTCGACTGTGATGACTGTTTATTCTTGTTGACAAAGCAGCTTGAGGCGGTGATTCAGGTCGACTCACCGATTGCAATAGGTTGCAGCCGGTTGTGATTGGCATGTGCGTGGGAGGTTGCATAAAGCCGACACATAATCAGAGGAAATACGTCGTGGTCGTAACACTGTTGTTGACTGCAGGAGAGCTGTAAAATACAGTGGGTCTGAGCTGCCATTCTTCAAAATCGAGTTTGTTGTGCTGGCCGGCTGCCTGAGCGAAATATTATTTCTCATTCAAACCATAATTAAGGTTGAATTTTATCTCATGGTCATATTATGCAGTGTATTCGATCTGTGAAAAAGTCGGAGGGAGAAAATCAAGTGACTGTAACGCGACCAACGAGTTTATGAGGCCCAAGATATTGCGGAATGTCGAATACGGGTGGGGCTGATAATTGGTTCCCTAATTAATCAGTGGTCCGCATTATTGTTCTGTGGCAGAATTTGAATGTGAGATAGACAGAGCCCCATAAGGCCGAATTACTAAGTCTATATCAATACACTTGGGAGTGATTCAGAATTTTTCACCATGGATGTGTGCAATAGTACGCAATAGTTTGGTGCAATTTTGTAATATTCCCAATTAGCCTTGCTAATTGGAATATCTCATTTTTGTTTAATTTTGCCGCTTTAGTTGGAAATAATAAATAAAGTGAGAAATAAGAGGGGTCACCTCACTTTAGTCACCTCACTTTATAAAATAAAGTGTTTTCCTAGTTGATCCACGTTATAACTTAAAGAGGGGGCCTTGGGGGTCCACATGAGTATGATAGGGGAGGCATCAGGCTGACCCAAGGTCAACTGCGCAGGTCAAAGGAGAGTTAAGTTTTGGAGGGAGTTTGGCATTATAAAAGGAGAGGTTCTCACCTCATTTGGATCATTCATGATTTGATATTCTTTATTGGATAGTCGGACTTTGTCTCGCTTTCCGCTGATTTTTTCGTTGTTTAGCTCTGCCTCACAAAGACCGTTTAGTGCACGAGTGTTCCTACGGAGATTCCACCCTTAGCCTCGGGACTTGCGTCCGCCCGGTAAGGTTTTTCTGGTTTCACCCTTAGCTTCGGGGGACTTCGAGTGCCCGCCCTAGTAAGGTTTGTCCTGAGTATACTTTTCAGTTCCAGTAGCAGCAGCAGCAGTTTCTGAAGCATATCTGAGGAGGAGAAAAGCCCTCTTGTGGCTGCACAGAGCAAGAGAAGGAAGGACGCTGATTATTGAAGGAGAAGGACGCTGTCTCATCTGGAGAGAGGACGCTGATCCTTTCAGGAGAGGAAGGACGCTGTCCAAGGAGGACGCAGTTCTGGTCTGGCAGAGAAAACGCTGTTTAGGGAGGCAGAAGGACGCTGTCTAGCCCTAGAGTGAGGACGCTGTCCATTTCTGAAGGTAAGGGTCGCAGATCTGAAGGCTTATTGTTAGATCCAGCTTTGGGAAGGATAGATCTTGCAGATCTAGTCTTGTATGTTGCAGATCTAGTCTTGTATGTTGCAGATCTAGTCTTGTATGTTGCAGATCTGGAGGTCTAGCACTAGATCCAGCTTGAGGAGTGACAGATCTGAGGAGATATTGATAGATCTAGTCCAGATCTGAAGGGATAACACCAGATCTAGCCCTAGAGGCTGTAGATCTGAGGAGATAGTTCCAGATCTAGCATAGATCTGAAGGTTTGGCAGTAGATCTGGTATTGGAGGACGCAGATCAGGAAGGGAAGGACGCAGCTTTGATTGGAGGCTTCAGATCCATCAGGTGGGACGCAGATCTGAGGAGCAAACTATTGTGAGAGGAACTCAACAGCGTTTTCCAGTATTCTGTAGCAGGTTCATCTGTCTGGAGGGTTGAGGGATTTGTGCTTCACCTGTTTCTGCGCTGTCACTAGCAGAGACAGCGTTTTCCATTTGTGAGGGCTTGCATGGGGCCTGAGATCGCCCCGCACCGCGCTCATCTTCGCGCGCTCAGAGCGCCTAGGACGTCGTCTCATGTACCCATTTTCAGAGTGGAGGATCATCACTTGCTCAGGGCAAGGATAGGTGGCACCGATTCCGATTTACTCCCTTCTATGTACTTTCGATTAATAAAATGGCTCAGTTTCTGGTATTACATGTGTCATGATTCAGTGATCTGGTTCAGTATTGTATTTTCTATATCTGTCTGGCATATTTCTGTTTATTACTGGTTATTTCCCTTTGGGGATATTACAGTGGTATCAAAGCATAATTCTGGCTCAGCCTGTGGTCTATGACATCCGAAAATAAATCATACAGAGCAATAGCAGTTGCAATTCCAGAAACGCAGTTGGAAAAAGAGCCAAAATGAAAAGGGTCAAATTTTGAATTTTGGAATTAGGAAAAACGTTTTCTGGGTTTTTCTGGGTTTTGGGCGAGGATCACTTTCCCAAATTCCTGAAATTTTCTGAATAGCTTTCAGTGGATAAATCGGAGGTCGAAGTTAAGCCACAGTATGGTTTTGCAGCAACCGTGCAGTTTCTGAGGAGCCTGTAGACATATAGCAGAAAGAGCTGATGGCAGGTGATGTGGATAAGAGGAGATTTAGGGAGACAGATCAGCGGAATCCAATGGAGGCCATGTTTGCGAAGTTGACTGAGAAGTTGACTGAGAAGATGGATGCAAAGATGGATGCATTCATGCAGGAGGTAACCAAGAAGGTTGCAGAGGGGACGCAGAAAGAAACCCCTAGGGTCTTTCAGGTGGGGGAAGGATCGGGAGCGTCTAGTTACATACCGGATGCTATTCCCATTGTGACAGCGCAGAAGGTCGATTCCATGGACACGCGACCTACCATGCCTACTTTCCCGGTAGAGGAAGAGGAGCGAACGGAACCAGGAAAGGTGAATCTAGCTCAACATGCGACTCTGTTTGCGGATTGGCGGAGCATGGGACAGGAATTCATGGATGCTTTCCCTTTCAATCAATATATCCAGTTCAGATGTGGCGGCAAGACTTATGAGCAGGAGCGACACAAGGGACGTGGCTCCCACCGTGATAGTCACCGTGCAGCGAGCAGATTCCATTTACCGACATTTGACAGGTCATCCAGGTGCTCAGGAAGAGCTTGGGTGGACAAGTTGGATACCTCTTTCCAGCTTGACCGAGTATCGGAGAGGAAAACCATTAAAATGGTTACCTCGCACTTGGAGGATGAGGACACGCAGGATTGCAGGGAGTTCGAGGACACACCTAGTGTGACACAGGACTCACCATCATTAGAGCCCTCCTTGACCGTGCCGGTTGATATCGTAGTGGAGGAGATAGAGCCTACCCCGGTAGAGCCATCCATTGAGGTGATGACTGGAGCCGTGTCCGAGTCTTCGGATGGTAGCAGCACACAACAGATGGGTGAGGTGTCAGGAGATGTATCCACCCCCGATGAGGTAACGGCAGGTACAAAGATGTTGGATGATGGTCGCAGACAGCAGTATCATCGGCTTCAGACGGACTTTCGAGTTTTGAGGGAGAAGGCCGCGTTGGTACGGGAGACCATTTTGTTGCAGGACCAGGAGCTGGAGGGTATGAGAGCGACTTGTGCCAAGTCAGCGGCCAAGTTGGTCCACATTAGGTAACAGCTGGATTCCCTGATGGTACAACCAGAGGGCACATTGGAGCGTCAGATCATTCCCCTTCAGGTATGCATGGATGGGACTGGCGGTGCTGTTGAGTCATCTCTTTCCGTTGGAGAGAGAGAGGCAGAGCCACCTAGTCAGATCTCATATGTTGATTTGGATAGCGGTATGAGACGATCAGAGTTGTACAGGGTACAGCATCCATATGTTGAGATTGGATGGAGAGAGATTTTGAGTTGGTACTCGATGGAGCGGGCTATGGAACACAATGATTTGGTTCCCTTCTCACAAGAGCAGATAGAAGATGGAGGACATCTTCGGATGGATAACATCTCTCATGCTTGTGTTGGAAATCCCTTGAGCCATACACATCATGATGGGAGGTTTTTGCCTACCACCTATTTGATTCTTGAAAGGGTCTCATTGATCCTTGAGAAGTTTACATTTCAAAACCCTATGAAGTGCAAATTCAGAAATTTGATTTTGGAGGATGGTAACCCTCATTGGAGGAGTACCAGGATGTGGAGAAGAAGGAGGCATCCACAAGTGATTGAGTGGATGGGGTTGATGAGCAAGGAGCTAGGAGGCTACTTGCAGATCTATGATACCGGGCAGCAGGAGGCTTGGCTGCGCTGGTTACTCTTGAAAGAGTTTGGCCATCACTTGGCAAACACTCTTCCTAAGAGTAGGAGGATGGGGAAAAGATGGATGGATACTTGCATCATTGAGCAACATAGAGTATGGATGCATGGTGTTGATGTGTTACTCATATCATTCATTGTGTCTTCATCACATGAGTGGTTTGATGGAGGTATGGAAAGGCAACACAATATCTTGTTGCTTGGTTTGTTCTTGGGAGAGCAAGGGCAGATTTGCTCTCACACTTTGTATGACGTTGCAGGAGGAGGAGATGGCACTATCTCCATGGTCTTTGATGGGGAAGCACTTCCCTCTTGGGAGGTATTCCATATTTATTGCAGCATTATTAGAGGAATCTTTGACAAGGAGCATGTTAAAGAACAGGGTCTTGTACTGACAGGAACTCATTTGCATGAGCCCACAACGTTGTCACCTTGGAGCAGAACATTATGGATGAAGTGTGCGCAGCAGAGATATGGTGGATCTATAACCCATAGGTCTCAGGATCACTTCATACTTATTGCACTTACAAGAAGTAAGGATGATAGAGACATCTATGGCACATCCTTCTTGACTTGGGTTTCCAAGCATAAGGAGGATTATCTTCTTGCAGCACATGGTTCAGTCTTCTTCATAGCAGGTCGACACTTTATGGAGGACTCATTCATGGACCCATGTACCATCTTACTGCCGGCATATGGTGAGGGATTTGTTTATACATTCATTGATTGGTACCCTCTTACCATTCTTATGCAATGCATTGCTTCACAAGAGGGCAAGCTTGTCACATTGCTCCATGAGTTGTATTGGGCCAATCTACATGATGGAGGTAGCCATCTCTTTTGTGGCCTTGGGCAAATGTTTTATCATCACATGTATGTTCATTTGCGGCACTATACCAGGTATCATATGAAGACATGCATGGGTAACATAAGCATTTTGCCTTGTACTCTTATCAAGCAGCAACTTGTAAAACTGCGCTGTACTTGTTTGGGAAGCTGTTGGTACCTTCTTGCACCACAGGAGGCCTTCGGCATTTCCTTCATTTTGCTGCTGATCATGTCTTCATTTGCTGATATATATCAGATTTGTATGGGAGGCTTGATTTTGAGGGAGACACATGAGCTGGATGTGTCCGTGAGTGGGAATAATTCTCACAACTTCTGCACTACATGTTCTAATGGGAGCATGGGAGGAGGCATGGCCACCACTACTTTATATGCGTTCTCTTTTGATGTGGGCCATGAGATCGATATTCATCCATTGTACAGCCATGGGCAAGTGTTTGGACCTATGTTGCCGTCATATTCCGCCATTTGCTATCCATTAGTAGATGTGTTGGATCTTGTACATTGCTTGCCATGTGATTTTCTGAGGTTGCCGTGGATGAGACTGCACTATGGTTTGTTTTGGGCCAGCTTGTTCTTCATTGATGGAGGAGCCTTCTATGGAGGATTGTTCTTCACTTTGCCATTAAAGGGCAATGATTTTGCAGCCCAAGATCAGACTTTCAGCCCACCTTCATTACCAGAGCTTGAGGTGGAAGGAGATTTTCAGGAGTTGCCTTGTCAGGAGGTGGCTCATTTGGTTTGGATGATTGCTTGGGGATGGAGGATCCACATGAGAGAGATGTTCCTCACTTCATGCCTTGATTGGAGAGAGGTGACGAGTTGGTTCACAGTTGATGGGCCAGCTTACACAGTCATAGATGCAGAGCAGCAGCGGTCATGGTCTTTAGTCATAGCCAGAGGCAGTGAGCAGTCCGAGTCATGGGACTTGTGCGATTATTGGCCACAGTGGCGATGGGATCCGGGAGGACTATTGATTGGCCGGTACCATGAGAGGCCAGTTTGGGATCCTGGCATTGAGATATCCCTTCATATCAGGGTGATGCAGGAGACAGAGAGGTTTCAGTGGGACCCAGGCACATTTTGCAGTATCGGCAGGGAGCATCAGCTAGAGAGTAGGCTTGTTCCAGCGTTGCTTGAGAACAAGACATTTTTGCCGGATGAGGATGCCACGGGGGAGAGGAGCAGACTTTACAGCATCCATCACTTCAGTTGCTTGAGGACAAGCAACGTTTTGCCGGGGGAGACTGTAATATTCCCAATTAGCCTTGCTAATTGGAATATTCCATTTTTGTTTAATTTTGCCGCTTTAGTTGGAAATAATAAATAAAGTGAGAAATAAGAGGGGTCACCTCACTTTAGTCACCTCACTTTATAAAATAAAGTGTTTTCCTAGTTGATTCACGTTATAACTTAGAGAGGGGGCCTTGGGGGTCCACATGGAAAAGGATAGGAGGCATCAAAGTCGACTCCAAGGTAAACCTAAGGCAGGTCAAAGGAGAGTTAAGTTTTGGAGTGAGTTTATATTATAAAAGGAGAGGTTCTCACCTCATTTGGATCATTCATGATTTGATATTCTTGGCTGATAGCCGGATTCTTTGTCCGTTCAAGACGCCTTGGGTTGTTTAGCTCTGTCTCCAACACCGTTTAGTGCACGAGTGTCTCCGGTCGGAGATCTCACCCTTAGCCTCGGGGGACTTCGAGTGCCTGCCCTGGTAAGGTTTTTCGGGTTTCACCCTTAGCTTCGGGGGACTTCGAGTGCCCGCCCTAGTAAGGTTTGTCCTGAGTATACTTTTCAGTTCCAGCAGCAGCAGCAGCAGTTTCTGAAGCATATCTGAGGAGGAGAAAAGCCCTCTTGTGGCTGCGCAGAGCAAGAGAAGGAAGGACGTTGATTCTTGAAGGAGAAGGACGCCGTCTCATCCGGGAGAGGACGCTCGATCCTTTCGAGAGAGGAAGGACGCCGGGCTCCGGCGGGGAGGACGTGGGGCCGGGTTCCTCGGTGTAGGTGCAACGTGGGGCCGGTTAGGGGAGGCAGAAGGACGCCGTCTAGCCCTAGAGTGAGGACGCTGTCCATTTCTGAAGGTAAGGGTTGCAGATCTGAAGGCTTATTGTTAGATCCAGCTTTGGGAAGGATAGATCTTGCAGATCTAGTCTTGTATGTTGCAGATCTAGTCTTGTATGTTGCAGATCTGGAGGTTTAGCACTAGATCCAGCTTGAGGAGTGACAGATCTGAGGGGATATTGATAGATCTAGTCCAGATCTGAAGGGATAACACCAGATCTAGCCCTAGAGGCTGTAGATCTGAGGAGATAGTTCCAGATCTAGCATAGATCTGAAGGTTTGGCAGTAGATCTGGTATTGGAGGACGCAGATCAGGAAGGGAAGGACACAGATTTGATTGGAGGCTTCAGATCCATCAGGTGGGACGCAGATCTGAGGAGAAAACTATTGTGAGAGGAGCTCAACAACGTTTTCCAGTATTCTGTAGCAGTTTCATCTGTCTGGAGGGTTGAGGGATTTGTGCTTCACCTGTTTCTGCGCTGTCACTAGCAGAGACAACGTTTTCCATTTGTGAGGGTTTGCAGCTTGAGATCAGCCCCAGTACCAGCGCAGTTCATCTTCAGTCTTCAGAGCAGCTAGGACGCTGTCCTTGTTGCAGCCATTTTCTTGTATGGGAGGATCATCACTTGCCTAGGGCAAGGATAGGTGCACTGATTCTGATTTACTCCTCTCTATGTACTTTCTGATTAATAAAATGGCTCAGTTTCTGGTATTACATGTGTCATGATTCAGTGATCTGGTTCAGCATTGTATTTTCTATATCTGTCTGGCAAATTTCTGTTTATTACTGGTTATTTCCCTTTGGGGATATTACATTCACTTTAATTATTTTAATTCCCTAGGTTTTAACTTAGGCTCCATTAAAAATAATTAATTATTTGAATAACATTCATTCCGTGCAGAACTCCAAACGGTTTATGGTTCTTGGAGATCTCATGTGTTCTAGCCCCTCCACAAAATTTTGGAGCCAGAGCACATCCGATGCTACCCAAAAAAATCAACATGCTCAGAGGGAGCAAGGAGCAACTCAATTCGAGCTGAGGCCAGTGTCAGATTGCCTAGGGAGTGAGGAATTTTCTCACTAGTTATTATTGCCAGTTATTTCTCTGTTTTGGATTGCTAGATTAAGCATCCATAGATTGTACTCAGATTTCACTACTGCTTAGTATCAAAACCTTAACTGCTGCACCGGTTTTCCCGAGTTGGGTTTTTCCGGGGACTTAGTCCAAAAATAATGGTGTCATATTGTGTGTGTGTGGATCTATTTCTTCCAATGTTTTTTTTCTTCTACAATATTTGTTTTGTGAAGATTGCAGTGTATTTGTTTTGATATTTGCCGTAACACAACAAATAGTTTGTTTAATTAATTTAACAAATAGAAGAAATAACATCAGTTGTTGCAATAGGATTCGGGATTCCCAAATTTTCACATATTTCACTACCAATATATTCCCCTGTGCAAAGTTCTTTATTGTTGGGCATCTCTAGTGTGTTTATGTGCTTAGCTAAGTCATAGGCCAGACCTAGAGTGCAAGGGAATTTCAACACTTAGGATGCTACAACACAAGCCGCTCACAAAATGAACGATGTGAAAGCTAAACACATCATCTTAGATGCTATGAAGGATCATGTGATCCCTCAAATATCAAGAAAGCAAACTGCCCGTGAGATGTGGACAAATTTGAGAAAGATGTACCAAAGTGATTACCAAAGCTGTAAGATTGTGTTGAGAGAGAAGTTGAGAAACACCAAGATGAATAAATCAAGCATAGTTGCATCACACGTCATCAGGATTCAACAAGTTTGATATGAGCTTGTAGCTATGGGCGAGGTTGTGTAAGAGGATGAGCTTGTTAAGATAACATTGAGTGGGTTTTCTAAACAATGAGATACCTTTGTGATAGGGATCCTAGCACGTGACAAGCTTCTTGATTGGAACAAGCTATGGGACGACTTCACTCAAAAGAAGATTTGGTAGGAGTCATTATCTGGTGGAAAACGTAAGGGTGGCAATGAGTAGAACCTTGGTCTTGTTGGGAAAGCAAAGGAGGGAAAGACAAAGGCCAAATAGAACCCAAGTGGAGGAGCATCTTTATAGGCTAATAAGAAAAAGGACATGAGCAAAGTCAAGTGCTTTGCATGTCACAAATATAGACACTACACAATTCAATGTTTGAACAAGAAAAAGGGCAAGGGAAAGGCACCTATGGTTGCATCTGCATAGATGGATGAGTTGGCCACTAAGTTTGAGAAGGAATTTTCATTGCTGTCTTGTCTTTTAGGCACCATTACACGTGGGGTGTGGAGCGTGGATAGTGGAGCATCTCATCATATAATGGGATTTTGCGACTTCATCTATATGGCTAAGGAGCACAAAGACCTACATGTGGAGCTTGGTGACAATGCCAAGTATGCAATAGAGGGTGTGGACAACATACAGTTCTAGTTGGATTCAGGGAGTCATATGGAGGTGAATGAAGTGTTGCATGTACAAGAGCTTGAGAAGAACTTACTCTCAGTCTAAACTATGGAGGACAAAGGTTTTGATGTAAGCTTTATAAGTGGACAAGTACGTGTTAGGCCGAGGGGATTTAATCTTAGCGTGAGGCAAGTAATTGCAGGAAGAGAGGGTAACTTGTGCTTGTTGTTAGTTTTTGTAGCATCAGATGTGTTCTAGCCACGAAATTTGGTGGAGAGGCTAGAATACATGAGATCTCCAAAACCCATAAATCATTTATGGAAATTCCACGTAGAGATGGCTTAATTAGATTATTAACCAGTTTTTAAATATTTCCTAAGTCTAAACTCAAGGAATATGGTTAATTAATCATAATTAATTAATTCAAGGTGCGAATCATTTAGAAACTCACACAGATTGACTCCAAGATGATCCTAGCCATTGATTAAGTTTTAATCTTGGTCGATGGTGCTCCAACAATGGATTATAAGAGGAAGTCGATGGGCACTTGGAGAAGGCACACCAAAGACACTTGGAGAATTCGATTTTCCAGAGTAGCAACAGTCAGTTGCTGAAGAGTTTGAGCTTCATTGAGGAAGCAAAGACAATGAGGGGCATGGACAGTGAGGCTGGAGGAAGTTTTCTAGATCCAGCGAGTGCATTTGCAGAGAGGTAGAAGTACCACAGTGAGGTTGACACAGGGGCTGCGCAAAAGCCTCTAGAGGGCAGTTTGATTTAGCTGGGGAGAAGTCGAGCTTCTGTTCCAGAGGCCGGGAAAGGGTTCCAGAAGGCCAAAGAGACAGTTTCTCAGCCAGTGGCAGACATGACGACTACTGGAGTAGTTGATTCAGGTTGAGTGTGGCAGATACTGTGCTAGGGTGACGTAGGTCAACGCATAGGCAATTTGTACGACTCACTTGGAGCTACAGTCAAAGCCCAGATTTCCCTGTGGGGTGAGGAAAATTCCTCACTAGAATTTTGCTAGTATTTTTTCTTTATAGGATTGGCAGATTCGACACCTAGATTGTACTCATAATTTCTCACTGTTGCATAATAATAAAAACCCTCAACTGCTGCACTGATTTTCCCAAGTTAGGTTTTTCCGGGGACATCTTTCCAAAAATAATGGTGTCAATTTATGTGTGTGTGCTAGTATTTTCGCAATTCCAATGTTATTATTTCCGTAGTTTTATTTGTGAAAATCACAGTGTGAATTATTTGATATTTGTTGTAGCAAACTGCAAATAAATTGTGAAATGAATTAACAATTAGGAAAATTAATTTCCAGTTGCTGTGATAGATGAAATTTTCACACTTGTTGAGAGGATAACTCATATGAGCCCTAATACATGACAATGACAACCTATGTGAGCTATAGCACAAGAGGATGGTGTTAATTTTTCTTAGGGCTATATTGTTCTTTGCTTTAGATAATTGCATTTCATTCTTTTACACGTTGGATTCACCTCACAACATTATAACATCATTAAATCATATGCAATTATGTAGAAAGAACAATTTCATGAACAATGCAACAAGACATAAAAGAACAATAGAAGAAAATCATTCACACA
This sequence comes from Pinus albicaulis, assembly GCA_034641835.2. Lineage (NCBI taxonomy): Eukaryota > Viridiplantae > Streptophyta > Pinopsida > Pinales > Pinaceae > Pinus > Pinus albicaulis. The sequence goes on along the minus strand of CM076583.1, from coordinate 1,294,503,540 downwards.
TAGGGACACTAGAATTGGTCAGAGACCAGGGAAAAACCCCACAAGGGGGGAAACCCTTTCAAATTCTTCTTCTTATTAGGTTGTTATAAAATGTTCAGCAAAGAGAGAGTACAATGATCCATATCTTCAACCACAAAACTATCCAACAAAATCAACTAAACATTCAGGAGATGAACCCAACAATGCTAATAATCAAAACCTTGATTCAGAAGCCTGCAGTCAACTGTCAATATCTACTGTCAACTGTCAAACTTTGCAGTTAATTGATGAAATGGAACCCTAGTTTCCAGCTGCACAGAGAGAGTGTATGTGCATGCGGTTGGAAGCCTCCAACCGCAGGCATAGGTTTGTATGCGTGCGGTTGCAACCGAAAATTCCCTGTGGCAACCCTGCAGCTGAGAACCAAAAACCCTAATCACACGTGCGAGCTTCAGACCCTGCAATCTCGAACCTGTGCAAACCAACTTCTGCGAACCAACCTCAGACCTATGCGAGCCAAAGCAAAGAAAGAAGGATGATTGATAATATCCAAATGAGGGTCACTTGACTTGTATTTATAGCCAACCAAGGGTGTCCAATTTCTCTTTTGGGCTGACCCGTCCTTTTGTGCACATGTGGGTTTTCATATTAAAAATATATTTTTCCTTAATCAACTTAAATTCTTCCAAGGGCTAGTAGGGGTCTTCCTTAATGAGGAAGATTGTCCAAAGGAGAGAATTTGTCCCTAAGTTGGCAAAATTAACACTCCCTCTTAGCTAGGGAGAAATTACTAATTGCAACATATGTCCCATCATCATCAAATGTTGTCTTTGTTCATCTCAGCTCATCCTTGCTCATATCTGCTCATCCTTGCTCATATCTGCTCATCCTTGTATCTCTGCTCATATGTTGAACACTCTTGAATCCAAAAGAAGAAGAATTTGACATCAGAGGGGATCCCAAGCTACCACCCTCTATTCATCTGGGAGCCACTGCTACCACCCTCTATTCATTGGAGAGGCACTGCTACCACCCGAAAAACTCTGCAAGTGGGGAGCCCAAATCTACAACCCGACATTCTCATCGGAAGGGAGCCAATTCTACAACCCACATCATATTGGGGAGCACATCTCAACCCAAAATCCATTGACAATGAGTAAGGTCCCATGGAACACTCTCACCTCATGTTTATGATAGTGGGGAAGGTCCTATGTGACACTCTCACCTCAAGTCACCTCATAGGGGAGCATACGTCTTCCACCCTATGTCGAGCAATAGTCGAGATACCATGTCTCATCCATCCTATTGCCTATTGATCTTCCCAACAATGAACCTCAAGAGTCATGTGGTAGAACATTTGTATCTCTAGCTTGAGTGGGATGCCACTTACCATAAATAGTAAGGATCACGTCTAACTCAAGCAACCAACACCCATTGGCCAGATGGGTGGGAAAGATAGATGCCAATTGGGGTATACTCTGCATAGACCAAGATAGGGTAGCTACATCTTCCACCCTATGGGTAATAGACACAGGACGGGCTATACCCTATTGTCTAGAGATCCCTCAACCCCAAGAGCTCTAAGACTCAATTCCTTACCCTGGGAGCTCAGAAAGGGGGAAGAGCTAGGTCAGTGTCTTCGATCAACCCAGACCCTTGCCCACGAAGGTCACATCCATCAATCCATGTTGCTCTCTGTAGATTAGAAACATATCAATGACCTCATATTTGGTATCGGCCCACATGATTCACTAAAGAGTTCAATCATACTGCTTTGTGCAGTTCTTTCGAGAAACAATCCTCTATTTTCTTTTTCATATGGAGCATCAAATCAAATATCATGTTAGAGAAAATACATGTCATAAAAGGATACCTTATTCATCTCTCCTCTCATGGAGGCAACAACCATAAGCTTAAGCTTGTCTTATATAGTAGCACTATCTCAAAGCATGAAGATATCTTAGTCTCAACAATATACGGGATTTTTTGCCAATCGTATCCCACTCTTTATTATCGCAATGTATCACTTTCATATCCAGAACCCGCTCAAACAACTCTCTAAAGAGCTTCCTCAACCAAACTTCCCCACAACTATCCATGCTAGCAAGAATGTACTCAACTTTGGTCGCGCTTAAAGCTACAAACTTCTATTTTATGCTCATCAAAATGTTATGGTAGATCCCAAGCTAAAGAAACACCCAAATATGCTCTTTCTGTCAATAATGCTCCCCAACCCAGTCAACATTAGTGTATCTATGTAGTCATACATCTTTGGAAGTATATCTCAGATCAAGATTGATTGATCCATGCGAATATCTCAAAAATGTGCTTGGTGGCAACCCAGTGTGGATGGAGCGGCTCAATCACAAATTGACTCAGGTTGTCCTATGCAAAACATATATCCGGACGGGTGTTCACACGGAACATCAATGCCTTAATCAACTGTCGGTTGCCAAATCAGGTTTAGCAATATCTCTATATAACTTCTTGAAATTCAATTTCATTGGGGTGTCCAAGGATTTGCATTCCATCATGCCAATTAACTTCACGACATTTTCTTTTTTTCTTTTCCAAACATAAAGCAGTGCATCATGCCAAAGTCTTTCATCTAACTCCCTCTTACTTTGATCATCAGAGGCTCATTATTGTTGAGAATTTGGAGGGCTGGTGATTAATACAAAATTCTCTTCTTGATAATTACTTGTGAGCTTACTTAGATTACTTATGTCTTCTCTTCTTTAGCTTAGTTAATCTTTCATCAAGTCAATTATCAAAATGCAAGAGACACACAAATTAGGCTCCTAGAGCCAAGGCAAAAACATATATCCAGACGGATGTTCACACGGAACATCAATGCCTCCTCCTTGGCAATATCTCTATATAACTTCTTGAAAATCAATTTCATTGGGGTGTCCAAGGATTTGCATTCCGTCGTGCCAATTAACTTCACGAAATTTTCATTTTTTCTTTTCCAAACATAAAGCAGTGCATCATGCCAAAGACTTTCATCTAACTCCCTCTTACTTTGATCATCAGAGGCTCATTATTGTTGATAATTTGGAGGGCTGGTGATTAATACAAAATTCTCTTCTTGATTATTACTTGTGAGCTTCATTAGATTACTTATGTCTTCTCTTCTTTAGCTTAGTTAATCTTTCATCAAGTCAATTATCAAAATGCAAGAAACACACAAATTAGGCTCCTAGAGCCAAGGCAAAAACATATATCCGGACGGGTGTTCACACGGAACATCAATGCCTTCTCTTCTTTAGCTTAGTTAATCTTTCATCAAGTCAATTATCAAAATGCAAGAGACACACAAATTAGGCTCCTAGAGCCAAGGCAAAACATATATCCGGACGGGTGTTCACACAGAACATCAATGCCTCAATCAACTGTCGGTTGCCAAATCAGGTTTAGCAATATCTCTATATAACTTCTTGAAATTTAATTTCATTGGGGTGTCTAGGGATTTGCATTCCATCGTGCCAATTAACTTCACGACATTTTCTTTTTTTCTTTTCCAAACATAAAGCAGTGCATCGTGCCAAAGTCTTTCATCTAACTCCCTCTTACTTTGATCATCGGAGGCTCATTATTGTTGAGAATTTGGAGGGTTGGTGATTAATACAAAATTCTCTTCTTGATAATTACTTGTGAGCTTACTTAGATTACTTATGTCTTCTCTTCTTTAGCTTAGTTAATCTTTCATCAAGTCAATTATCAAAATGCAAGAGACACACAAATTAGGCTCCTAGAGCCAAGGCAAAACCTCTCCCTATTGGAGAGGAAAACCCACGAGAAACCCTTCTTATAGATCTTCAAATGACAAGTACCATGACCTAGACTTAGATCCTTGACCTATGAATGCTTCCAAGACATTGTTACTTCTTCTTTGAAAATATTCCATGCTGATCTTTCTTTCTTGCACCAGTCTATACTGTCCTTTCTTTTATTGACTGTGAGAGGGAAGGTAAATCCTAGATTTACCTTCCTCTCTTTTCTTATCCAACAGTGACCCTTAATTTTTCACATCCACTTTAGATATTTATATTGCAAACATGATTCTATCATTGTCCGAATCTCTTCTTCCAAACTTGATAGCAACATTCATTCGTATCATAGTGAATCACATACATCATGGTGATCCGTAATTCTTCCTGTACTTACCACTGTTCCACCTCAGATAAAAACGACACTTATTGACTGTACTATTACGCAAAGAAATCCACCCTTCAGATACGCATTGTATTCACAGGTTGGTACATGACCGTTTAGACTTCGTTACACTTGTTAACATCTCAGATAATGTCCGCACTGAAACACTGCAATTGACTTGAAACTCCGCATTTCAATTATGTGTAAATTCCGCACTCTGTCATATGTATTGTTTGCACTTCTTCATATGTATACTCCGCACTTCTTCACAGGTATACTCCACACTTCTGTCATATGTATTATCCGCACTTTGTCATATGTATAATCCGCACTGTATTACATGTATTGTCCGCACTTGTTATTACAAAGACCACCGAAAAACATTGTGTGAATGAGCCGCAGGACATAGGTATTTATAGAGACATATTTACTGTCTTGAGGCCGACCATACTTATAGCTTTTAGGCCGACTCATCTAGCAGTTTGAAGGCCGACTTGTAGCATATCATAAGTGCTTGACTTCTAGTGTTGGTGAGGGCTATTACAAGCCATCCTTCCACAAGGTTTTGACAAGGTCTTGGAGCATTCTCTAGACTAGATCCTTCATATGAATGACACTTAATTATATTTATTCTAGAGGACACAAACCCTAATAGACATCAAGAAGAAGTCTATTTAATCTATAATAAACTCTTGCTCATGAAACCCATGAAGCAAGTACAAAATACATTTTATTATCTTTGTCTTCTTCTTTACATAAAATACATAATTACATAGTCAATATGAAGACTGACCTAGTTACACTTTTCAACAATTACCTGTCAAGAATAGATCGTCAACATATAAAACCAAAATCAAAGGCATACCTTGGACCACTTTTAAAGTAGAGGTTCAGATCGACACATCTTCCAACCTTTACCAGGAAACTGTCAATGTGGACATGCCAGGCTCGGGAAGCTTGCTTCAAACCATATAATGATTTTGAATCGCAACTACTTACACTTCAACAGATGTGCCAACAACTGTTTACACTTCAACCAATGTGCCAATGCCAATACAAATCAATACTGAATACCAATATTAATCACTATGCCCATATTGTCTGATATGCATATTCTAGTCCCCTGCAAACACAAAATTAGTTAGGGCATTCCCATTCTTTGTAATAAGACAAACATTCAAACTTCCCTGCTCATATAACTCTCTATTATTTGCTCCATATCTGGTGTGCTCCTGATTTCATGCGGATTTAGTTTTAGTATCCTATAGGCTCAACCACACCCATAGGCCTTCTTCCCTGCGGTTGGGAGGCTTATAACTGCACCCTTAAGCCTTTTTTCCAGCGGTTGGGGTTTGGACTAGGAGAAACCTTCATTGCTCATATTAGAACTTGCCAATACCTTTTCAACAACATCAGATGGTTATTTGTTAAATTTTCTTAAAGCTTCATTATTCTTTGCTTTAGATAATTGCATTTCATTATTTACACATTGGATTCACCCCACAACATCATAACATTATGTGCAATTATATAGAAAGAACAATAACAATACAATGAAAATAAAAGGAACATAAGAAGAAAAACATTCACATATAGAGACACCGGGATTGGTCAGAGACCAGGGCAAAACCCCACAAGGGGGAAAACCCATAATTCTTCTTCTTCTATTAGATTGTCATCGAAAGTTCAACAAAGAGATACAAGGGGTCTAAAATCATGAACCATAATATATCAAGCAATTCAAAATCTGAATCCATCTTGTTCACAACTTTGTTTGTGAACAAGATTGCTATATAACACTGTCATTGTCCCGAGGGCTGCAGCATAACTATCATCACTGGTTCTGTAATGTAATGATATACTTGTGAAGTAACCAAGCTGAGCTACACATGTTGTGATGTCATACAAGCGATACAACTGTAATGCCAACTGTGATGGTTGTGATGCCAGTATATTATTGTGAGAAATACCATATATATAATTGTGGCGTCATTCATACATCCGAGAGGAACTTGAGAGAAAATAATGCAGAGATATATAGTTGTATCATTGATAACCTTACTAGTGAAGCGAGATCATCCACAAGGATCCGTGATCAATTATTATGATGCCACCCATACATATAATTGGATTGTGATGCATATGATCACAACGAAACCAAACAAATTCGTAGAGGGATTATTCGTATAACTTTCTCGTGCATAGATTAGATGCCACATACATAGATATTAGAAACTGAGTGATGTATATACGAGTAGAGGTATAATACCTTATGTGCCAGAATCAATCAAGATGAATTATATAATGGAGAAGCATAGACTACAAAACTACCTCCAGACTATACGCAGAGAAACTATGTGATTGATGCCAATTATGTTACAACAATATGCACTTGTCTCGTGGTCAACCATACTATAGTCATATGCAGAGATGGAAGATACAAACTTATTGTCATCTGAGCCATCATCGAGAGTTCTGTAGCATTGACAAGAGCGAATGCCATTATGCCTTTCACTCTAAGTTATGTATCAAGAGAAAATGCCATAAAGAGTGAATGTCACCATAGCATAGGTATGAGTATATGAGACAATGCGAAGTGGAGGAATCACAAAGAGAAGAAATCTCAGAAAACATAAGCCACCGGAGGATCTCAAAATGAACTACAAAACAATGCCGTCTGAAAACGCTATCCGCAAAATTATAGAACTAAAGATGCCCTATGAAGATTTTGATTGGAGATCGATATATATATATATATATATATATATCGATATAGTGTTTTGCAATTGATGAAGGGTTGCAACCCTTGGATGGGCCGACATGAATCCACTTAATCCGACTTGAGGACAAGTTTGAATTTCAAATAAAATAATTTTCCCTCCAATAAGGCCAACATAAAATTTGGGTTTGAATTTCATGATTTCCCTCTCAATGATTTGAGCCGATAAATGAATTCATCTTAATAATATTTCGAATTCAAGTAAGGGCTAGGAAATTTCTCCCTAGTTGCCAAAATTAACACTCCCTCTTAGCTAGGGAGGAATTTCCATCAACATTATGAGCCTCATCTAAAATATCCATCATAGGCATATCTTGAGTGAACATATCTTCAATCATAAGAAAGACAGATAATTGTAACATCAATAAGACCCATCTCATATCATCTTGTGAAAGAAGAGGAATCCATAACCAAAGATAGGGGAGATCAGCCCTCCAAACCCTACTAGTCTCAAAGACGTCGAATATGACATCCATCATATCTCAACATAACTTGATCATTAATTAAAGAAGAAGAACCATCATAGGGGAACTCAATTTACTCATCATCATAGGGGAGCATCCAACATCCACCCTATATCCAATAATCAATACGACATATCTCAACTCGACTCATCTCCACCTGTTGAACAATCTCGAATCTAACGAAGAATAAATATTTAACATCACAGGGGAGCCCAACTCACCCCACAACAACATCAAAGAGCTTAGCTCAATCCAGAACAACATCATGGAGTCTTGCTCAACCTGGAGCCATAGGGAGCCCAACTCAACCCTCTATCCAATAGGCGAAATCAACTTACCGCAAGGGCAAGGATCACTCACACTGAGGATCAAAAGAGGGTGGGTCATAAGACCCTGCCACCCTCACCAAGAATGGAAAAGGCAATTCCAATGGTAGAACCCCTACCAGGCATGATCCTTAGTGATCAAGCTATTGAACATCATGCATCCTAGTAATAGGGAGTATGGCAGTACACGATGCGTTTATCTGTAGTGCTATGGTCCCTAACAACTTTTCCCAACTCATTGGCCAAATGACAAGTACTTCCCAAGAGTCCCAGACTGCAAGGGTAGGATGTATGTTGGGGCATCCATAGGAGAAGGTGAACCACACATCTTGCTCATATGCCATAGGAGAAGGTGAACCACTCATCGTAGCCATATGTCATCAATCATAGGGGAAGGTGAACCACTTACTTTGTACACAACATACCTATAGGGGAAGGTGAACAACTCACCCTATGGTCACACGTAACTCCGAGAAGTTCCCCAACCCCCAAGAGCTCCTAGAGTTCAATGTTCAACCGAGAACCTTGTGGGAGGGTCCTTTCCCAAAGGCTTTGTGAGGATGTTAGCAACCTGTTCATTCGTCTTGATGTGATGGAGCCCTATTGCTCCCTGCTGTACCATATCCCGGATAAAATGCTACCTAACATCAATTTGCTTTGGTCGTGGAACACAAGATTCTCTAAGAGATGAATCCCACTTTGATTATCGCAATAAATGATGGTGGTATCCAACACGTGCTCAAATAGTTCACCGAAGAGCTTTCTTAACCAAATGGCTTCACAACAAGCCGTACTAGCTGCAATATATTTAGCCTCCGCGGTGTTTAGAGCAACGAACTTTTGTTTTCGATTCATCCAAGAAATTGAAGTGGACCCAAAAGAGGAGCACCCAAATGTACCTTTTCTATCCACCATACGGCTAGCCCAATCAGTATCAGCATATCCATGTAGTCTCAGATCCCCGGCAGTATACCTCAGTCTAGTGTTGATATGACTATGAAGATATCTCATAAGGTTCTTTGCAGCAACCCAATGTATATGATGAGGATAGGTATCAGCTGAAACAAATCACTGAGGAATCATGTTGCCTTGAGCAAAACTTAGAGCCACAGTCCTTTGATTTCCTGTTTATATGGGACATCAAATCCAATATTATGTTAGAGAAAATGCATGACATAAAGAAAGGAATACCTTATCCATCCTTACTCCCTCTCACACTGGGAGGCAACAATATATATATATATATATGAGAAAGACAAGGATTCATCTAACAACAATAAATCATCAATGTTAGCCAACATGCCAAAAATACATCTTTATGAGAAGTGGTTCCTGATATTTGTTTGAGGCAGACTTGCCCTGTCAACAAAGAACTGTTAGTTCTCAAAATTAATTTGCAAAGACATTCCTTAAACAACATCAGATGTTCATCATTTCAGGTCCAAAGGACTTGTTACAAACTACAGTCATGGATCTTCTATTCATCCAGTTCATGATCTCTGAGGTGGCCTTAATATTATGCAAATAAATATATATGTTGGGATTTCATCAAGGGTTTCTCCCTCTGAATGTAAAGCTTCTTTAGTCAACATCAAGTTCATTTTCCCTTCAAGGCATAGTCACATTAGATCATACAAGCCTGTCATATATCAAACTTCCATAAGTCATCATCAACCATTTAGTCATCAAGCATTCATCAAGGGTGAATCTTAATAAATCAAGGTAGTTGACAAGAATATCCTCATGCTTCAAGGGTTCTAGTTACAACGTCATTTCTTAGTACAAACACTTTCATCAAAGTGCTAACATCATCAAGTCAGGGCATTCATTTTGACTTATGGCAAAATATTGTTAGGTCATCATGGCAGCTACAACTTATCAAAAGCTTATAAAAAATCAGTCAAAGAGATGATTAGTAGATATAACACATCAGAATAACCATATTTATCACAAGTATTATCAGTAGACTCAAATCAGCCTATGACAAAGTCATATGTACTATTATATTATATTTGTCAGGAATCAACTTCACCCACATATGTGATTGATATATATCACAAAGAAATGTAACTAAAGGTGATATATATGTCATACCTCATGGCCTAGCTTGCCATTTCGATATTACTGTTGAATCAAAACATAATTGTACGTACCTTGTAATATTTAGATACCTTTACAGGGTCCTGCTCTAGCTTCAACTTTCTTCCTGCACTAGTTCTCATTTCCTGCACCTTTTAGTATCCATATGATCCTCAGGAAGAATCTGCTTATCACATCTTCATCAAGAAGTTAAAATTATACAAGTATTCATGCAGGAACAATAATCAAAATGATAGACTTGAACAAGAGCGGTATCATAAAGAAATAGGTCTAGAAGACACTTATCTTTAACAAGGGTTGAAGGAAGAGATCAACTCCCTCTTGAACATGTCACCGGGGGTCTTTAGATGAGATCCAATCATTTGCAAAATCCCTATTCCAAGTCCTTTCCTTTTAATCATAAGGTGCCATATATCACAAATATCATCAAAGGAGGAGAAGTCTCAATGACCAACAACCAATCAAACATACAAAATCTATCACGAATGCTTGTACAACTTTTCACTGATCATGCTGGGGCTTCAAGACTTTAATTCTTCATCATATCCAAGCCATACTTCTTCCAAGGGTTTCTTACAAACAATAACCCTAATTCTTCTTGCTATAACAAGGGTGCCTAGGGTTTCCTTCAAACCCTGACATTCTTTTAGGTCTCTGTCACCCTTTTCACTTCTTCACAGGCATCCTTACAGGGGTGATGTCAACAACTTTTCTTCAACTTGGCTCTGATACCATGTTAAATTTTCTTAGAGCTTCATTGTTCTTTGCTTTAGATAATTGCATTTCATTATTTATACATTGGATTCACCCCACAACATCATAACATTATGTGCAATTATATAGAAAGAACAATAACAATACAACGAAAATAAAAGGAACATAAGAAGAAAAGCATTCACATATAGAGGCACCAGGATTGGTCAGAGACCCGGGCAAAACCCCACAAGGTGGAACACCCAAAATTCTTCTTCTATTAGATTGTCATTGAAAATTTGACAAAGAGATACAAGGGGTCCAAAATCATGAACCATAATATATCAAGCAATTCAAAATCTGAATCCATCTTGTTCACAACTTCGTTGGTGAACAAGATTGCTATATAATACTATCATTGTCCTGAGGGATGCAACGTAACTACCATCACTGGTTCTGTAATATAACAATATACTTGTGAAGTAACCAAGCTGAGCTACACGTGTTGTGATGTCATACAAGCGGTATAATTGTAACACCAACTGTGATGGTTGTGATGCCAATATATTACCGTGAGAAATACCATATATATAACTGTGGAGTCATTCATACATCTGAGAGGAACTTGAGAGCAAATAACGCAGAGATATACAGTTGTATCAATGATAACCCTACTACTGAAGCGAGATCGGCTACAAGGAGCGGTGATCAACTACTATAATGCCACCCATACATATAATTGGATTGTGATGCATATGATCACAACGAAACCAAACAAATTCATAGAGGGATTATTCATATAAATTTCTTGTGGATAGATTAGATGCCACTTACATAGAAACTGAGTGATGTAATATTAGCAGAGATATAATCATATAATACCTTTTGTGCCAGAATCAATCAAGACCAATTATATAGTGGAGAAGCATAGACTACAAAACTACCTCCACACTATACGCAGAGAAACTATGTGATCGATGCCAATTATGTTACACAATATGCACTTGTCTCGTGGTCAACCATACTATAGTCATATGCAGAGATGGAAGATACAAACTTATTGTCATCTGAGTCATCATCGAGAGTTCTGTTGCAATGACAGGAGCGAATGCCATTATGCCTTTCACTGTAAGTTCTGTATCAAGGGTGAATGTCATCAAGAACGAATGTTATTGTAGCATAGGTATGAGTGTATGAGACAATGCGAAGTGCAGGAATCACAGACCCTGAAGAATTCAAAGAGAAGAAATCTCAGAAAACATAAGCCACCCGAGGATCTCAAAATGCACTGCAGAACAATGCCATCCGAAATAGCTATCTGAAAAATTATAGAACTCAAGATGCCATACGAAGATTCTGATTTGAGATCGATACTACACGGTATATATATATATATATATATATATAGTGTTTTGCCATTGATGAAGGGTCGCAACCCTTGGATGGGCCGACGTGAATCCACTTAAGCTGACTTGAGGACAAGTTTGAATTTCAAATAAAATAATTTTCCCTCCAATAAAGTCAACATAAACTTTGGATTTGAATTTCCCTCTCAATGGTTTGAGCCAATAAATAAATTCATCTTAATAATATTTCGAATTCAAGTGCGTGCTAGGGAATTTCTCCCTAGCTGCCAAAATTAACATTATTCATGACCAAAATTCTTCCTTCAACAGTCAAGTGTCTTCTTTTCAAATAATAATAGGTGTTGAGATCTCATGGAGAGTTTCTCCCTCTGAATGGGAAGCCACTTCAGTCATCATCATTCAAAAACATCAACCTGTCTATCATAATGCTGTCATGCATCAACAACACTGTCAGGTCGCAGAGTCAAACTATATCAGGTTCTAAAATGTATAGTCATCATAGTCATAACAAATCATCATCAACTGCTTCATTGTCACATATGAACATGTCATCAAAATATTCATCAAAGATTAGTGTCATATATTTAGGGCAAACTGACAAGTGTATCTTCAGCCATTATTAAGTCAAGTCATCCCTTTTTGTCACATTGTCAAATTTACTAAGCTTATCAAAACCTAACCAAGGTGAACAATAAGATCCCGCGCATCAATCTTATTCATCATCAAGGTTACCATGCTTATCACAAGCATTAACAATAGTATCAAGTTACCATATATCAAATTCAATGTATCTAGCCCGCTTCAGGAAATCCCTCATGACTACAAATATCAAGTGCACCCATATATCAAATGTACTAGAAATCAAACTTACTTTCATATGCATGTATGAGTCAAAAGGTGATATGCTCATCATACCTTAGGGCTTACCTTGCCTATCCAATATTGCAGCTTATACATACCTTGTAATATTCATATACGTTTGCACCTTGTAGCACTTGTTGTTATTGGCAGCTGTAGCACTTGCATATTGTAAAAACTTCAAAGACTTTCCTCAGGTGCTTCTTTCCTTTTCTAGTGCCAACCCTTCTCTTCCTGTACTAGCCCTCTCTTTTCCTGCAGCTTAGATGATCCTCAAGAAGGATCTACTTATCACATCCCAATTGTTGGTTATCAGGAAGTATAAGCAATAATGAAAACAATAAGTCTAGTATCACAAAGAAATAGCATAAATCTAAAAGGTACTTACCTTTAACAAGAAGTGATCATCTCCCTCTTGAGCCAGCCTTCAAGAGTTATTACTATCCATTATCCATATATCAATGTTGCCTTTTTCATACTCTAGGGTTTCGTCCAAACCCTAACCTCATATATTCCATCAAACCATAATCACTAGATTGCCTATGGTTTCCTTCAAACCCTAGCATTCTTTTAGGTCTCCATCTTCTCTTGCTCCCATCAATGGTGGCTTCATGGGGGTGATCTTCAATGACTTTTCTTGAGCCCAACTCTAATACCATGTTAATTTTTCTTAGGGCTATATTGTTCTTTGCTTTAGATAATTGCATTTCATCATTTTACACATTGGATTCAACCCACAACATTATAACATTTTTATATCATATGCAATTATGTAGAAAGAACAATATCATCAACAATGCAGTGAAACATAAAAGAACAATAGAAGAAAAACATTCACACATAGAGACACCAGGATTGGTCAGAGACCAGGGCAAAACCCCCCAAGGGGGAAAACCCTTTCAAATTCTTCTTCTTATTAGACTGTCATAAAATGTTCAACAAAGAGAGAGTACAATGATCCATATCTTCAACCACAAAACTATCTAGAAAAATCAACTAAACAACATCCAAGAGATGAACCCAAGAATGCTAATAATAAAAACCCTGATTCAGAATCCCGCGATCAACTATCAATATCTGCAGTCAACTGTTGAACTCTGCAGTCAATTGATGAAATGAAACCCTAGTTTCCAGCCACACAGAGAGAGTGTATGTGCGTGTGGCTGAAACCCTCCAACCACAGGCATAGGCTTGCGTGTGTGCTGTTGCAATCGAAAATTCCCTGTGGTATGCCTGTGGATGAGAACCTAAAACTCTAATCACACGTGCGAGCTTCAGACCCTGCAATCTCGGACCTGTGTGAACCAACTTCCGTCAACCAACCCCAAATTTGTGTGAGCCAAAGTAAGGAAAGAAGGATGGTTGATGATATCCAAATGAGGGTCACTTGACTTGTATCCAAAGGGTGTCCAATTTCTCTTTTGGGTCAACCTATCCTTTTGTGCACGTGTGGGCTTTCATATTAAAAATATAATTTTCTTTAATCAAATTAAATTCTTCCAAGGCCTAGTAGGGGTCTTCCTTGATGAGGAAGATTGTCCAAAGGAGGGAATTTGTCCCTAAGTTGCCAAAATTAACAGATGGGTCACTTGCATTATATAGTTTTACTAAATTACCATTGTTACATGAGATGGTCACTAGTCTTTCTTAGTTTAGTGTAGAGCAGGATGGAGTGTGCACTTGGAAAGTATGCCAAGACTGCATTTCCAAGTAGTGAGAGCAAGTCCAAGGGTGTGTTAGAGTCGATTCATTCTGATGTGTGTGGTCCTATGTCAGTGGAGTTTGTGATAAGATATTGCTCTGATTGATGTTTATAAATGGTTTCTCCAAGAGGACATGAATGTTCTTCTTGAAGGCCAAGGATAAGGTCTTTAATTGGTTTCAAGAGTTCAAGGCTCTTGTGGAGAACTAGACGGGGAAGAAGATCAAAGTTCTCAAGTCAGATAATGGGGGTGAGTATACCTCCAACTAGTTCAAGAATTTTGTAAGGAGGCAGGATTCGAAAAGGAGTTGACAATGCCATATAATTTGCAACAAAATGGAGTGGTAGAGAGGAAGAATAGGGCCATCATAAGGGCAACCAAGGCTATGATCCATGATCAGGATTCGCCTATGTTCTTGTGGGCAGAGGCATGCAACATGGCTATTTATTTGCTAAATAAGAGCCCTCGCAAAGTTTTGGAGGACAAGACTCCTAAGGAGGCTTTCACATAAGTGAAACCAGAGGTGCACCACCGTCACATCTTCGGTAGTTGAGTTTATGTCCACATACCTTCAGAAAAGAGGATTACGTTGGAAGTCTCATGAAAGAAGGGCATTTTAGTTAGATACAATGAGATTTCAAAGGCCTATAGGTTGTACATTCTAGCGCAAAGAAAGACAATGGTTAGTAGGGATGCTAGATTCGAAGAGGGTAGGACATTTAGGAGGTCACATGGGTTGGATCTAGCAGTCACTGAGGATTGGGAGGAAGAGTTTCCGAAGATTGAGAAGGGACCAATAGTGCCAACAACAGGGACATAATCTTCTGATCAGGAGGAGGACTAAGATATTCCTTGAAGCTTTGTCAGGAGGAGGCTGAGATGGGTTGAGAAGACATTGAGAGACACTGAGGAGCATGTGTTTCAGGGAGAGTATAGCACCGTGGAGATTTTCTGGTTACATGGTTTTGATGAACAACATCAATGAGTCCAAGCTTTCTACTTTTGAGGAGGCAACAGATAACCAGGTTTGGAGGGATGCCATGATGGAGTACAATTCCATCATGAAGAATGATGTCTAGGAGATTGTATTGAGGCCTAAAGGGAAATCAATGGTCACTTCTTGATGGATTTATAAGATCAAACATGCAGTTGATGGCAGGTGGAGAAGTATAAGGCAAGTTTCATGGTGAGAGGGTTCTCTTAAAAGGAGGGAGTAGACTAAGAGGCTTTTGTTCTTGTCGCCAAATATGCATTGATTATAGTAGTTATTTCCATTACTTTAGAGATGGAGTGGAGTATACATCAAATGGATGTGAAGATTGCCTTCCTCAATAGGGTAATTGGGGAAGAGGTGCATATTGAGCAACGTTAGGGATTTGAAGTGCATGGGATGGATTCCCATGTATGCAGGTTAAGAAGGGATTGTACATACTTAAGCAAGCACTTTGAGCATGGTACTTCTTGCTGCGCAAACTAGCAGGCCTTGTAAGTAGGTTAAAGCTAGAGGGCATAACAACAATTTGGGACAAAGGCCCATTGTCACCACAACCTATGTCCCCTCTCTTCTCGGATTCTCACCGACGGGAGGAGTCCGAGTATCCCTCACTTGTGGTTAATGTATCTATAATTGGGTCCAAAGTGAGGCAAGGATGGCTCATTCAATGGAAATATTCATTTAAGGCGTGAGCTTTGGGAGAAGCTAGGATGACTTTCCACGAAAAACCCCTTGAGAGAAATACTATATGAGACATAGGGTTGAGATATTTGACTAGGTAAGAGTTCATCCAAGGTTAAGGTAGGCAAAATAAAAGGCTACGAATGATATACTTCAACAAGTACTAAAGTGCAAGCCTTCAAAGAATTCCCAAGTTGAAGGATTAGCTTCTAGGGTTCCCACTTGATGTGATAGCTAGTGCATCAATTATATTGAAATTCCACTGTCAGAATTCATTCAAAACTTGAGGACTCCTAGAGGAGACACAAAGGAAGAATCCTCCTTGGACGAGATTAAAACATTCCTCCCTAAAATTTCACACCAAACCCTAAATGGCCTCCTTATCCTTAAAGGGACGAATTTTAAGAAGAGAAAAGAAGGGAAATTTATGGATTAAATCCAAGTTTGATCACCAAGGGACTCGACTAGTGCCTAGACAATTGGGACTATTGAGTGACAGGTGCTTATAGTAGGCTAAATCGACCTTCGAGGAGGCTAAAAGAGGAAGCTCTAACTACTCCTTTCAACAATTACCTTCATTAGCATTAGTTGATGGAGTTTCATGGACAAATTATGACAATTTTCCACTAGGAACATTCATTTCATACCATCAATGATTAACACATGCAAAACTTCCCAAGATCACAATTTTGCACCATATCAAGTAAATTAGGGCATAAATCTTCACTATGAGAAAGAATTCCATGCATCGGACATTTACATAAAGATATTCAACAAGAAGAAGCACTTACTAGACAATATGAAGTATCTCCATGGCTCAATAGTGCATTTAGAAGCTCCAAAAAGATAGCAATATATTATTATATCCATACATCAAAGTGCATCCCAAAAACATCCAAAACCTCTCCAAAATTGCAGGTCTGAATCCAAAGTGTGATGATTCTAAACGAGAGTGAATCTCTCACATATATACAAGTCTAATGAGTTCAAATTTCTAATTATGAAGCCCCTAAAGTGTTAAAACAAGGTAACAAACCCTTAGTTACAAGCCAACCAACATAGCTTTACATTAATTATTATTTTATTTGTCCTTTAGGCCATGTAATTAATGCGAAGTGCTCTCCAATGCTAGCGTTGAGGCCTCAAGTGCTAAGAATGAGGATAAGAGCCTAAAAAATGATGAATAAGAGGGGGATTCCCTCCAAATGCTGCAAAACATCTCCAAACACCAAGTTGGGCTCAGTGGGCTCCAAATGGGTCTCATGGGTCTCCAAATGGCTCAAGATCAAGTTGATGCTCCATCAATGAGGGCTAGAAGATGACACATGCCCTCCCATGTCTCTACGAGTGAGACAAAACCTCTTTTGGGCCCTGGATTAGATGCCAAGTGTCGGGTGCAATGTGTAGCCGACTAGGCAACGTGGTCCAAGTGCATCATCATATCTGTATAACTAGGGCATGCATAAGCAATGTGGTGGTACTAAAGAAGCCCATGGTGTGACAATCAATGCTATACAAGGCTGGAGGCCCATGGCTCTCAACGCTTGCCCTACAAGTGCGATTATGACCCTCTAGAGGGCTTGGATCTCGTATAGGAGGCAAAGTCCAAGATGAAGACCCACCTGTAATCTGGTATAAGACCCAATGCGCTCCTCACCTTCTAGTACACTAATTCATTAGTATAATCTAGTAAATAAGCCTGCTAATCAAGGGCAGAGATGGACAATTCATAGTGACATGTCCTTCCAAATGGGCTTTGGACATGTACTAATGTTACCTTTCTCAACAAGGGAGTTAATGAAGGACCCTATTAGGTGGTCTCAACCTCTAAGAGAGTGACAGGTCCATGGTACATCCATCATATAGTAGGTGTCATGTGAAATAATGGTAGAACATAATGGGGCAAGAGGGAAGGCTCCAGGCCACATGCCATGGTACAAGGGTATCTATGATAAAGTAGGCCCACACATTGGGTGTATGAATGTAGGAGGGAGCTATCGTGGTACATGAGTTATACCGTCCTTTGTTTTTCCATCCTTCTTCATATGCTTTTTGCCTTTTATTGATTTTCTTCTTTTTACTGCTCGAGACTCAAGGGGATGAGAGCATGATGTACAAGATGTAGCAGTGAATACCCCCTTAAGGTGGGGCAATTCATCACCAACCAGGGGTTGGGACAATCATTGGTTCCTTATTGATGTAGGGAGCACTCATAGGGGCCCTAGGAACTAGGGTGTTGGCCATAATGATAGGAGGTAGAGCTCATGTTTGGTTTTTTCCCACATGCTAAATTCTTTTGTCTCGACCATCTTTTGCATTTTGTGGTACATCTCCTATTGATTGTGGCCATATTATGCTTTTATCTTTCTTTTTAGCTGCATCGATCTTTGGGGCATCATTCAAGGCCCGGCCCAAGGTGTGGACAAGGGGAGGGGATGGCTAACACCTTGTGTACCCAAATGGGAAAATGTGAAAAAGGGCTTATAATGAGCGGAGGGGAGTGAGATATATGGTGTTAGGAAGCGGGAACACACAACCAAACAAGGTTTTCCATGTAGTGACATTCCTAAAGCTAATAACTCATAGAGGAGATCGCACGGGACTAGGATCCAAAATTAACCCCCAAGATGAGGTAAGGGAACAAGTGTACAAGTCAAGGTCCGTTCTTTCCGCTGAATCCCCCCACTAATCCATGCCCAAACGTGCCTAAGAAAAGCAAGCATAAACACCCAATTATATTATGAATAATCATATGTTCGGGGTTGGAAGACCCACCTTCAAACATATGATCGTGACAGATGAGCGAGGGCACATAATGACTGGCTCAAACGATGGAGAATAGTAGCACATCGACCTATTAGGTGGCTGCAAGGGGCTGTTGGCTGAAGACAAATCCTGGAGAAAAATTCTCCTATACTGGTGGTGGGTAACTGTACTTAAGAATTGATGGGTACTTTTTTGGCTTCCAAGAGTGATGTAGATTCCAACTTGTACAATGTACTTGTTGATGGTGAACCGATCATCTTGGTGCTTTATGTGGATGATCCCTTTCTGATGGGATCTGAGAAGCTCATAGAGATGTGCAAGGAGGACCTTGCTTTGGAGTTCGAGATGGACATCAGGATGATGCACTACTGTTTTGGGATTGGAGTTGTGGCAACAATCAAGAGAGATATTCCTTAGGTAGGGCGAATATGCAGTTGATATCCTGAAGAAATTTGGGATGGAGGTTTGCAGACCTATGTCGACACCTATGATTACCAACTTGAGGAAGGTTGATGCTTCTGAGACTGAGTTGGTGGATCCTAGTTTGTACAGGCAGCTAAGAGGGTCCTTGATGTATTTGGTCAGTACCAGACCAAATATTTGTTTTGTTGTGAACACCCTAAGCTAGTTTATAGTGGAGCCAAGGAGGGTGCATTGGGTGGCAGTGAAACATGTGCTCAAGTAATTGAGAGGTACAATGGAGTATGGAATTAGGTATGTAAGGATTGGTAGAGTGCAGTTGTAGGGCTACATAGATTCAGATTGGGTTGGGAGTGCAATGGACAAGAAGAGTAGTTCTTGTTGTTGTTTCAGTTTGGGGTCAGCTAATATCTCATGGTTCAGTAGGAAGCAAAATTTTGTAGCACTTAGCTCAAAAAATGTCGAGTACATGGGTGCGAGTTTGGCGAATTGTGAGGCCATATGGATTCACAAAATGCTCACAAGTTTATTTGGTCTTGAGATGGGACCCATAGTGATTTATTGCGACAATCAAAGTTGGATCAAGCTTTCGAAAAATCCAGTGTTCCATGACATGTACAAACACATGGAGATTAACTACCACTTGATCACAGACAGGGTCTAAAGAGGTGCTGTGAGATTGCAGTACATATCCACGGATGAGCAGGTGGCAAAGATTCTCACCAAGCCTTTAGTGAAGGGGAAGTTTGTGTTTTATAGGAACAAGTTGGGGGTGGTGGAGAATCCCTTCCTTTCTAGGAGGGAGTGTTGATTTTGTATCTTTAGAAGGTCTTATGTATAGGTTTGTGTCTAGCATGCATAAGAAGTCCTCTTTAATTAATTAGTTTAAATTAGGAAAAAAGCATTAATTAGTTTAATTGATTAATAGCGACTATTGAGCAAATTTCTAAGGATAAATATTTAATTATTTAAGTGCCTTATATCTAATCTCAACCATTAATTTAAGTGGCTTAGGATTTAATCCTAGCCATTTATCACTTGGAGATTGAGGGTTAGGGATTCTATTCAATTTGAAATTATTAAGATAACCGAAGGGAAAGGATGAAGACACACATTTCCATTATTGAGGAAGCAATATTCTCATGAATGACTGAGGAGAAAGAGGGAAAGTGTGCAGTAGTTTTTTCGTAGTAGAATTTAAGAGAGGGCTGAGATTTCTGAAGGGGGTGACATCATCTCCAAAATTCATGTCTCCCCATGAAAAGGTTACCATTGTTCTTTGGCAAAGAGCACTACATCATCATCAAGGTGGTTGGACATCTTCTATGGAAAGTTGGAGAAGCATCATGTCATCCCTCAAGGGATCTTGGCTGCACCTAGAAGAATCATTTAACATGTACTCAAAGAATCAAGTGAGATCAACATCATGGGTACAAGAACCATAAGAGAATCAAGGTGGATCATATTCCATGTCAAAGCCATTAAAGTAATTCACACAAATATCATCTTCAAATGTCTTACAAGTTGATGATTGTGCACAAGTTTCCATACTTAGGCATGGGAGGGTTGTCATATGACCCTATTAGGTGCTTCCGTTCCAAAGGGGAGAAACAATTCTTATGCCGACCCTTTTAGATGATAGGTGCATGTGATAGGTGCTATGGCTTGGGGTTTACTTCGTGAAAGGTGGCATAGTCTTATACCAAGTTATGAAAACATTGTCCATGAACTTCTTTGTAGAGGTAGCACTTCACTGCTTGAGTTACCTTCCCTTGCCATTGCTTTCTCCAAGTCCCTAGATTTTCCTTTTTATTTCTTGCTTTGTTATGACTTGTTTAATGAGCTTCATTGATTTATGATGATATAATGCCCCGTTGTTGGACATGGGACCCCTCGAAGAAAGAAGTTAGAGAAGACTCCGTAGATCAAGGAGCAGAGTGTATAGTGCAGAGTCCATTTTGAGTCTTAGGGGCTTTGGGGTGGGTCAAAGCCCTTTATTATGTAATGGGATGGGATTATTTTGCGATAGATGAACTCCACCCATGGTTTTCAGACCAAGGTTGCGGGGAAGCTTCTCCCCCCTCTCAAACCCGCTCCCAATTCGCGCTCCGAGCATGAGCATTTTGGGAGCGCTCGGAAGCGCGCTCCCTAAACAGGAAAAACGCTCCCTGTTTTCAGGGAGCGTTTTAGGGAGCGCTTTAGGGAGCATTTTAGGGAGCGTTTTCTTAGGGAGGGAGTGCTTTAGGGAGCGTTTTCTTAGGGAGGGAGTGCTTTAGGGAGCGTTTATTTTTAGGGATGGAGCGTTTTTTTTAGAAAGGGTGCGTTTTCGGGAGCCTTTTTTTAGGGAGGGATCATTTTCGGGAGCGTTTTTTTTGCTTAAAGACTTGGTCCTAAATGAAATTACTTGCCCTCCATTTGCTTAAATCATCCATTTGCCAACCTAACTATACTGTCAATATAATGTGTATCAACTATTTTTTAACATATTATGATACAATTCCATTTGGTAATGGCCATTATTTTATTGTAAACCTAGGAAAGGTACATCCTTTAACAATCTTGAGACAAAATTTCCTGCTATAAAGTGGAATGGATTTTGTTCAAATTATTTGAAAAGCATACATCATATTCCTTTTATGCAAGGATCAACTACCAAGATATGAGTAAAGGCTAATTTTCATTAAGGAATAAAAACAAAAGCTTATCTTTAAGACTCATTGTGTTGTAGTTATTATAAGCAGAATATATGACCCTTTGAAACTCAGTATTTAATTCAACAACAATTTCTCTCCACTGTAAAAAGGGCCTAAATATTATGAAATCATTCTTTGTACTATTTTTAATGCCTTACACCTACTCCTTTCTTACATTGAAACCAAGTTGACAGTCCTTTGCAATCAAGATTTGCCATCTTATTGGAGACAATGATGGATGACCGAAATATTTGTTGATGTTTCATGAATGCCTCTACCCTTTTAGGTCATGGCCATATTGCTTGCATGAGATGGGGGCTTGTGTATTCTCCCATCTACTGTTTCTTAGAGATTTTTCGACCTTAATGGCAAAGTGGGTAACAAGTTGATGAAAATGCAATTGCTTAAACTTCGGATAATTAATGATATGCCTTCTAGGTTGAATTTCCCATTTCCTTAAAGAAATTAATTTATTCCTTAGCAACACATTCTACGTGTTCTCCACTTGTTGGACATGACGAATACCTAAGCATTTAGCTAAAGTGCAGATCCCATTCGCCCCCTAGGGACTCACTTACGACTATAAGATTTTAACTCTATTATATTTTATTAGGCAAGATCCCATTTTTTTCCTTAAGCGGCCATCACATAAAAAAACATGTGGCTTTTTGCACAATGATATCAAAATCAAAGCCTCAGTTTAAGCTGCCTAATGTGACCCCAACATTACAATATCTTACCGTATCTTTTAAGATGATATTCTGTTAGATGTGTTCCAAAAACTAGATGTATCATGTGATTTTCTCAATATGTGTTCAATGTTTATTAATACGCCATCGTTTTTAAGATTTTTAAATCTTTACAACCATCTAGATTTCTATGGTTGACAATTTTCACATTATTTCATCCAAGACACCATAGGTTAGGGCTTTTTCATTTTCTTCTAGGTTACATCTTGGGAATTTGTGTAAATATTTTATTGGATCATTATCTTTAAGTGGTTGTCTGACATAAAGTATCTTCTCTTCATTCTTACATCTTTACAAATACCCTTTAACGTTTCTAGAGAAATTATTCTTCATTCTTACATCTTTACAAATACCCTTTAACATTTCTAGAGAAATTATTCACATTTTTTAATTATATTTTCTGAGGGAAGACAATGTCAACAAGCATTAAGGCCAAGCCTTAGAAGACTACCATTACCATGATCTACTCAAATTTCAAAAATTAGACATTTCTTGTGGCAAGAGGGCAAATGATAGATAAAATAGATTTACTAGTCTTTTCTAGTTTCTAGTAGTTTTTAACTTTTTATAACTGTTGAAACTTGACTATTTCATATTTAATTTGATATTTTTTGTAAACAATATATGACAATTTAAGTTTGAAGTTTGAAACTTTGAAGTTGGTAGTTATAAGTTTATAACTCATTATGAATTATGAATATGATGCTTCATGAAATTTGAAAGTTGTTTCATTTCGTTTCATTTTATAACATTTCATTTCATGTTAAATATTCTTTTTTGTAAATGTTACACTTAGCTTACGAGTACAACTATGGTGATCAATGAATTGATGATGATAAATGTTATATATTGAATTTTGAAAGCTTGAAACTTTAAGATTGATGAATCATGAGACTCAAGAGTCAATATGTCGAATGTTTCTAACTTCTAGATTAGAAACATAACTTCTAGATTAGAAGATTATAACTTCTAGATGATTGATGTTATATGGTTCAATCTATGTTTTTATGTCTAATTCATCATTCTACATGCTTTTGTTGACACATATGCATCAAAATATAAAAATATATATATTATAAAAAAACACTCATCGAAACGCTCCCAAACCAGGAGCTTCTGAAAATGGTGCTCTCGCTCCCCGCTCCCATGTAACCTTGTTTTAGACCATGGTATTGTAAATGCAAAATCTATATAAGGAGTCTATATAGAAGTCATAAGGGAGTCGAGGAATGAATTGATGAAATGCATTTGGATGTAAGATTGTTTTGAGTCAGAGTCTGTGGTTTTGGGTTAGAGGAAAGGCTCCTGCAGCTGAGTGCGTGGAGACCTTAGGAAGTCTGCAGTTCTGTGCACAGACCCTTGCAGCTGAGTGTGCAGGGTGGAATTGAATGCATGAGAAAGATCTGAGCATTAATGAAAGAACTGTTGAAATAGATCTATGTTTCTGTGATATGTTTGCTTTACTTGTTGTTTATGAATATCTGTGCTAATAAAGGGTTTTGATTTGTAATTGCTTTACTTGTTGTTTATGAATATCTATGCTAATAAAGGGTTTTGATTTGTAATTGCATAGCGAAGTCTGGTTTATGGTTGTTTACATTGTTTTATGCTTGATTAAGTAGAGTCGCTCAGTCTACTAGTAAGTTCAACAGATGTGTTGAACAACAATTGTATAATCAATAGATCTGTTCTACGAAGCTCTGTCAAGGAAGAAAAGCCCTATAAGCCACAGTCCACTGCCCCTCTGGATGCAGAAACCTGGTTCTAGCATCCCCTTATATTGCCTCGGGTGACACTTCGGTCTGCACAAGCAGATTGTTGCCGAAAGGGATAGTAATAGTGGGTTTTTTTGGTTCGCGCAACCACAATTGAACCTAGGTCTATGCCCCATCAAGCCAACAAATGGTTCCATTGCCAGGACTGGGATCTGAGTCAAGGATAGCTGAATGTGGCATTCGTCTAAGAAAGAGATCGAAGATTGGGTAGATTTAAAAGAATGTGAGTTTGTTGTGCAAGAAAATAGAAATCTGCCCATCTCTACTAAACATTGGTTACAAAAGTATATTTATACAGATCAATACAAGATCTTTTTTGCATCGTTTGCTAGTGAGCTGCACGAGTGCATATCAAGACTAGCTACGCAGACGAACCGTTTCAATAATAAGCCTACTGTGTGGACTTCAGATTTGATCCATCATTTGAAGAAGACTGATAACGAGATCATGAGAGTTGTTGATTATTGGATCGATAATATCTTTGGAAGGTTTATCACTGAGTTCGCTATCAAGACTTCTGTATCTTATAGCAAAGCAGAGTGCAAATTCTTCAAAGGCCCTAGAGGTAAGTACCTAAAGTCAGTGAAGTTCTGGATTAAAATGTTATTGTGTGAACAGGGTATACTACGGATGCGCTCAGATTGATGTTCGGAAAAAGAGAACCTGGCGCCACGCGAAGCGATACAAGATTCATAACAAATTGGGGTACTTATGTTGAAACTGAATATAGTTCGTTGTTTGAATTTGAAGGAGGGGAAAGCCACCCCGAGAAGTGTGTCGCTGAGATCTGAAAATCAACAGAGCGCTGTGGAGATTCCCCAATCTTCCACCCCCGTCACCACCCATCCCCATTTTGTACCTCCACCTCCACCTCGCCCATTCACCATTGCCCAACCACCAAAGATGCTTGTGTTCAAGGGATCGCATGATCATGAATAGTTCTGGTTTGTCGCAGAGGCAGTATGGAGTTCGCAGAACATTACAGACGACAATATGATGAAAGCGCAGTTGGTTACAGCGCTGCAGGATAGAGCGTTATCTTGGTACATGAAGTATGCTACAACGAACGCGAATGCTACATTGGTTGCGACGAAGACTGCATTGAATGCTAAGTTCAAGAAACCATAGTCTCAATCTCAGTGTATCGTAGAGATCAAAGAGATTAAGTAGTTGGTTACTAAGACTGTGTGGGAGGTCGATTAGAGGTTTAAGACGTTGCTAAGCCAAGTCAACTTCCAGATCTCTGATGAGCAGCATAAAGAATGGTTCATTTCCGCGTTGTTGCCTCATCTCAGATTGCCATTGTCACAAAAAAAGATTGCTACCTAGGCTGAAGCACTGGAGATAGCGATGAAGCTTGAAGCTTTGCTGATAGCCGATACAAGCATAGGGGTTCAACAAATTCAAACTCAGTTGGAAAGTTTGCATATGGAGCTCCAAGATCTAAAGAAAGGAAAGGAGGTTAGACCTGATATGCGGATGGAAGTATGGTGTATTAAGTGCAAAGCAGAGGGTCACTATAAGGATCAATGCCCTGTGTTTCGAGATTATTTGGGTGCTGGGATGCCAAGTCCACTAAAGCTTGGACTGAGCGCTGGGCCAAGTGTAGGACCTAATGTCTGGTGTAGTAAATGTGAAGTTGCATGCCAACATTCCACTGATTACTGTCATCTGCTGCAAAAGTTTATCAGGTCGCTGAAGCAACTATTCTGTAATTTCTGTAGTTCGGTGGGCCACGATGAACAACACTGTAAAAGCTACGATCTAATGATGTAGAATGCAAGTAGAAGGTTGCGAAGCTTCGGGTTCACCAACAACGCAAGGAGGCTTCCAAGGTTGAAGGCGCGACCAAGGAGGAGGCGGTGGGCGTGGCAGAGGGCAGATCATATGTTACAACTACGGACAACCTGACCATTTTTCCAGGGATTGTTAGAACCCTACTGCACTTTCCTGTAAGTATTGTCAAGAATTTGGTCATGAAATCGAAGATTGTCCCATTTTATTAAGCTAAAATGCAGGAGAAGTGCAACCAGCAGCCGGCGCAGAACTTACAAATGATGAGGGCTGAACCACGCCAGGAAGATCCAAGCATTAACGCAGTAGAATGCAGCAGTATGCATACTGGCAAAGGCTGCATAGAGGGAAAGAAGCTTGTGATAGAGACATGGGTTCAGAAGGCGGAAGAGACGACTGTTGGTTTTAATGTACAGTGCAAGAAAGAGACATTCATGGAAGCAAAGAGGACATTTATGACCCCTAAAGCTTCAACATCAACCATGCAGAGACAACTATTTCCGTTGAAGAAGAAGCCTGAGGAGAACACTGAAGTGCAGGAAGCTGATCCATCTATCTTGGCGTCCATCTTGCAGATGTGTATGAAGATACTAAGGGACCAGAAGGCCGTAGAAGGGTTACAGGAGCTGATAGATAAATGCGCTGGCAATGAAGAGCCACGAATGAAACAATGCGTAGTGAATAAGGTGTACAAAAACAAGAAGAAAACCAACCGAGAGATGCGGCTGACTGCGCAAATTAGAGATTATGAGATGGATCAGGTCATCCTGGATCTAGGATTAGATGCCAACATTATGCCAAAGCAAACATGGGAGCAGATGGTAAGGCCTAAGCTGCAATGGTCATCTATTCAACTAAGAATGGCAAATCAACAGAAGATCATTCCCATGGGGCGATTGTAGGGGATCAACATAGATATTGATGGAGCAAGCGTGCTAGTCGACTTCGAAGTTATTGAGATCGTCGATGATAGCAATCTGTATCTTGCATTGCTTGGATTTGATTGGGCGTATGACATGGATGCTATCATCAAACTGAAGAATACATAGATGATATTTGAACGGAATGGTACCCGCGTTGTTGTGCCATTAGATCCTTCCAAAGGTGCGCGCTATACAGAACTTGTCCAGCATGAGTATGCTAAGATTGACCAGATCTATAATTTTACCGTGCAGGATTAAGACTGGATTAATCCCACCGCAAATGGCAGAATATGTTGAGAGTACGATAGTTCGTGCGTTTCAGATTTCGATGAAGAGTTGGAGCATTGGCAAAACTGCTTGCATGAAGTAACTACTAAGCGTTGTAATAGAGTTACCAAATCTCTGCGCTGTGTCAGATCGGAGGTGCATTTGTGACTTGCCTTTTTATGATGGGATGGGGAATGTTGTCTTGTTTACGGAAGAATTTGAGCAAAAGGTGCCTGAGGATCAGAGATACGAAACTTTGGACTTCGCATTGAGGTACACCCCAGCTCGATGGTGGGGCGTGCACAAAGAATTTTTAGGAGGATGGTAGGAGTTCTGCAAATTGCTAAGGCTAAGGTTTGGTCATGTCGACACGAAGATTGCGGAAAAGTATGATGGTCAAAAAGATCCTCGCGAGCATTTATCTTGTTGGACCGCGGCTTGGGATACAGAACCTCAACCTGAGTGGGTGCACATGTTCTTTCATTCCTTGGGGATGATCCCTCAGCAGTGGTATCTGGAGATAGAGCTGCGCCATGGCACGACAGATTGGGATGAGATGATGGAAGGATTCTTGTTAACTTACAGCTTCGCTGATGGCTGGGAGTGTATAAATGAGGCTCTTCATGAAGTCAAAGCAGGAGTATTCCAAGTTACCAAGGAACCAAGGAGTTTGGAAGGCTGGTGATTAATACAAATTCTCTTCTTGATAATTACTTGTGAACTTACTTGTGTTACGTATGTCTTCTCTTCTTTCAGTTTAGTTAATCTTTCATCAAGTCAATTATCAAAATTCACAAGACACAAAAGTTAGGCTCCTAGAGCCAGGGCAAAACCTCTCCCTCTTGGAGAGGAAAACCCGCAATGAATTCTTCTTATGGATCTTCAAATGAAAAGTACCATGACCCAAACTTAGACCTTTGACCTAGATATGCTTCCAAGACCTTGATCTAGCTTCTTCAACCTTGATTCTTCTTTTCACCAATTTGCTTAGTTCTGCATCAGTACTAGAGACCTTGATCTTCACCTTGTATATGCTTGTATTTGAATTGCTTGAACTGTAGGAAGGTAAATCAAAGATTTACCTTCCTCACTATTGCTGCCTCTTCTCCTTATGATGACTGTCTTAACGTCAACAAATTCTTCCTTCAGATCAACAGTCCTTAACGATAATATATCAGCAACTTATCCTTGCACTAATTTTCTTAAGTCTTCTCTTTAAAACTCAGAGATATCCGCACTGTATCTTTCTTGCACTAATCCGAAATCTTATTGCATCAATCCGCAGTCCTGTACCCTTGTTATCCACAATCCTCTTACTGTATTCCACCACAATCTTCTTCCTGCATTCCACCGCAATCTTCTTCCTGCACCACTGTTTCAGACGCACTTTGTACTGTCCCTTATCCGCACTGTAATCTTAGAAATATCCACATTGTAATCTCAGAGATATCCGCATGCTTTCTTCCATAATGACCGCATATGCCATACCATATGTATATATATAGGGCACATCCCTTTAAGAAAGCCGACCATACAACGGTGAGTTAGGCTGACTAGTTCATGGTGAATTAGGCCGACTAGATAAGGTTTATCTCAACGTTGATGAGGTACTTCTTTACTACATTTAAGGCTTGTCTTTCATCATTGCATTGAGGGCTATTGTGAGCTTCTTCCACAAGGTCTTGGAGCATATATACCTAGACTAGATCCTTCATGTATGAGACACTTAATTCTATTTATTCCTAGAAGATAAAAACCTAATAGACATCAAGAAGAAGTCTATCTACATAATAAAATCTTGCTCATGAAACCCATGAAGCAAGTACACAAAAAAATAAATTTTATTATCTTTGTCTTCTTCTATACATAAATACTTAATTACATAGTCAACATGAAGACCGACCTAGTTACACTTTTCAACACTCTCTCTTAACTAGGGAAGTATTCATACAGGTACATGGTTACTTTCAAACTGAAGAATCTCATAAGAAGAATCGGATTGGTAATCACATCTGTATAGCATCATATCAACCAGCATTGTCCTAGTGCAAGGCCTTGACTAACAACCCCATCTCTCAACGAGACAATGGGCTACAAT
Organism: Pinus albicaulis; assembly: GCA_034641835.2. Taxonomy (NCBI): domain Eukaryota; kingdom Viridiplantae; phylum Streptophyta; class Pinopsida; order Pinales; family Pinaceae; genus Pinus; species Pinus albicaulis. Next base: position 1,294,473,953 of record CM076583.1, on the reverse strand, counting down.
GCTGGTGAGACACATGACTTATAGACACCATCGTCATTGTCTCTCCAAGGTACATACTCCACCCGGGTGTTCCTAAAGTATGACCTTCTTGGACTATTCTTCTCTTGGGTGGCTAGCTCTCAAAGAATATCTGTCCTTGACTACTCTTATCTTGAATGCCCTAACACATTTTCAAAGAGTATCGAATGCCAGATGATTACCCAATCCTTCATCCCGTATTCCCAAGCGAAGACCAGAATGATGTGTCTATCTCTCCCTCTCAACCAGGGAGGACCTATTCCACAAGGGAATGTACGCATTCCTATACAAGGAATGTACCTAAGCTCATTCTTAGAAATTACCAAGTTTCTTCCAAGTAAGAAACTTATCACCAGGCTCCCTCTTAACCATGGAACTCCAGCAACAATGGTGAAACTCCCAACTGCTTATGAAGAATTTCTGACCTCGATGTCATGGATTTCGATATTGAGGAATCTTCAACTTTTAGCTTCATAGGGCACAAATCATCCATCACTTTCATCCACAAGTCATGTCAGCTATCAGAAAGTGATTCATCAAACTTCCTTATCTGGTCCACTTTTATGCCATGCAAATTTCCTTAGAATCATCTACAAGGATCATACATCCTTTCTCATGATTAGCAGTCTTCAATGATGATCTTTCACCATGACATCTTCCTGTAGGCATCGACATCCTTTATTCAGATTGACACATCTCCTAATGATATGTTTTGCCAAGTGTCTTCTTCTTGACCAGACTTTCGTCAGAATCTCCATATCTTCCTAGGAGATCTCTTAGTCACATCTTCTTGACTTCCGGATGATAACTGCCTCTTGACACGGTTGCATTTTATGATCTCTTCCTTTTTGCACATTCTTCATTCCCAGGAACTTACAAATTTTCAGTTTTTCGTTCATATACAACCACCTCATATTCCATGAGGACATATTATGTTGATTTCATCTGTCAGTGCACTGAGAGATCCTTATTCATAGATCATACTTCTAAATATGGAAGTTTATTACCTGCAACCATATGACATGACTTCACAACATCCAATATCAGCATATATGTCTACATACCTCATACCTATTTCCTTGAGTCATCCTCAATCAATTTCTCTAGAATGAAGAGCTTCATTCCTTTGGCCCGCTCCATCTATATGTCATCACCTCCAGAATTTTGTTTCCATGACGACCCTTGATCTTGATGACTGCTTTACTTTAGTAATGTTATCAGAGAGGTTTTCCAGAAGCTGTTTCACCGAGAGCTCCTTCCATGCTTCTATCGTGATGCTTATTAATGTACATTGCTTCCTATCATACTATTTTACAATCAATCAGAAATCACTTAAAGAGAAAGATGATCTTGATCATAATAGAGATCTCTCACTTCCTCTTTCTTAGATCTCTTAGCATCATGTTCTTCTCTTTCATTAGTGACATGGGCTTCTTCCTTTTTCCTCTTGTCCTTTCCAGATTTAGGACAATCCCTTTTATAATGCCCAAGTTCATTACATCCAAAGCATTGTACGTTGTCCATATTCCTTCTTTTATTATGAGGGCCAAATTTTCCAAATCTTCCTTTCTTCCTGTACGAGGCTGCAAAGGCATGATTCTCTTCACTTGGTCCTGTATCAGCTTTGGCCTTTAGTCTTGTTTTCTCTATTTTACATAGAGACCATAAATCATGGAATGGGGTGGCTTCTTTCTTCTCGTATGGACTCGAAGTGAAGTTTCCCCATTCCTCTGGTAGAGCATTCAACACCACTGTAGTCATCTCAGTGTCAGACATTACTTCTCCTAATTCCTGCAGTTGATCTCTTATTTCAGAAATCCTCATAAAGTATGGAGTGATTCCTTCTTCCCTTGATAATTTCATTTTGTATAGTTCTTGTCTCAGAGAGATTGCCTCTCCTGCAGTACTCACAGAGATTAGCTCCACTAATTTCTAATATATTTGTTTTGCAGCCTTTAGTTTTGATACATGGGGAATGAGAGAGTCTTTAATGGATTCTATGAGAATTTTTTGGGCTCTAATTTCTCCCTTCATGTACTTGGCATGAGCTGGAGCATCTTCTTTTGGGGGTTGAACAGTAGATCCTTCGATATAGTCCATTACTTTGTCTTCAATTAAATTCAAGTCTTTCCTCTTCTTCCATGCACTAAAGTTTGATGACCCAACCAGCTTGTTGCTTTCTTTACAATAAGGCATCTTGACAAATAGGGTCATGGATACTTACTTGAGTAGTGTGGCTTGCATCTTCCTTGATGATGTTTGAAAATGAAGTCAAGGGTTTCCTTTAAGATAGGAACTTCTTCAATGTAGGTGTGCTTGAATCCTTAATTATAAAGAACATCTTCAGAATTTGAGGTTCTCTTCAAACAATGTCTTGAGTGCAAATCTTTGATGGCAAAGATTATTTTCTTGAATGAGTTGATCTTTTGAATGAGATAGGAGATCTTACTTGAGGTAGCTAGATAGTCTTCCTTGCAAACTGATTTGACTTTCCAACCCAAGCTTTGATCTACGCTTCCTTGAGTGTCTTTGTTGACAAGCAACCCTTGTGCTTAGTACCTTAGCTTTGAAAACATGTTGAGAATTTGGAGGGCTGGTGATTAATACAAATTCTCTTCTTGATAATTACTTGTGAGCTTGCTTGTGTTACTTATGTCTTCTCTTCTTTTAGCTTAGTTAATCTTTCATCAAGTCAATTATCAAAATGCACAAGACACAAAAGTTAGGCTCCTAGAGCCAGGGCAAAACCTCTCCCTCTTGGAGAGGAAACCGCAAAGAATTTCTTCTTATAGATCTTCAAATAACAACTACCATGACCCAGACTCAAATCCTTGACCTAGATATGCTTCCAAGACCTTGATTCAACTTCTTCAACCTTGATTCTTCTTTTCACCAATTTGCTAAGTTCTACATCAGTACTGGAGACCTTGATCTTCACCTTATATATGCTTGTATTTGAATTGCTTGAATTGTAGGGATTTACCTTCCTCACTATTGCTGCCTCTTCTCCTTATGATGACTATGTTAACTTCAACAAATTCTTTCTTCAGATCAACATTCCTTAACAATAATATATCAGCAACTTATCCTTGCACTAATCTTCTTAAGTCTGCTCTTTAAAACTTAGAGATATCCGCACTATATCTTTCCTGCACTAATCCGAAATCTTATTGCATCAATCCACAATTCTGTACCCTTGTTATCCGCAATCTTCTTCCTGCATTCCATCACAATCTTCTTCCTGCACCACTGTTTCAGATCCGCACTTTGTACTGTCCCTTATCCGCACTATATCCTTCCTTTATCCGCATTGTAATCTTAGAAATATCTGCATTGTAATCTCAGAGATATCCACATTGTAATCTCAGAGATATTCGCATGCTTGCTTCCATAATGACAACATACCATATGTATATATATAGGGCACATCCCTTTAAGCAAGCCGACCATACAACTGTGAGTTAGGCCGACTAGGTAAGGTTTATCTCAGCGTTGTGAGGTACTTCTTTACTGCATTTTAGGCTTGTATTTCATCGTTGCATTGAGGGCTGTTGTGAGCTTCTTCCACAAGGTCTTGGAGTATATATACCTAGACTAGATCCTTCATGTATGAGGCACTTAATTCTATTTATTCCTAGAAGATAAAAACCTAATAGACATCAAGAAGAAGTCTATCTACATAATAAAATCTTGCTCATGAAACCCATGAAGCAAGTACACCAAAAATACATTTTATTATCTTTGTCTTCTTCTTTACATAAATACATAATTACATAGTCAACATGAAGACCGACCTAGTTACACTTTTCAACACAAATTAGTATGCTCTTTGACCTACCATAGTATATTTCTCACATCTTGAGCATACACGGGTAATGGAAATCCTTCCCGGAAGCTTCTAGTTCAACCATTCTAAAAAATAATTCATCAAATTTGTTGGAGATAAAAAAAAATTATCTTCTAATTTTCTATTTTTAATTTTGTTGTAACAAAACTAGGATAGACACTTGAAGTTAAGAGGCTTATTTAAAGAATCAACATAGATTGTATTATGGGTTCTAATTTTTTGGAAGAAGTAGACACTTTTGAAAGTTTGAACAATTGTAAAGTTTATTTTGGAAGAATACCTTGAACCACTTCATATTTTCAAGTTTTTGTTTTTATCAAATGAATATGGTATTTTGCTATAAGTTTGCTTGTTATATTTTAGTGAAATCGAAATGTCAATACTTTTGCTTGATATAATCAATATCTTGTATAATTGATTAGTTATTGTTAACTAGTTATTTCATTTTATTATTAGAATGATTAAGTGAATGATACATATATGAATGTTGTGAATGTAGTCGATTCAATTAACTATTTATTGAATTTTACATCATTTTCACTCTAGTTTATTTATGTTGTCAACTTGAAGATCTAAATATTAGGCTTATTGCTAATCTTTCAGAAGAGTGATAATAGTTAAGTATATATTCTATTTTGAATAGATATTATTTCAACCTTTAGTTTACAACGATTCTTCAAAAATATCGTCAGAACCTCATTCATTAGAATATTCTTTTAGGATTTCTCCTTATTTTGGAGCAATGTATTTAGGAGGAAACTGGGGCACATAGTGAGAATCACCATCCAAGATGGATATAATAGGGGTCATGTCAAAGGAAAATATTAAAAAATAATTTAGAATAAAGTATGTTTTAAAGTGTTAATCATATATTAATATGATTAATCCATTTTGTAATAAAGTGACGTCATATTGGCACGTGAAATAAAAATCTCGCAGATTTGAAGGGCCAAGATCTTTTGCGCTCAAATAAACGACGTGCATTCAAACCCGCACCCCCCAGTGTTTTCGAACGATATTCATGGGGGGGGGGGGGGAGGGGTCCGGTAAAGTCGTTTCACCAGAACCATCGCCGCCTACATGTCATCCAAGGGTTCAACCCTTTACAATTTGTTTATGGAAGTATTTATACAAATTTTCTCAAAAAGCTCTGATTCAAATATCTCAAAATGTTTACTAAAAAAATTGCAAAAATATAGTAAATTTGAAATTAAATTGAGCTATTGGCTCTACATTTTAGGATTCTTGGTGATGAGGTTGCGGAAATAGGAGTCCTTGCCGGCTGAAGTTGTTTTGGGTACCTGATTTGGTCATTCTAACAATCCACATAACTTTTCCCATTTACTTTGATCTGGCAATGAAAATCTACTTAGCTTTCTGTAAATTTCATCAACTTCTATGTATCTTTCAAAAGTTGGTTTAGCTAAACATAGATGAGGAATTTCATGTCTGATTGCTAAATCCAAGCTGAGTCCTTCCATGAATGCCTTGCCTATAATGCTTGCTGTAAAATTTGCAAACTTTGACCTATCTTTGGAAATTTCACATAACTTTGTTTGATAATATTCAAGTTGAACTAATTCATCTCCCATACCTTGTAATCCAAGAAGAGCTTTCTGATGTAACACATCAAAATTTTTGTGAAATCTTTGCACAATATTCTGTAAATTTCTCCTTGATGAGCTCCTCGTCAATTGAAGTTCTATAAGAAGAGAAGAATTCTTGTTAGTATTCCTCTCAAGTGGAGAGGTTTTGGCCCTGGCTGCTCGCCTACATCTTGTGCCCTCTTGTCTCATTGTTCTTTATGATTTGGTAGATGTTTGATGATAAGAACATTAAATATAATCAGGAGGAAGAAGAAGCTAACTAAGTAAAATACATCACAAGCATTTATCAAAGTAAGAGAAATCGCCTAATCTAGTTGCCCTAGATTTCTCAACATGGTATCAGAGCTAAGGTGACAAGACAAGGAAAGGCAGCTTGTAGAAGGACCATCAAAAGGAATACTGAGAAAGGTCAAGGCATCAAAGAAGACATCAAGAAGGGATACACAAGGACTGAGCACTATCAAGGAAGGAACCAAAGAAGACCTCAAAACCCTAGCTCATCCAAAGAAGGCTTCCACACTTGAAGCATTCTTGGGAAGTTCTCACATTTTACAATCATCATCTCAAGGACCCCATCTCCAAGAAAGAAAGACTACATATTGAAGCATCTTGAAGTCTCTACATTCAAGGGAAGCAGGAAGAAGCTTTGCCATCATCATTAAGGAATCAAGGTGATCTCCCTGTTCTTGACTCTCGAGTCAAGAATACTACCAAAGCATACTCAAAGGAAGACCTCTTCATCAAGAAGTCATCTTCTATTATCAACATCATCAAGAAAGGCATCAAGTTGAGTATTTCGTCATCAAGGAGTATCTTCACTTGACAAGTAAGTATTTTTATATCTATCTCTGAATCTATCAAAATGACTTCATTTTGCAAGGAAAGCAACAAATTGGTTGGGTCATCAAACTTTCTTGCATGGAAGAAGAGGACTCATTTGATCCTCATAGAAAATGAAGTTGTTGGACATGTTAAGGGTTCAACCACTTAGCCTCCAAAGGAAGAGGCTCAAGCTCTAGCTAAGTATATGAAAGGGAAAATAAGGGCTCAAAGGATCCTTATAGAATCCATCAAGGATCCCCTCATACCTTATGTTGCAAAGTTGCAGACATGAAAAGAAATCTACAAGAAGTTGGTATAATTATTCTCTGTAAGCACCGATGGAGAAGTCATATCTTTGGGAACCGAGCTATATAAGATGAAGGTATCAAAGGTAGAAGGGATAGCCTCATATCTTATGAGGGTGTCAGAAATACGAGATCAACTGCAAGAGTTAGGGGAAATAATGTTCGATAAAGAAATGACCACCGCGGTGCTCAATGCACTACCTGATGAATGGGGAAACTTTGTATCAAGCATCTATGAAAAGAACGAAGCCACCCCATTCAATGAACTTTGGTTGTTGTGTAAGATTGAAGAAACTAGGCTAAAAGCAAAAAGTGATGTGGGACCAAGCGAACAAGTTCAAGCATCTGCTGCCATGGCCAAGAGAAAAAGAAAGTTTGGTAAAAAGAATCGATATGTCAAAGATCCAATGCTATGGTTGTCAAGAATATGGGTGCTACAAGAGAAATTGTCCTAAACTCAAGAAGGTAGTCAAGAAAAGGAAAAAAAGAGTTGAAGCTCATATCACCGAAGAAATAGAAGAACTTGATGAGAAGAAATCCAAGAAAGAAGGGATAGATCTTCACTATTAAGGTTTCTATAGCAGGAAGAAGTAGGAGGTGAAAAGACATCTACCATGGTCAAAGATTTCTATCGGGATAAGATGCATCATATTAGAAGATGACATCATACAATTGAAGCAAGAGCTCATGACATCATTGTAAATATAATTGAAGTAGAAGTCTACATGGTTGTAGCAGTCATCATAGTAGCTCTTGGTAACCTCATTGAAAGCTTAAGTAGTACTTATGGGTAGAAGAAAGTCATCTAGCATGATAAAAGATAGAAAGAGTTCATCATGCATCGTCATCACTAGAAAGGAGCATTTGCAGAATGAGGATAATCAAGATCCTTTGTTGAAATCTTCATTAGAAGGTTCACCTCTACTTGGAAGAAGCAAGTGTCTCGTTGATCATTCCACCTTGTGTAGGATCCATTTTTTAGATGGATGATGGTATGGTGACAAAGGAGTGCAACATGTCAAAATGGCTAAAAAACTTTCAATTAAGGAAAGGAAGCCACCGAAGGAAGCCTAGATGACCAAAAGGGAGAAAAGAGGTATGTATATGTTTGATAAATTAAGTCATGTCATCATATAGTTGCAGAAAGCATGGGTAAATGCTCTACCTCATGAGCATGATCAAAGAAAAGGGATCTGTTGCCTTGGAAAGATGCATGAAGGCATGTTCACATATTGACATGATGAAATCAACATAATATGTCCTCATATGGAATATGAGGTGGTTGACAAAGCTGAAGGAACTATGGATGGAAGTTCCTGAGGAGAAATATGTGAAGAAAGAAAGAAGATATTGTGAAATATGCAACTATAGTCATGTAAGAAAAGATAAGAAATCAACATCCAATGGCTGGAAAAATTGGCTGTGACATCTCCATAGAGAAGGTATGAAGACCCTGATAAGGTCTGTAAAAGGAGACCCTTGACATTGAAAATCTTAGAGATGTGTTTATGAGTTTGCAGGATGTTGATATAGCAAGCAAGTAGATGTCATGATGAAAGGTCATCAGAAAAGGTAACTTTGATTGATGTTCTTTTTTATTTTTTATTTTTGAACAACATCTAGATGGGTGGATACAGGGCTACCAAAAGAGAGTTGTAGATGTCACCTACAACTAGCACTCATGTGGTTGGATAGAAGATCCTGAAGAAAACATGACTTCGTAGAGGTAGCTGTATGAAGAAAAGCCAGATGTGGACTAGAAAGATCACTGTCCAATGAAGAGAAGGAAGACTTGACTGATATAGTTTGTGAAGGAAAGTGATGGATGGCAGATGCCCTATGAAAGATGAAGGCTCCATGATGAAGAAGATGTAGTTAATGACATTGAAAGGAGGAGCCCTACTAGCAGATGGTACCATGAATTCCACCAAAGAATAGATAGTTGCTGTTGGAAACAAGTCCCTGGTTAAGAGGGAGCTTGGACAAGTCCTTGGTTAAGAGAGAGCTTGGGTACATTCCTTTTATAGGAATGGGTATATCTTCCCTAGTTGAGAGGGAGAGATAGACACATCATTATTGTCTTCATATTGTGAAGAAAGAATGGAGGATTGGGAAATCATCTAAGACTGGTTCTGATACTATTTGAGGATGAGATCAGGCATCCAAGATAAGAGTAGTTGAAGAGGAAATTCCTTGAGGATGTGTCATTCCAAGATAGGAATTGTCCTAAAAGGACATACCCTTTGAACACCTGGATGGGGTATGTGCCTTGAGAGACAATGACGATGGTGTCTATCAGTCATTGGTCTCGCCAACATTGTGCTCTGATCTCGTGGAGAGATAGAGGTGTTAGTCAAGGCCTTGCTATGTGACAATGTTGGTTGGTATGATGAGGTGCTCTAAGATGGCTTACTAATCCGATTCTTCTGATGGGAATTCTTTAGATTGAGAATGTCCAAGTACCTTGTATGGATTATGAATACCTCCCTAGTTAAGAGGGAGTGTTGAAATATGCAACTAGGTTTGGTCTTCATAATGACATATGTAATCATGATTTTATGTATTTAATGTAAAGAGAAAAATAAATTTATTGTTGTTGTTCTTGAGGCATGGGTTTCATGCTTAAGGGAAATTTATTTTTAGGTCAAGAATCCATTGAGCGTTTCTAGGTCAATTGAGTCATTGTCATGTATTGAAGACACATTTGGGCATGTTACATATTGTAAAGAAAATTTTATTTGAGTCAATCTAGAGTCAAAGATCCTCCAAGACCTTGTCATGCTGCGAGCAACAAGTCAACCTTCAAAAGAGCAAGTCGGTCTATCTAGAAGGACAAGTCGGCCTTATTGAGGATTCCAGGAAGCCTATATATAGGAGCACTCGGCCTCATTCAAGCAGGCATCCATCCAACAACAAGAAGTTCAATCAAGACTATGAAGAAGACTTAAAAAGGAGTGAAGGAAAGGAGATCAAAAAAGAAGAAAATCAAAGTATTTTTGATCTGTTTTGGGCTATATTCCTCCACACGTGCGAAGAATGCTTCGAGTGTAGTGAAGATCGAGTTGCAGGAGATGAGACTTTAGTGAAAAGAGACCTAATTTGCAAGCCAAATTGACAAAGAAGAGAAGGCAAGTCAAGCGAAGGAGAAGAGAGGCAAATTTGTCCATATTCTAGCCACACGTGTGAACTAAGGTTTCTACAGAAGAAGCTGAAATTGCAGACTTGCAACAAGAAGCTGAAATTCTGAGGAAGGGCCGAGATATGAAGTTGTGAAACAAGTTTGACCAACATTGACTTGGACGAAGAGGAGCTCATCAAGGAGAAGTTTTGACTTGGTCTTGGAGGGGTCTTGGTCAAGGGTCATAGGTCTTGGAATTTGTCAATTGAAGTTCTATAAGAAGAGAAGAATTCTTGTGTGCTTTCCTCTCAAGTTGAGAGGTTTTGGCCTCGACTGATCGCCTACATCTTGCGTCCTCTTGTCTCATTGTTCTTTATGATTTGGTAGCTATTTGATGATAAGAACACTAAATATAATCAAGAGAAAGAATAAGCTAATTAAGTAAAATATATCACAAGCAATTAACAAAGTAAGAGAAATCACCTAATCTAGTTGCCCTAGATTTCTCAACAAATGTAACTAGTGTCGGTCTTCATAATGTAATAAAATATAATTTTTATCATTGAAATGTTTATTATATTCATTATTATTATTTTATTTTGTCAAAGCATGTTCTTCATGCTTATAAGGTCAATTGACTCAAAGAGTCATAAAGAAAATGTATTTGAGCCGTCCCATTTGGACATTTTGTAAAGAAAAGAAAAATAATTTTTATCTAGTCAAAGCCCACCAAAAGCTTTCATGTCGGCCCTCCTTGGGAACAAGTCGGTCTGTGCTTCCAAGAGCCACCTATTCGACCTCTTGGACACATATATATAGAGAACAGTTCGATCACTTTGGAGGACATTCACTCATCATCATCACACATATCTCCTACACCTATCTAATGAAGAAAAAGGACGAAGGAGGAGGAAAGGAAGCTTGCACATGTGGAGGAATTTCAGTGAAGAGAAGGCCAAATTTCAGAACTTATTGCAGGCCTGAAATTTCATGAGTTGACCAGATTTGGGATAGTTTGACCATGTTTGACTTTGACATTGGAAGTGACTTGGAGGAGGGTCGGACTTGACATTTTGATGGCAGTTTTGGGTCTTGATCTTTGTATTGGATATCTCATTTTGATTTGATTCTACAAGAGAAGGATTTTATGGCTTCTCCCTTGTGGGGTTTTGCCCTGGCTTGGAGCCTAATTTTTGGTGTCTCTTGTCTTTTGTGCATTGTATTCTATATGTTTTGCTATTGTGAAATTGCTTGATGACATAAATAAACAAGTAAAACTAAGAAAAAAATACATATGGGTCACAAGTAATTACCAAAAATGGATGCGATTAAACCGGAAAACTTCTCTACACAAGATTATCATCGCAGAAGCCTCAAATCTATAATAAGTAATTACCATGATAAGAAATTCTATTTTACTAACAGAATTTCAACACGAAGCTCTAGGATAAAACAAACGATTTAGAGAATCAACTCCATCAAAATTATAATGCGATGCAGAAGGAGCAAGAAGACTTACGAAACTTGGTTGATCGTAATCACCAACAAGTGATGAGTATGTTGAGCATGATCTTTCGATCAAAGAATAATGGAACTACTTGACAACAAGAATCTTCAAATACATCAAACCCGTTAGATTCACATCACATTCCCGAATCTCCACATTCATCTACCATACCCGATCCACAAAAAAATATACTAAACTTTCAAAACATGTTGATTTCAAACCAATTTCCTTCATTCAATCCACCAATTGTTGTTGAGAATTTGGTAGGGCATAGTTTAATTCAATTCTCTGCTTGATAATTACTTGTGAGCTTACTTCTCTTACTTAGATCTTATCTTCGTTAGCTTATTATGTCTTTCATCAAGTCAATTATTAAAACACAAGAGACTCAAAGTTTAGGCTCTTCAAGCCAGGGCCAAAACCTCTCCCTCTTGGAGAGGAAAATCCGAAAGTAATTCTTCTTATAGATCTTTAATTGACAAGTACCATTACCATGACCTAGACCCTCAACTTTAGAATGCCTCCAAGACCTTGTCACTCCTTCACTGCACCGTACTGCACTAGTATTGAACTCGGTCCCTAACTAATGTACTTTTGTTTGCTCCTCCTTCTTGGCCTTCTCCTAGAATCTCCTTCTCGGTCTACTATCTACACCTTTGATACTCAAGACATAGTCCTTGTACTTGTTGGTATATTCCTCCTTAACTTTGAGCTTATCCGAGAGTATAGTGGCCTCCTCAACACTTCTGATATCCTTCTCTATGCTGTCAGTACACCTGCTCAAGGATTGTATTCCTAGCTGAACTATATCCTTTTTCTTCCATCCTGATTCATCTCTTTACTAGCTTGATTACAGTCTTGTATCTTCACACTTAATCTCAGATCTTGATGTGGCAAATTGTACCCAAAACAAAGGTAAGTTATCCTTTCTTCTTTTCGTTGTTCTAGCTTTTTTTTCAATACATCAATTGTACCCTAAACTCTTCGTTGTATTTCCTAGAACTTCCGTACTGTGATCCGCATCTGTTATTGTAGAGATGTCCGAGATTCTTCACTGTAATTTCAATGAAGTCTACCTGTGTATTTATAATGGTTGGCCACAGGAAATAAGACGACCTAATCATGAATGGTTGTGACGGTTCATGAGTGAACTTTGCTTGGGAATTTAGCAGTATCTTCAAGCCGACTTGAGAGGCTTATCTTCCAGCAGTGATGACAAGGCCTTGGAGGTATATTTACATCGTTTCTTTGACTCATCACAAGTGTAACATTGCTTTATGTACATGACTCTAATTCATACATTTATGACAAGATGACAAATCCCTAAAAGATATCAAGAAGAAGTCTTTGACCTATAATAAAACTCCCTTGCTCATGAAACCCACGAGTCAAGCATTTACAAAATACATTTTATTATCTTTGTCTTCTTCATTACATAAATTCATAATTACTGGTCATTATGAAGATCGAACCTAGTTACACTTTTCAACATTCCCTCTTAACTAGGGAGTTATTCATAATGGTACATGGCCTCTTTCAATATGAAGAATCTCATAAGAAGAGTTGGATTTGTAACCCATCTGTTTCTAGCATCATATCAATCCAGCATTGTTACATAGCAAGGCCTTAACTAACAACTCCATCTCATCATGAGCTACAATGTTCATGAGCCAACTTTGCAAGGGAATTTAGCAGTATCTTCAAGCCGACTTGGGAGGCTTATCTTCCAGCAGTGATGACAAGGCCTTGGAGGTATATTTACGTCGTTTCTTTGACTCATCACAAGTGTAACATTGCTTTATGTACATGACTCTAATTCATACATTTATGACAAGATGACAAATCCCTAAAAGACATCAAGAAGAAGTCTTTGACCTATAATAAAACTCCCTTGCTCATGAAACCCATGAGTCAAGCTTTTACAAAATACATTTTATTATCTTTGTCTTCTTCATTACATAAATTCATAATTACTATTCATTATGAAGATCGAACCTAGTTACACTTTTCAACATTCCCTCTTAACTAGGGGGTTATTCATAATGGTACATGGCCTCTTTCAATCTGAAGAATCTCATAAGAAGAGTTGGATTTTTAACCCATCTGTTTCTAGCATCATATCAGTCCAGCATTGTTACATAGCAAGGCCTTAACTAACAACTCCATCTCATCATGAGCTACAATGCTGGTGAGACCAATGACTATAAACACCATTGTCATTGTCTCCAAGGTACAAACTCCATCCAGGGGTTCACCGAGTATGACCTTATAGGACTATTCTTATCGGGATAGCTAATCCTCAAAGAATATCGGTCCTCGACTACTCTTATCGGAATGCTCTACCACATTCTCAAAGAGCATCAGATGCCAGATGGTTACCAAATCCCAAAATACTCCATTCTTTCTTCCAATGAAGACAAGAATGCGTGTCTATCTATCCCTCTCACATAGGGAGGATACACATACCACGTGTCTACATTCCTCTTCATGGCCTTCACTAAGACTTATGACTGTTAGTCCTGGTCTAGTGCATGAGACATGAGATAGAAAAACACAACTGTCACTCCCTCTTAACCAGGGATGACCAATCCATTCCATAAAGGAATATACCCAAGCTCTCTCTTGGCTTAGGAATTAGCGGGCTCCCTCTTAATCATGGACCTGCAACAACTTCATGAAACATCCAACTGCTCAGAGTAATTTTCTTCTTCCGATGTCATGTTGTGAAGTCTTCTTCTTTTGGGACTTCTTCTATGGGCACAGACCATCCATCACTTTCATCATTCCTTTAGAGAGTGATCTATCAGTCTCCTCATTTGGTCTAGCTTCATGTCATGCTGCTATCTTCATAAGTTCATACCATATTTCTCTCAAGGACCTTCCATCCTGCCATATGGTTATCAACTGTGGAAGACATATACTTCCATTTGGCAGCCCTGCATAAGCTCATCAGATATTATTCAATTATATATATGAATACTTAATTCAAAAGTTACCTTAGTGACGGTCTTTCACCATGACATCTTTCTTGTAGGCATCGACATCCTTCGTATATGTTGACACATCTCCAAAATATATGAAATATATGTATTGCCAAGGGTCTTCATCTTTTCTGGACTTCTAATCAGAGTCTACATATCTTCCCAGGAGATTTCTTAGTCAAGTCTTCTTGGCTTCCGGATAATAACTGCCTCTTATCATAGTTGCATTTCACGATCTCTTCTTTTCTTTTTCCACATAGCTTTATTTCATTGCCAGGAACTTCTAGTATGTCGTTCCTTATTTGTACATAACCACCTCATATTTCATATGAGGACATATTATGCTGATTTATCAATTGTTGATCATGTTTGTTGACAACCCCTACATCAGAAGAGTTTCTGCTTTCTTTGATTATACTTCTTCTATTTGCAACCATATGACCTGTCTATATAGTATCCAACGTCAATATATATATATATATACCTCATTTCCTTAGAGTGGAGTTTTATTCCCTTGACCCGCTTCATCAATTTTAATCCCAAAATTCTGCAAGTTAAAATTTCTCAAGGAAACCTATTGCTTTCTTTCTAACCAGTGAGTCCAAAGAGGAATCTATTAGAAAATGTCAGCATTTGTTTCCTTATTGATTATGGAATGATGGCCTTTGATTTTGATGATTGCCTTCAATAAACGTTGTTTTTCAGTGAGGTTCCCAGGAGCCTCTTATAGCACAGATGTCACATATGTATTACAAACATCCTCCTACAATGAGTGCTCCTCCTTCAATGCTTCCATCATGATGCCAATCTTGGAGTGATGCATTTATCTAATATACCATGCTTCCTAACATACTATTTTACAACCTGATAGATACCTCTTAAAGAGGAAGATGATCTCAATCATACTAGAAATCTTTCACTTCTTCTTTCTTAGGCTTCTTTGAATCTGGCTCTTCCATTTTTCCGATGATATGGGCTTCTTCCTTTTTCCTCTTGTCCTCGTTAGATTTGGGACAATCTTTCATTACATCCATAACACCATATCTTAACCATGTTTCTTCTTTTCTCCTTGAGGACCAAAACTTACCGAATCTTCTCTTTCTCCTTGATATGGAAACATAGGCTTGAATCTCTTTTAATTCTCATAGAGACCATAGATCTTGGAATGGTGTTGCCTCTTTCTTCCCATAGATACTAGAAGTGAAGTTTTCCATCCCTTTGGTAGAGCATTCAACATCACTGTAGATATTTCTCTATCAAACATTTCTTCTCCCAATTCCTGCAATTGATCTTGTATTTCAGAAATCTTCATAAAGTATGAAGTTGTTCCCCCCCTCTCTAGACATCTCCAACTTGTATAGTTCTTGTCTTAGAAATATTACTTCTCCTACAGTACTTACCGAGAATAGCTCTACCAATTTGTCATATATTTCTTTTGAAGATTATATTTTGATACATAGGGGATGAGAGAGTCCTTTATGGATTCTATAAGAATCCTTTGGACTCTTATGTCTCCCTTCATGTATTTGGCATGACTTCATTTTCTTTTTCTTCCAAGTAAGAAAGTTTGAAACCCTAACCAGTTTGTTGCTTTCTTTGTAAAAAGACATTTTGATAGATTCATATGAAGTCATAAAGATACTTACTTGAGTAGATGCTTTTTCCTCTTCTATCAACTTCCTTGTTGATGATGATGTAGATAGAAGCTCCCTCTTAGATTGACTCTTTCAAGAGTGGTGTAAAGCGGTAGATCACCTTGGATCCTTGATGATGATGATGATCAAGGATGATGACTTCAACAAGGTGGCTTGATGATGTCTCCAACAATGTTGATTTGACTTCAACACTAAATAGTTGTTGATGGTGATGGCTTCTACACGATGCCCCTTTTGATGTATAGGTCCTTGATCTTCTTGAGATGGCTTTCAAAAACTGCCTCTTTAGAACTGTAGATTGACTCTTCAATGTGGATCTCTGACTTTAGCTTTATAGAAAACTGATTCTTGATCTCTTAGTACTTTAGTGTCTTCTTGCCAAATAGCCCTTTCTTGTCGTTAGCAACTTAGCTCTGATACTGTGTTGAGAATTTGGTAGGGCATAGTTTAATTCAATTCTCTGCTTGATAATTACTTGTGACTCGCGAGCTTAGAAAAATGCCTTTTTCTAATAATTACGGTTCATGAGCCAACTTTGCAAGGGAATTTAGTAGTATCTTCAAGCCGACTTGAGAGGCTTATCTTCCAGCAGTGATGACAAGGTCTTGGAGGTATATTTACATTGTTTCTTTGACTCATTACAAGTGTAACATTGCTTTATGTACATGACTCTAATTCATACATTTATGACAAGATGGAAAATCCCTAAAAGACATAAAGAAGAAGTCTTTGACCTATAATAAAACTCCCTTGCTCATGAAACCCATGAGTCAAGCATTTACAAAATACATTTTATTATCTTTGTCTTCTTCATTACATAAATTCATAATTACTAGTCATTATGAAGAGCAAACCTAGTTACGCTTTTCAGCAATTGTCACATGTCAATGAAGAGCAAAACTCGAGTTGTCGAAATTTGATGGCAATGAGAAACACGATGTAGCATGGTTCAATAAGGGAAAGGAGTATTTTGAGATTTACAATATCGACAACGACGATGAAAAAATCAAGCATGCGTTCATGTAGCTTGAAGGTGATGCATATAACTAGTACATGTGGTGGAAGAATTCAGCATATGCAACCAGTTGGAGTAAATTCAAAGATGCTTTCTTAAAACGGTTCCAGGGTGTCAAGGAAGAAGAGTTCTTCACAAAACTCATTAGACTACAACAAAAGGGAAGTGTGGATGAGTATACTAGATAATGGGAAACACTAGCTACACGATTACCCAAATTATTAGAAAAATGCCTTATTCAATCATACATCAGTGGCCTTAAACCATATCTCTAGAATGAACTTAAGCTTCATGATGTTACATCTATAGAAGAAGCAAGAAGCAAACCAAAAGTTGCAGAAAAGAAATTCGAAAAAATATTGTTGCCAAAATTTGAAAGAGTATACACAAGATGATGGTTTCCCCAAAAAGCTGACATGGAGAATACAAAGTATGTTCCACCACATCTACAAGAAGGAGGAAAATCTAATATGGAGGTGCAAAGAATAAAAGAAGGTAAATTCAAACGTTGTGGTGAAAAATGGGACCCCAGACACAAATGTTTTAAGGGGAATGATACCAAGAACCTATATAAATGTGGAGCAACAAATGATTCATATAGTAAAGAATCAAACATAGAAGAAATTGAGGATCCTCAACAATTCCACACAAAATCAAACGGTGAAAATGTTTCGCAAGTATCGCTATTGGCCATGATAGGAATAGCTTAGCCGCAAACCTTAAAAGGACATTTCAAAAAGAACATTGTAATGGTTCTAATAGATATAGGAAGCACTCACAATTTCTTGGATTCAAATCTTGCAAATAAGCTCAACATTTTCACATATCCGATGCCTAAAATGAAAGTGATTGTAGTAGATGGAAAGAAAATCTAAGGAGTAGGAAAATGACATATGGTTAAATTGCAGATTCGAGACTACAATTTAGAATCCCCATTCTACACTGTACCGCTTGGAGGAGTGGGATGTAGTCCTAGGTGTCCAGTGGCTACAAACCTTAGGCACTTACTTTGCCAAGCATCAAAAAGAAATTTATAAAGTTTAGATGGGAAGGAAAAAAATATAAGTATTATGGTTTTCAACCACCTCAAAATCAAATTGTATCATCCCATCAGATGGTGAAGTTGATCCGAAAAGGAGCACCTGTGAAAATTTCTGAATGTTACTTATGCAGAAATCCACTGTTAGATCTGGTTATACTTCTACTACTTAAACAAGTTATTAATGTTGAAATTTTCAGATTAACATCGAAGTAAACACATAACAGACTTTCACCGACTCAAATCTAAAACAGAAAAAGTACATGCACACACAGACAAAGTGACACAAGATTTTCTGGACAATAGTTTCCAGAAAAACCCAATGCGGGAAAACCGGTCTTTTGGTTGCTAGAGGGTTTATAGTATTAAGAGTTTTCTAAATACAACAAATTTGGGCACCACACTGGTTAACCCGACAGAGAAAATATAGATCTGCAGCTAACCTGCTGTTCTGAAGCCCAAACGTTGACTGATCCACACCCTCAAATGGGATTTACAAGATTCAGCCAGATCTTGGCCCTAGAAACCCCAGCGCTGCCCCTAAAGCCCCTGCGTCAGCCTCTGCGTGCCTCTGCGCTGGCCTGGAGAGGGCTGCGTAAGCCCAGAATGGGTGATACAAACCCTACGTTGCCCCTGAGGGTCTCTGCGTAACCCAATTGGGTCCCCGGATGACCAGCGCTGCCCCTGAAGGGACTGCGTAGTTGAAGCTGCCCCTGCATTGCACAACTACTGCCCTCTCTACTGCTGTTGTCTCTGCTTCTCTGCGCTGCCTCTGGAAGCTGCTCTCTGCCTCTTGCTGATTTTAGGCACTGGGATCAGAGCATCCCCTTTTCCTAAACTCCCCTCTCTGTTGCTGAAACACTTCTCGAAATTCTTAGCAAACCACACCTTAGAATTTCAGCTTAGCTTCAGTGCTCTGCCTCCATGTGTGTCCTCCAAATGACCCCAAGCCTTTCCTTTATACTTTTCTCGTTGGAAAACCAACGACCATGATCAGATCTTGAATCAATGGCTAAGATTAAAAGAAAGCTTGATCTGTGCGACTTAAGACAATTTCATCACATGTTTTAATTAATTACCTTTAATAATTTAATTTTCCTAAGTTAGACTTAGGCTCCTTAATTAAAATTATTAATTAATTAATTATTTCCCAAACCGGATATTGGAGATCTCATGTACTCTAGTCCCTCCACAAATTTTGGGAGCTAGAGCACATCTGATGCTACCCCATCACACAAGAAAACTCAACAGCACCCACATATATAGTGCAATGTCATCAAATGGAAATGTTGGCTTCAAAATTTATTAGCAAAGAACCACCTGAGGTTCAAAAGTTAATTCAAAAATACAAAAAAGTATTCCAAGATCTTCCACTGCAAATGCCTCCTGAAAGAGAAATTGAACATATAATCGAAGTCAAGTCAGAATCAAACCTTGTCAACATCAAGCCATATTGATATCGACATCATCCAAAAATTGAAATCGAAAGAATAGTCCAAGATCTCTTAAAATGTGGCATCATCCCAAAAATTTAGAAGCCCTTGATGATTCTAGTCCGAAAGAAGGATGGATCATTTGGACTATGCGAAGATTACAAATGATTGAATATGATAATGATTAAGAACGAGTTCCCTGTTCCCTTCATAGACAAAATGTTAGATGAACTTCATGGAGCCAAATATTTTTCAAAATTGGCCTCGAGATACTACCAAATTCGAATAAGAGTAGAGGACATCACGAAGATTGCCTTTCGAACCCATGAAGGTCATTACGATTTTAAGGTAATTCCTTTTGGGTTAACTAATGCTCCAACAACCTTCCAGGCTACCTTGAATGAGGTATTTGAACCATACTTAAGGAAGTTTGTGCTAGTTTCCTTTGATGATATTATAGTCTATAGTAAAACATAGAAGGAGCATCTACAACACTTGGAACAAGTTTTCACTATACTAGAAGAAAGTCAGTTTTATGCAAAGATGTCCAAATGCACTTTTGGAAAAGAAGAAGTAGAGTACTTTGGACACATAATATCCAAAGGAGTAAAGGTAGATCCTAATAAGATCAAGGCAATAAAAGAATGGCCTACACCTATTAACATCTCCAAATTAAGAGGAATTTGAGGGTTGACTGGATACTACCAAAGATTTATTAGAAATTATGGCCACATAACCGCTCCTCTGACAAATCTTTTAAAGAAAAATTCGTTGATGTGGGATGATGAAGCAAAACAATGTTTTGAAATATCAAAGGAAGTCGTGTCTTCAACATCGATGTTATCAACTCCTGATTTTTCAAAACCTTTTATAATTGAATGCAATGCTTCCAGATTTAGATTAGGAGCCATATTAATGCAAGATGGCTATCCCATAACTTTTGAGAATAGAAAGTTAAATAAGAGGGAGCGTTTTAATCAACATATGATAAAGAGATGCTTGCTATCATGCATGCCCTAACAAAATGGCGACAATATCTTCTAGGAAGCAAATTCTTAATACGTACGAGTCATAATAGCCTATAGTACCTTTTACAATAGAAGACACTTTCATCAGAACAACAAAAATGGTTGGAGAAAATATCTACCTTTGATTTAGAAATTCTCCATAAGAAGGGTAAAGACTATGTTGCAACTGATGCTCTATCTTGAAAAGACGAAGACCCATTGTTGCTTGCAATCTCAACTATAGTCCCAGAATGGTTAGATGAAATTCGAAGTGAATAAGTGAAGAATTCAAAAATATGTAACTTAATCAATAATCCTATTCAAAATTCAAAACTCGAAAGGAGGAATGACATCCTTTTGTATAAGGGATACATTTATCTAAGTTCCACTTCCAAATTCAAAACCCAAGTTCTCAAGGAGTGTCATAACTCACCAATAGTTGGACATGTGGGATTCTTCAAAACCTACTATAATACATGCCAATCATTTTTTTGGAAAGGGGTGTGCAAGGAAATTAAAAAAATATGTGGTAGAATCATAGTTATTAAAACCGGAACCGGTGACCGGACCGGTGGACCTAATGAACCGGTCTAACCGGTAGCGGTCAGATCTCAATGAACTGGTTTTAAAAAAAATACATTAAATAATTATTTTTTAATAAAAAAAACTATTTTTAAGATTTACAACCATGATTCCAAGCCAATAGAGACAAAATATGCAAAGTTTGCTCATTTATATACCATGCAAAGGTGAATATATCAAAATGTAGTTGTCATGCTATTACAGCCCAGTATCAAGCATAAGAAGAGAGAAATAATAGCTGCATCGGAATCCAATTTGGTGTTCAAATTAAATAGGGTCTAGCTATGAGAGAAAAGCCACATCAGTGTAAGGAGGAAGCTTCTCAAGTGGAAAGAGATCCACTTGGGTATGAGATGCAGGCCCTGCAAAGGAAAAAGCACACCACGTTAACAAAAATTACCCAAATCGAGGCACATGCAACTTGGGTAAGATACCACCCCTGGGAGTACCTTAAATTTTCCAACTAATGACTGAGTTTTAATGAAGTCTTCAGTGAGAGTTTCTGGCATACAGTTTGTTAGCACACTGCTGTAGGAGTAATTTTCTTCTATTTGTTTCGAATATAAACATACAGAGACAGGAATATGTAAGAAGACTTCAATCCAACAACTCTTATACAGTATTTACTCAAAAATTAGCATAAACCATGAATATACATTGCATTAACAACATGCTGGAAAATACAGTCATATTATCATTTAATGGCATAGGCTAAAGATTTGAGAAAATAGGGGAACCTGACTTCCAAGGCAATGAATAGACTTCAATATGTTGCTTTACTTCTTGTACAATATCCCTATATGATTTGCAGGAGTAGGCCCTTCAAATCTCTGCCTCTAACCTTTGCTACATCCACATAACTCGTCACAAGGGAACCTCTACCTCAGCCGGTTAAGTGGCCGGTTTATGTCCGGTTAGGTCCGTTTAATGTCCGGTTAGGTCCGGTTAACCGCCCGAAATTGGTGAAGCCCTCCTCTAAACTCGGTTGCATGGCCGGTTCTGACCGGAGGAGGAGCTGACCGGCCGGTTTGACCGGTTACCGGTTCAAACCGGCCGGTTTTGATAACTATGGGTAGAATGCGATAAATGTCAGAGAAACAAAAATCAAAAGAGTTTGATGTGAAAATTTCATCTATTGCAATAACTGAAAAATATTCTTCTAACTGTCAATTTGATTATGCAGTTTATTTGCTACGACAAATATCGAATAAATTTACTACTGCAATTTTCACAATAAATTATTGCGGAAAATAAAATGCTGGAAATAGAGGAATTCTAGCACACACATAGAAAACATTAGCATAGTTATTTTTGGACAATTGTCCCAAGAAAAACCCAATGTGGGAAAATCGGTGGAATAGATGAGGGTTTTCTTATTAATCTTTAACAACAAATCCGAGTACAAGAATTCTAGATGCCTTACTGACAATCTAAACAGAGAAAAATACATAGAGAAATTGTGAGAAATTTCTCACTCTCCACAGCGACTTCCTGCCCCCGAGATGGACCCTCTGCCCATACGCTGGTGCCTCTGCATCACTCTATGTGCAGTGATTGTATAGAGCTCTAGTGGAATACACTCTTCCTCATGCTGCCTCTTCCTGAATCCAGAAATCTTCCTTCTAGACTTCTGCTGCTACCCTCTCTCTCACCTGCTACTCACCCTTTGGCTCTATCTCCTCTGCTGAACCACAACCACTGAGAAAATTGATCTGCCTGGGGAACTAAGTAACTGTACTGGGGTATTCTTCCATCTACCCATCGACTTCTTCCAATCTTCTGTTGGAGCACCAACGACTAAGATTAAAACGTAATCGATGGCCCAAATTATTTCCCCGTCAATACGTGTGAGTTTCTAAAACATTCACACCATGAATTAATTATTTATGATTAATATTTAAAAATTGACTAATTAATCTAATTAAGTCGTCTCTAGGTGGAATTTCCAGAAACGATTTCTGGGTATTGGAGAATACATGTATTCTAGCTTCTCAACCAAATCTCGTGGCTAGAACACATCCAATGCTACAAAAACTAACACTCCCTCTTAGCGAAGAAAGTGATCTAGTGCTGCAACCCACTGAAACAACACCTTGTTTCTGCATCATCTCCTGTCACGCTGCTGATGTCTGGCTACTGTTGCCCACCAACCACTGCACAACTCTGATATGCGTTGCATCTGTGCTGTTGCTGACCTTGCTGAACTGCTGCCAACACTGCATCTGCATTGCAACTCCCTCTCATCTGCTGCTGCTGCAACTGCAACATCTGCAACTAAGAAACATCTAAAGTACTCGGTCCCCGCTACTGAAATGGGTTCTCCGCCATACTAATCTGTTTCCTGAATTGGATGAACTTAGCTCTCCCTAGAGCTTTCGTGAGTATGTCTGTTACCTGATCTCCTGTGGGAATACTGCAGCTGGATTACCCCACGTTGTACACAGTCTCTGATGAAATGACATCTGATATATATGTGCTTCAACTTGTCATGAAACACTGGATTCTCAAGACTTAGAGAGCTTTATGCAACTCTGATTTTCACAGTAGACACTGGTCGCTCCCATGCTTTGCTTGAGCAAGCTCATAAGCAACTTCCTAAGCCATATAGCTTCACACATAGTTGTGCTGGTTGCCATATATTCTGCTTCTACTGAGCTCAGTGGTACTGACTTCAGCTTCCTGCTACACCAACAAACCATCCCTGATCCAACACTAAAACAGTACTCGGAGGTACTTTTCCTGTCCACTAAAATACTTGCCCAATCTGCATCTGTGAATCCACACAATCAGACGTCATCTGCTCGAGTATATTTCAACCCATACCCGACTGTGCCGCACACATACCTGAAATGTGCCTTGCTGCTGCCCAATGTACCATTTTCGGCTCTACCATGAACTGACTAAGGGTATTGACAACGAAGCAAATGTCTGGCCTAGTGTTGACCAAGTACATGAGAGACCCAATGAGTTGTCTGTACAAGGTGGGGTCGACATCCTTGTCCCTTGATGCATCTATCTTCTTCCAATTGGTGATCATGGGCATAGTCATGGGTTTGCAATCCCACATTTTGAACCTCTTCAAGATATCTGTAGCGTATCTCCCTTGCCCAAGGAAGATCTCCCCATTCTGCTGCCAAACTTCCAATCCTAGAAAATAGTGCATCAACCCCATATCCTTCATGTCAAATTCTGCTGCAAGGTTCCTCTTGCAGTGTTTTATGAGCCTTGATGATCCTATCAAAAAGAGATCATCCACATAAAAAACCACAATGAGAGGCTCATCCTCTACCATCAAATAGTAGAGGTTGGGATCTGCATCACTCTTGACGAATCCCAACCACGGCAAGTAACTGTCAATTCGACATACCACGCCCTGGGTGCCTGCTTGAGCCTGTATAGGGATTTCTTCAATCTGCACACATGAGTGCGCTTCTCATGAGTCAAAGCCTTTAGGCTGTTCTATATACACCTCTTCTTCTATCACCCCGTTCAAGAATGTTGTCTTGACGTCCATTTGGTGAATCTCCCATCCCATCTAAACTGCTAGGAATATAAGAGATCTGATAGAGGTATATTTGGCAATTGGGGCGAAGGTCTCTTCATTTATTCCTTCTTTCTATGCACACCCCTTTGCCACGAACCTAGCCTTATACTTCTCTACATGGCCATCTGCAGCATACTTGATCTTGTAGATCCATCTGGAACCTACAATTGATTTGTCTTCTGGCCTCGGCACTACCTCCCAAACATCATTTGTCATGATAGAACTAAACTCTTCTACCATGGTATCCACCCACACCTAATGTTGTGCGGCTTCCTGAAAGCTGGAGGGTTCTGCAACCTGAGCTACTAAAGCTTGATATTTGTCAGGCTGCCTCTGTTGTCTCTTGTCCATTGTAGGAGTTTCTATAAACTCCTCTGCATCTCTCAATGTCTGACGAACTTCCTTGCTGGCTCTACCACTAGTGGTGGGAGGTTCAATAAGTTCCTCCTTGTCCAAAATCTTTCTAGTCTCTTGGAGGCTCCCGGGATCTCCTACTAAGAAACCTTGGTACTAGTCAACGCCGCGCCGGTCACAGCAGTTGTTACTCTGTGAGTGATTAGTTGCCCTTCTTTGTTGGCTGTTGGCTCGGCGCTGATTCTGATCACCTACGGGCATCTCACGAGATCTCTTAAGCTCGGCTTGTTGGACTAACGAAACTTCTGTTAACTGATCACCTGCAGGCATCTCTCGAGATCTCCTAAAAGCTCTGTCTTCCATTAACTTTACATCTCGTCTCACTACAATCTTCCTACTTCTAAGAATGTAGATCCTATATGCCTTTGAGGTCTTGCTATACCCAATGAGGAACCCCTTCTCTGCAATTTCATCCAATTTGTTGTGCTTTTCATCTGGCATGTGGCAATAAGCCACACTCCCAAAAATCCTCAAGTGACTCACTTCGAGATTCTTTCTTGTGAAGACTCCCTTTGGCGTTTTCTTCCCCAATGCTCTATGAGGAGTTCTGTTTTGAATGTACATTGTTGTGTTACATACCTTTTCCCATAAAAATCTGGGCAAATCCTGATCATACAACATAGCCTTTGCTGCCCCAACTATCATTCTGTTTTTCCGCTCCACTACTTCATTCTGTTGAGGGTTATATGGAGTTTTCCATTCTCTTTTGATGTCTTCCTTCGTGTAGAAATATGTGAAATCTTTATCAATGTATTCTCCACCATTATCTGAGCACAACAACTTGATCTTTTTCCCTGTCGCGTTCTCTACGAGTGCCTTGAACTCTTTGAACCGATCAAAGACCTCATCTTTGGTCTTTAAGAAATAGATCCAGGTCTTTCTGGAATGGTCATCAATAAAGGTGGCGAAGTATTCGCCACCACTAAGAGCTCTAGTGGACATAGGGCCACAAATATCTGAGTGTATCAGTCCTAACACGCTGTTTGCTTTGTTGTCACTTCTCGGGAATGTTGGCTTCGCGTACTTCCCAAGTACGCATCCTATGCATACGTCGTCGAGCTTTGTACTGATAACTGGAACTCCTATTACAGTTTCTCTGAGCATCTTAAGTGCTCCATGGTGTAAATGTCCCATCCTCCTCTGCCATAATTTGTTTAGCTCCTTCCCACTGCTACTATCACTACCTATCAGTGCCATTGGAGAGTCGGTACAGCTTTGTACTTAACTTGTTGCTTCGAGCTCTGGTGTTTCACCTTCTTCCCGACTTGAGTGTTTGACATACACTTTCTTCTCTACAAAGTGGACATCATACCCCTTGTCTGCCGGTTGGGACACTAAAAATTAGGTTCTTGCCAATCCCCGGACACATGCGATACATTTGCTTAGTGCGGTGTTCGCTCGACTCCCTGCGAAACTCTATGGTGCCTCTCCCTATAAGTACATTTAGTTTGTTGTCATGGTGATTTGGAAGTCCATCATCTTCTCCTCTTGAGCGCTAAAAATATTCAATAACTCTTGTCTGTATGAGGGCTGAGCTCCACTATCTATATACTAGACACCAGGTGAAGTTGATCCTGATAAGCAAGCAAATTCATCCTCCAACCTGGAAGATAAATCTGAAACATCCTGACCGTTAATTTTGTCCATGACTTTCTGTGCTATTTCTCTTTCCTCTCGATGCGGTTACGCTCCAACAATGCTACAAAAAAAATTCGCCGTCCAACAAATCTCTAGCTACCAGGAGGAGAGACGAGATGGACTTCCAAATATCCAAATCACTATGGACAACATAACTAAATGTACTCCGATGGGGAGGCACCATAGAGTTTCGGAGGGAGTCGGGAACCAACACCGACACTACAAATGTATTGCATGTGTACGGATTGGTGTGAACCTAATTTCGGCGTCCAATTTTGCGGGGACAGTATGATGTCCACTTTGTAGAGAAGAAAGTGTATGTCAAACACTCAAGCTGGAAGAAGGTGAAACAAATTGGAGCTCGAAGCAACAGGTTATACAGGTTGCAACTCGACTCTCCAATGGTACTAATAGGCAATGCAGTAGTAGTGGGAAGGATTTGAACGAGTTATGGTGTAAGAGAATGGGACATCTACACCATGGAGCACTCAAGATGCTCAGAGAAACTGTAACAAGGGTTCCAGATCTTAGTACGGAGCACGACGATGTGTGCAGGGGATGCGTACTTGGGAAGTATGCGAACGCAACATTCCTTAGAAGTGACAACAGAGCAGATGACGTGTTAGGACTTATACATACAGATATTTGTGGCCCGATGTCCACTAGAGCTCTTAGTGGTGGCGAATACTTAGTCACCTTTATTGATGACCATTCAAAAAATACCTGGATCTATTTCTTAAAGACCAAAGATGAGGTCTTTGATCGGTTCAAAGAGTTTAAAGCTCTCGTAGAGAATGCAACAGGGAGAAAGATCAAGGTACTTCACTTAGATAATGGTGGAGAATACATTGATAAAAACTTCACACATTTTTGTGCGAAGTAAGGCATCAAAAGAGAATGGACAGATACATATAACCCTCAGCAGAATGGGGTAGCGGAGCGAAAAACATAACTATAGTTGGGATTTGCTCCCTGCGCACTGGAATTCCATGATTTGGAGAAATCAAGTTTTTCTCTATCGCTCTCTTAGAAAAGCTGATTTTCGTAAAGAATTTCGGCTTCTTTGCCAAGGGACTACACTTCTCTTTGGGGAGTCGAATTGTTGCTCACGCCCGAGCAACGGACCTCTTTCTTTCTCTTGCTCACGAGCTCTCAGGAACGATCAAATATGCTCTGATACCATGTGAAAATTTAATCTATTGCAATAACTGAAAAATATTCTTCTAGCTGTCAATTTGATTATGAATTTTATTTGCTATGACAAATACTGAATAAATTTACTACTGCATTTTTCACAATAAACTACTGCGGAAAAAGAAGGCTGGAAATAGAGAGATTCTAGCACACACATAGAAAACATTAACACAATTATTTTTTGGACAATTGTCCCTAAAAAAACCCAATGTGGGAAAACCAGTGCAGAAAATAAGGGTTTTCTTATTAATCTTCGGCGACATATCTTAGTACAAGAATTCTGACAATTTAAACAGAGGAAAACTACTGAGAGAAATTTTGTGAGAAATTTCTCACTCTCCACAGCGACTTTCAGACCCCTAGATGGACCCTTTGCCCATACGTTGGTGCCTCTGCGTCGCTCTCTGTGCAATAACTGCGTAGAGCTCTAGCGGACTACGCTCTTCCTCAAACTGCCTCTTCCTGAATTCGGAAATGTACCTTCTTGCCTTCTGCTGCTACCCTCTCTCTCACCTGCTACTCACCCACTGGCTCTATCTCCTCTACTGAATCACAACTACTGAAAAAATCGATCTGCCTGGGCTGCTGAGTCACTGCACTAGTGTGTTCTCCATCTACCCATTGACTTCTTCTTATAATCTTCTGTTGGAGCGCCAACGGCCAATATTAAAACATAATCGATAGCGAGCCTTTTAAAGCGGCCCGATCCGTGTGAGTTTCTAGAACATTCACACCATGAATTAATTAATTCTGATTAATTAATAATATTCCCTAAGTTTATATTTAGGAAATACTTAAAAACTGACTAATTAATCTATTTAAGTAGTCTCTAGGTGGAATTTCCATAAACGATTTCTGGGTATTGGAGAATACATGTATTCTAGCCTCTCCACCAAATCTCGTGGCTAGAACACATCCAATGCTACAAAAACTAACATTTGACACTAAATTGCTCCACCCCATGCATATTCCGAAATAGAAATGGGAAGAAATAGCGATGGACTTCATTGATGGGCTACCCATTTCAAACAGGAAGGATAAAATCCTTGTGATTGTAGACCTTTGACCGACTCACTAAATACACACACTTCATGGGCGTAAAAAGTTCAGATTCAGCAAAACAAATTGTCGAAATATTTTGCAAAAATATTTACAAATTGCATGGGTTTCCAAAGATCATTTTTAGTGATTGAGATGCCAAATTTAAGGGATACTTCTGGAAGAAGTTCTTCAAACAAATTGGGACATCCCTCAACATGAGCTCAGCCTACCACCCTTAGACAAATGAATAAACTGAAATTGTCAATAAATGTTTGGAAGCATATCTTCGTTATTTGTTAACAGCGAAACAAAACAAATGGTCTGAATGGTTACATCTCACAGAATGGTGGTACACTCTGAAACTGGATTCGTCCCCCAGGGTGACCGAATCCCGAATCCGGCGAATCGGATATGATTCAACTGGATTTGTACCTGATTCACGGGGTACGGTACATTGTCCCAGTACGGTGCGACGAATCACGGCCGTGCCACGTACGGGATGCGATGCGGCTGCCCCCGTCGGAGGAAATCGAGGTGGAAATCGGACTCTTGACGAGTCCCAGTCAGATTTTTTTTAATAAAAGCCCCATTTCAATCATTCTTTCTCACCGTTTTCATTTTCTGAAGTGAGCAAGGAGCAAGGGTGAGCAAGGAGGAAGGGTTAACAAGGAGAAAGGGAGTTCTTTCGAAGAGATTCGAGCATCCGGTAAGTGCACTGTCTCTCTATATTTTGCATTTAGTTTGCTATTAGTGTTTGCATGTGCATATGTTTTATATATTTGGTTATTTTTGCTTATTTTTTACAGTATTCATGGCTCAATCAAAGGCGACAAGACAGGGGCAAAGAAAAGGAGAAGAATGTCCCCATTGGAGATGCCCTCTTATCCTTTGTTTCATCGGGAGATCACACTTAGAAGTATTCATCCATTTGATGGGTATATATGACTTCAAATGTGCGGCTGTTATTGACCCCAAATACCCATTGTGGAAATATGTGACAAAAGAGGGGCAGGAAAAAAGAGAGGAGGAGGACATTGTTCATGGAAATGCAATTTTTGCAATGGCCATTTCACTTGCACATATTTTCGTGTGAAAGCTCATTTGCTGGGTATTCCAGGTTGTGGCATTAAATGTTGTACAACAATTGAATGGGCACAAAGGAAAGAATTGGAGAAAGAGCAATATATTGGTGAGGCAAATGTGACATCAAAATCAAAAAAAACAAGAATGATGACCCCCTTCCATTCTTAAGGAAGAGCAGCAACGAGTTCCCTTTTGAGACTTTTAGTAGGGAAGAATCAGCAAAGAGAAAGGCAACTACAGTTGGTTCAATGGACAAGATTTTTCAAAAAGATAAGAGGGAAGAGCTTGATCTCACCATTGCATTTTTTTTCTATCAGAACTTCATATCCTTAATGTTGCACGGTCACCTCTATTTATTGAGATGTGTCGAGCTCTTAGTCATGGGGCTCCATCAGGGTATGTGCCTCCTGGGTTAGAGAAGCTCAGAACCACATTGTTGACAAAGGCAAAGAAAGAGGTGGACAAAATGTTTGAGCCTATTAAATCAGCATGACCAACATCTAGGGTTAGCATTGTTTCTAATGGATGGACAGATCCAGCACGCCACCCACTCATCAACTTCATAGTGTCATCTTTGAATGGTCCAGTTTTCTTGAAATCAGTGGATGCACTTGAAAAGTACAAGGATGCACAATATATTGGTGAGTTATTTATTAAAGTTATTGAAAATGTAGGTGTCGATTCTTGTGTGCAAATCATTATAGATAATGCACCTGTTTGCAAGGCTGCTGGCATGATTGTGGAAGCAAACTATCCACAAATATTTTGGACACTTTGCATTGTCCATTCATTGAACTTGGCACTAAAATCTATTGCTTCTGATGTGCTGTGGATTGGAGCCATTATTGAGGATGCACAACATATCCGCAACTTCGTACAAAACCATACAAATGCCCTCACTATCTACAAGGAGTACAACAATCTATCATTGTTGAAGATTGTGGATACATGGTATGCCTCTTCATTCATCATGTTGAAGAGGTTGAGGGAGGTCAAGACCACTCTTGAGTCCATGGTTATTTCAGAGTTTTGGTCTTTTTGGAGAAAGACGGATCAAGTAGCCTCAAAGAAAGTGAAGGACACAGTGTTGGATGATATATGGTGGGAGAAGGTGGATCTAGTTATTCAAATCATGGAGCCTGTCATTTCCTTGCTCCGATTTGCAGATATAGACCAACCCATCCTAGGAGAGGTTTATGAGGGATGGGATTCCATAATTGAGTCTGTGAGGACCATTGTTTTACAAAATCAGTGCCCAGAGTATGAGACATCACCTGAGGCCTTCTTCACCGGCATACAAAATATTCTTGTCAGCATATGGAACAAGAATTGCACACCTTTACATTGTTTGGCTCACTCCTTGAACTCAAAATACTACAGCCATGAGTCGTTGAATGGTGGACCTTCCCGCAGATTCCCTCCTCACATGGATGGTGAAATCTCACAGGGGAGGAAAGACACATTGAGGAGGATTTTTCAGGAGAGGGCATCCCTTGATGAGGTGGAGGATGCCTTTTCAGAGTTTTCCCTTGGCATTGGGCGATTTGCAAGCTATGATGTGATTCGAGAAAGGGGGGCTAAGAAGCCCTATTCTTGGTGGGCAACTCATGGGGCAACAAACCCTCCTCTACAGCAGTTAGCCATGAGGCTCCTCTCTTGGGTGACTTCATCCTCTTGTTGCGAGAGGAATTGGAGCACATATAGGAATTTGTATAGTGTGAAGAAGAGCAAGCTTGAGCAGTCCAGGGCAAAGACAATGGTGTATGTGCACACCAACCTTCGTCTCATCTACAGGCAGAGGGAGGATTGGTTGAAGGGAAAGACAAAGATGTGGGATGTCTTTCCTGATGATATGGGTCTAGACAGCAGTGTTGACTTGGCATTGGCCAACTTGGATCTCAATGCGCCAGTGCTAGAGCCTGTCACATTTGATGATGGAGTAGAGGCATCATCCTCCACACCAGAAGATGCAGAGATGGTAGAGGAGGAGGATGCAACAGAGCCACAGGAGAGCAGTAGTGAGCATGATGATCAGGATGAGGACAGTGATGCTAATTATGATGATGAGGATTGATGACTCATTGACTCTGAGTCTCTAACTCATTGAGGCTTCAGGCTTGTAGTCTTGTAGACTGTAGTTTTTTTGTATTTTGTTTTCTATTTCTATTTGCCATTGGCAGTGTACTTATGTAACACATTTTGATTCTGATGACTTAATGAGAAAACTATAGTATCTTACTATCTTCAATCTTGTCTTTCTAAGTAAATTTGACAAATGTATGATGTATCAATGTATCAATGATCATGTATGAGTATCTAAGATGATAGATCTTAAATCTATGTTTGAATCAATGAATTTTGTATGAATTTGTGTAAAAAATATCTAATTTTTAATATATATATATATATATTTTTTTTTTTTAAATATATATATATATATATATTTTAATAAAATAATATATAATGTATCGTATTGCAGAAGTATCCTGTTCCGGGGTTCACCGTACCCGAATCCCCGTATCCCCATATTAGGTGACTTAGGTGGTATAACTCCACTTATCACCAGTGTTATCAGAACTGAACCGGTTCTGAAAAATCGGCCAGTTCGACCTGTTTGGAGACAAAACCGGTTTGAACCGGAAATGACCGGTTCGGTACCGAATCGGCCGGTTTCGTCACCAAACCTTCCGGTTCCGTACCGGCCCGGTTCAGAGATTGGTTCCTTCGGTTCACAAGCCTAGGCATTAAAAAAAATTATTTTTTTTCTATTTTTTTTAAAAATAATTAATTTTTTTATTTTTTTATTTTTTTATTTTTTAAATTATTATTTTTCCTAGTTACTAATGCTACCCTAGGCCCCCCCCCCCAAAAGCTACTTAAACACCCCCACCCTCTGTATTTCACTCACACTATTCATTCGAGTCTCTTGCAATTCTTGAGCTGAGTTCGGTGAGGAGAATTCAAAGAGTTTTTTGTAGGGTTGTTCTAAGGGAGATTTTTTGCAGACTTGAAGAGCTGATTGGAGTCTTGCGTAGTTGTTGGGTTGGCAGAGTTTCGAGATACTTCAAAGATTTTTTTTCCCAAAATCTTTGGGTTTTCTTCAGTGGTTTTTGCAACTGGTGGAAGATTTTTTTTTTTTTGTTGCGGTTGCTACATAGTTGATTTCAAAAGATTTTGGACCTGGTTTTCTCCAAAATTTTAGAGGGTAAATCAAGGGCCATGGGAATCAAGCCATAATCCTGTTGTATACTTGGATGCTACTCATTCTTCAAATGAGGATAAAGAGGATGATCAGGATGATGATTCTGATGATGATTTGATCATTGATTTGTTGTAGTTGTAGCTTGTAGTATTGTAGGTTGTAGTATAATACTATGATCTATGATGTTATTTTGGACTATAAAGGCCTTTTAGAGCCTGCTTCTTAATGTCAGTAACATTTTTGGTTCAACGATGTTTTGCACTAAGTGCTATTTTGGTTGTATGCACTATTACTTGCTATATAAATGAGAAATTTTGCATATTTGTGTATAAATGGTTTGGATTCATATGGATGCACATGAATATATTTGTTTTTTCTTTAAAATATGAATATTTTATGTGTTTTTGGTAAACTGGTTTTTTCCCGATTCCGGTCCGATTCCGACTGGTTCCCTGTCCACAAGGTTTCCCGGTTCAATGACCGGTTCAGTTCCGATAACATTGCTTATCACCTAAGTAACCGAATTCGTCAAAAAGGGTCACCGAATCCCGAATCCCCGTATCGGATACGAATTCGTACCTAATTCGCCCCCAATTCATCGGGTACAACGTATCCCGACCGTATCCCTGTACGGATATGCCATACCCGGTGAATCGGATACGACCGGACCCGCTGGTAAAAAAAAAAGCGTTGTTTCTTTTATAAAGTGAGGTTTTTCTTCATTGTTTCTCACCCATTTCATTTTGTGAAGTGAGAAGGAGCTAGGGTGAGCAAGGAGCAAGTGTGAGCAAGGAGGAGGATGCATCAGAGCCAGAGGAGAGTAGTGGTGAGCATGATGATCGGGATGAGGACAGTGATGCTGATTATGATGATGAGGATTGATGACTCATTGACTCTAAGTCTCTGACTCATTGAGGCTTCAGGCTTGTAGTCTTGTAGATTGTAGTTTTTTTGTATTTTCTATTTCTATTTGCCATTGGCAGTGTACTTATGTAACACATTTTGATTCTGATGACTTAATGAGAAAACTACAGTGTCTTACTATCTTCAATCTTGTCTTTCTGAGTAAATTTGACAATTGTATCATGTATGGTGTATCAATGTATCAATGATCAATGATCATGTATGACTCATGAGTATCTATGTTTGAATCAATGAATTTTGTATGAATTTGTGTAAAAAATATCTAATTTTTAATATATATATATATATAACGTATCGTATCCCAGAAGTATCCTGTTCCGGGGGTCACCGTACCCGAATCTGATTCCTCGAATCCCCGTATCCCCGTATCCCGTATCCCCGTATCAGGTGACTTAGCTTATCACACTTTAGCAAAAATGACACCAGTTCAAGCTCTCTATGTTTATAAACTTCCTAAATGGAAGTAGTTAGCCATATATGATATACAAATTCCAACAGTAAAAGATCAGCTAGAGGAGAACCAAAAAGTCGTTCAAACACTAAAGGAGAACCTGAATATTGCAAGGAACCATATGAAACAAGAAGTTGATCAACATAGATGAAAAAGAGAATTTAGCGAAGGAGATTGGGTATATGTCAGGCTCCAACCTTACAAACAACTATCATTAAAACAAGAAGGAAAAAACAAGCTAGCACCTAAGTTCTATGGACTATATCATATTATCAAGAAAATCAGTCAAGTAGTTTACGGTTTGAAATTACCTGAAACAAGCTGCATCCATAATGTTTTCCATGTTTCCTATTTAAAAAAGATGTTGGGAAACATCAAACAACACAAACAACACTTCCTACATTTAATAGTGAAGGAGAAGCTGTAGTAGAACTGGAAGCCATCATTGCCACAAGAGAAAAACGATTACATTCTCGAGTAATTAAAGAATATCTCATCAAGTGGAAGAGCCTACCAAAAGAAGATGCTTCTTGGGAAACATAAGATTTTTGTGAACAACATCCCTCTTTACCAATGCTTTGAGGGCAAAGCATTTCGTGAGGGGAAGGCAATGTTATATATAAAAATTAAATGTATATTAATTAGGATTAATTTAGGAAGAAGGGGCATGTTCAAAAGATCATGACCCCTCATGTAAGACACCCAAGGCTATATTTAAGCCAAGGTTCCTCATTGTAAAGATCATCATTCAATTTTTCATTATATATATATATATATAAACATCTGTTATTTATAATATCAATTGTCTTTGTAACACGTACAATGGAAGAAAATTGAGAAAATTCAGAAGCTCTTGATTACAAACAGGTTCAAAATTAAAAATTTAGTTCCTTATGATATCTTGCTAAGTGAAATGGGGGCTGCTCCTATTGAAGCAATCGCTACGGTGCCACTCATAAGATATTTCAAAAAAATTGAGCAAATGGAAGAGGGAAGATGGCTTAAGGTTGGCTTCAATGACATATTGTGCAAAAGAGCGAAGTCTTGGATGCGGAAAACTAACAAATGGTCTAGTGAATGGGCTATTTGCTTGAACAAGTGCCCCAAAAATAGTAAGGATATGAAGGCTTTTTCTATGGATAAGTTCCACAAGCGTACTTGGGATAAAGAGCTAGAGAGAAAGAGAAAGTACTATGTTGAAGAGTTTAATCCCACTCTTAATCATCATAAAAAAGCGTACATAGGGGCCAATATTTCATGGAGAGCCAAAATTCTTATTGCTCAGTTAAGGACTAATTCTCATCAACTCCGTTGTGAAACAGGGCCTTGGAAAAGACCAAAAGAAGTTTGGGAAGAAAGAGTGTATTTTTTTCATTTTCGGAGAAGTGGAAACAAAAAATCATTTCATTTTAGAATGTGAGGCCTTCAAAGATAGTAGGGATAATTATGTAAATATTCTGACAGCTAACTATTGGGATAATTTATTCAGTAAGGGTATTATTGAGAAGCTGGGAGCACTCATTGTGAGGTTACATAGGAAAAGGGCTGAATGAAGAAATAGATGGCGAGGCAGTTTGTCCCATAGGCTATATTTAGGCTTGTGGACGTTAAAATAATTTCTTCTTCTTCAACTTCAGTTACTACGTCGTACGTTGTATGGCCCCCTGTTTTTTTACTTGTCAATGGCCTCTGCAGAATGTACGACCTGATCCATATTTATCCTTGCATGTTTGCCGCATTGTTGAGACTGGTCTTCGATGCTCTGATACCACGTTAAATTTTGAACCCTAGCAATCTCGACAATTAGTTCCTATCAT
Organism: Pinus albicaulis; assembly: GCA_034641835.2. Taxonomy (NCBI): domain Eukaryota; kingdom Viridiplantae; phylum Streptophyta; class Pinopsida; order Pinales; family Pinaceae; genus Pinus; species Pinus albicaulis. The sequence goes on along the minus strand of CM076583.1, from coordinate 1,294,437,709 downwards.
ATTTATCTTTTGAACAAAAACATGGCTAGGTTGTTAACTTAAACAATATATTCAGTGGAAGCAATAAAAATTAACCAATCGTACGCATGCACACACAAATTTTCTTCTAATCAACAATTTTTCATCTAATTAATTAGAACCTACTTCGGCTCAGTAACTAGGAAAATGGCCCAAAACGAGGAAAATACATACAACAAATCTAGATCTGTTCCGATTGATCAAGCCCTAGTCTTGGCTGCTCTATATCTCCTTGGCACTCTAGAACTTTCCTCAGACTTGGCACACTTGAGTAGTTCTCCACCCACCATTGAGATGCCTCTCTCAATGCCTTGTGCCCTTGTGTGTTGCGTCTTCTCCCTTGGCCTAGCCTTTCTTTTATATGCTTGAGTTATGACCAAATCCACAACTGTAATCTCCAAAGTGATTGATGGCTGAGATTAGATCTTGCCTCACTTGCGATCGATGGTTGAGATTCATCTAATTCACTAATGCAAATAACCTTTGCATTAGATTATTTTAACTCACTTTTCTCTTATAAATGAAATTACTTTAATCGCTAAAGTAATTTGCTAAGGTTCAAGGGATATTAGGCGACTTTTTGCACGCTGAGACACTTGGGCTTGTGCAAAAGTACCTGCTCGAGCTACAAGCCTCAACATTACTTCTGGCAAATTTCAAGGTTGAAATTCAAAATTTGTTGAACTTCAACTGAATTCGAACTTGATGCTAAATTTCAAGCCAAACTGAAAGTCAAACTTTGAGCCAAATTTGAACTTCAATGTTGATTTATATGAATTCAGTTTTTAAAAGGAAAAAAAACAAAAATCCTAATTATAAAAACTAACCTAGACCCCCAAAATTTTAACATGATATCGTCTTTTTGAAATATATGTTTAATGTTGTTATGGGACTTTCATCTTTATCATATATGAGCACATGGAATTTACTAATAAATATATTTAAATTTTTTGAATTGGAATTATATAGGTTTTTGAACTTATGCTGAATTTTATTACATAGTTTTGCACTGCTGAATTTTTGCCAAACCTCGTGGCCGCTGAACTTGAACATGAACTTGAATGAGGTGACTAAGGTTTGGATGGAAGTCTTGAGAAAAATGTTGACAAAGATATCAGATATAAGTTGAAGGTTTCTATTTTTCTAATCAGTTTAGAATCATTTACTGACAAGTTTGGGTGAGCGTTTTATCTGAAGTTGTCTGTTTTCTGAAGTTTAACACTGGAACATGTCAACAAAAAATTATTGTGATTCCAATTTGTTTACTTGTACTTACCTAGAGTTTTTCCCTCAAGTATGCCAACCATGATAGTATTTTTATCTTCTGTATTATCTGACTGTTTATTCATTTGCAGACTAATCATAAATTCAGTACACAGTTGCAAAGGCGTATATATGGACATGCCACTAATGTAGCGATTCGCCCCTTAGATGAGGAGAAAGCTGTTCAAGCTTTTTCAGATCTTCTTGGAGAGGTTTTTATATTTTCGGTAATATTTTGACACTAGGTTTTATTTTGTTGCTGCAGACATGAAGAATTCTTTACCTGAATGATTATGCATCTCTGTTGTTCCCATGGAAGTGATGCTTTTCTGAGGTTTCATATAGATACCAAATTCTATGATGATATTTATGTTTACCACATCATATGTAAATGACTGTTATATATAATCAAGGTTTAGGCAAACAGTGAATGCTTAAAATTTAAGACATAACTGCAAACTCTATCTATAGCTTATGTAGAGCTAGCTCGTATTTCTGCTTCTATATGTTCTAGGTTTTTGTTAGTTGTTTTCACATCTGAGCATATGCTCGATGCAATACACATTGATTGAGGAATTTTACTACTAGGTTGGGGGAGCTGCTGTGATATTTGAAGTGCAAAGGAGCTCCAGATCAGAAGCTCGCAAGGAAGAGGCCCGTAAACAAGAACTAGAAGTGAGTATGGAAACATCGATCATGAAATATGTTGTGCTTGATAATGCTAATTCCTGTTAAGAAAATGGGCCATTGTTTTAGCATCACAATTTGTTTCAAACAGAAAATGCCCCCCATAGAACGAGCATGCAAAAATGGATAGAAAACACTAATTTATATGTTATGAACCTAATTTGTTAGGGACCCCATTCCTATGAGCCCAAAACTGTTATGAACTCAAGGACTGCACTAGCAGTGGACAAATATCAGGTTTATCACACTAACACAACAGAGTTTTGTAATAACATCGGTAGATTCAGCGATAACAACAGTAATTTCAACAATATTATCAGTACGTTAAGAGAAACAGATTCTGAAAGTTTAATTAGCTGTGGGCTCAACACTTGGAAGAACAACTAAATAATAGAGATTTCACAAGAGAGAATCCTCAAAAGACAAAGCAGATTGGTCAATAATAAATATAGATAAATAATCTGATCTGAAACTGAAAATCTGATCTGATATTACTAATTTTAGCCAAATTAGAATTCTGCCTTTATAACTGAATCCGAAAAGCCTGAAATCTGATATCTGGAACTAGATCTAAAAATCTGTTCCCTAAAAGAACCCAAAAATCTGAAACAAGAAGGCAATAAATGCAGCATTATCTTCAACAATTTTTAGAGTACTAACAACAGAGAGATGAACATTAGTAACATCAGTAGCATACCCAGAGATTTGAGCCAGAACCAAACACATACTTCAAAGAACAAAAGTAAATCTTAGCAGGAAATAGTTGAAATAGTTGGTCACTCAACACCATATAACCCAGACAATATGTATTTTGAACATAAACTTTACTGGTAAGGTATAGATTACAGTTTTAGGCCAAATCCAAGAGCAGTATTGGCATTGATCTTGGTTCAATGGTCTCTTCAAGACTACCTGCAATAACACAGCACAAGATGTTTACTCTAATGCTTGAGCCATTTTAGTGTTGCAATCTGATTTCTTGCAAGTTTTCCAAGTTTTTCTTAGCTTTCCAGGTTGCTAAGTTATTCAAGTTTTCCCTAGGTTTTTGTAGAATTTTACTGAAGAGAAAATACAAATTTACCAAGAGGAACATTAACAATAACCAACAACAATACACAAACAAACATAAACACCAATGTTTACCCTGCGAAAACCCCAACTCCAGGGAAAAACCCAGCCTGACGGAATTCCATTAGTCTCTTTGGCCAAAACCCTGGCCAAGCCGACCAAGTGAGCCTTCACTGCTCGCATCCCTGGCCTACATTACAATGAAGTCTTCCCAGCCTTTTCAAGGCTCCATCACATGAATTCCAAAGGGCAAATTACCATGAGCAACCAAAAAACCATGGGCCCAAAACCCCCACTAATGACCTAGTCAACTTTGACTCTTTCCCCGAGCCAAGTTTACCTAGCATTCCCCCCTTAAATCTTGACTTGGGGTTTCCTTGACTAAATCCAACCAAATTTGCCAAGTGAGTCAGCCCTGCTCACTCTTGCCCTTACCCCCCTCAAAGTTTATACCAGGGTGCTTATTAACCCGACATGACCCTTGTCACCTAGGTCTAACACCGGAATTTACTGTCAATTTTCTAGCGGTACACATGCCTTACTAGGGCTTACAGCAGTATACCCTTTTACATGCAATAATTGAATCCATTATAATAATTTTTTTGTTGTTGCTCTAGCATTTATGCTGCCATCGTCTCTCCTGGTGCTCTCCTCTTCAAAGTTGACTTCCATGGCTGTATATCACCAGTCAATCTGCAACACTTTGACGTCAACTGCTTCTTCCTTATGCTTTGGCTACTTTTCTGTATGTTCTACACGTTGGGTATATGCAGCACCAAACTTCATTCCTGCTCCATGCAGCTGCACACACTCTGCATGCTGTCTACTCCTCCTTGGTGGATCTTCTCCATGTAGGCATGCTTCACTCAACATTCCAATGTTGCTAACACAATAACCACTCCACAGGTCAACTTTACCATTCCACGCCTCAACTTCTCTCCAGTTGGAAATACTGAGAGGGGGGTGAATTAGTATTTCGCAAATTTCAACAATTTAAGTATCACAACGATTAACCAATAACCTCACATCAAATGAACACAATATATATATATATATATATGTGTGTGTGTGTGTGCGCGTGTATGCGTGCAAAATTTTTATATTACAAAGGAAGCTACAACTTTCGGTTTACTAGCTACAACTGGAAGGGCTACAAGTTACAACACCAAGATTTACAAACTCCCACTATAAGGAGGCGACAACCTCCTAAAGGAAGCTTGGAGCCCTTGTGGGGTTTTACCGTAGCTTGGAGCCTAATTTTTGGTGTCTCTTATCGCTTTGTGATCTTTATATTTTGCACATTTGTATATTTCATTGATGAAGAGAACATAACAAGTAATAAGAAAGCAACTAACATTCACAAGTTATTATCAAGGATAGAAATCAATCCAAATCTACACTACACTTGGTTTCTCAACACCTCATCACAAGAATCTCCTTCACTAATGGATCCTACATCACAACCCAACATTAGACTAAAATTGTTTACCCCACTGTTGGGTGAAAAACTTCAATCAATAAACAATTCAATCTTGCTTTGTAAAAAATAGATCACTCCATCCCGGAGCACAATGTGAGCATCGTGGGCCAATCTCCCCTAGCCAAATGAGCATGGCCCCATGGGAGAAAGGATTGCCCCTGGGCCATTCATCCCTAGCCAAATCAGCATGGCCCCATGGTGTGAAAAATTCTCAACCAGTTGTAGTGATAGATTTATTTCTCCTACTTATTATTTCAATAAGTTATTATTTAGAAATCTTCCGGCAAATATCGAAATAAATACTACTGCAACATTCACAATTATATATGCAGAGAAATAAACAGTAGAGAACATAAGCACAAGAGTCAATCACATGTACACAGTTATTTTTAGACAAATGTCCCCGGAAAAACCCATTGTGGGAAAACTGGTGCAGCAGATGAGGGTTTTATTAATTATTCATAAAATGATATCTTTACAGGGAAATATTCAACAGATAAATTCTTAAACACCTGAGACCGAATGCCCAACTCTCTCGGACAAATTTCTGACACCCAGAACAATCCCTACAAGCCCCTGCGTCAGTTTGCGTGATTCTCTGCGTAGTCCCAGAGTTGGACTGCGTGGAGACTGCGTGGGGTCTCTGCACTGTAGCCTCAAGCTACCTTCAGTGACCCACTGCTGCTCTCCGATCCTGATCTCGATCACCCCTGACCTCCTCCTGCTTCTGCAACTTCCCGTCCTATAACTCTCCCGCTGAGATCGAATTCTACATTAGAATGGATCTCCTTCGGGTATTGAGTGTGTGCCCAACTTATCTTCCAAGTGACCCTCAAACCTTCTTTTATAATCTTCCTGTTGGAGAACCAACGGCCCAGATTAAAAGATTAATCAATGGCTAAGATTAAATCTTGACTTGATCCATGTTTTCTAGAAGATTCACACTCTGAATTATTAATGCCCTTTAATTATTTTCTTTTCCTAAGTTTGGACTTAGGGTCTCCATTAAAATAATTAATTATTTTAATAATTCTTGAACCGAGTGGAATTTCCACAAACTGTTTCTAGGTTCTTTGGAATGTTGCTGTCCAAGCCTCCCTGCAAAGTTTGAAACTTAGAACACTTTCGGATGCTACAAAAATCAACACTCCCTCTTAGCGAGGAAAGTGTAACAACAATATGCATGCTGCATGCAGCTCTGATTCTAAAGCACCCTCTACGCTGCTGCCCCCTATAATGCTGCCTTTGACCCTGCCACTGTCACTTGCTGCACCTGTACTACAGTTCCCTCTGAATACTGAATCCTCCATTCCTGCTACTGGAAGGGATTCTTCATCATCCCCGTCTTTTCTCTGAAGCAGACAAACTTTGTCTTGCCCAGAGCCTTGGTGAGGATGTCTGCCACTTGTTCTCTTGTTGGAGTGTACTGCAGCTAAACATCTCCACGTTGTACCTAGTCCCTGATGAAGTGACACCGAATGTCAATATGTTTCGACCTATCATGAAACACAGGATTTTCAGAGAGCTTTATGCAACTCTGATTATCACATAAAATGCTAGTTGCTTCCATTTTCTCCTTGAGTAGATTTACTAACAGTTTCCTAAGCCATTTGGCTTCGCACGAAGCTGTGCTAGCTGCCATATACTCTGCCTCTGTTGAGCTCAGTGCCACGGACTTCTATTTCCTACTGCACCAGGAAGTCATTCCTGATCCCAGACTGAAACAATAGCCACTGGTACTCTTCCGATCAACTGAACTTCCTGCCCAATTGTTGAACCCTTGGTTAAACTAAGAGGGGGGGGGGGGGGGGGGGGGGTGATCCATGACGTGTTGATGTTCTTATTAAAATTTCTTTTATACTCATTCACATCATCATTTTATGATCAACTTGATATACAATGGAACAACAATCTTAATAAGTGAACAACAGGTATTAAGCAGAATAAATACAGAGTATCAACACATAATCATTATGCATATAGACAATAGATATAAGTGGAAACCCATAAGGGAGAAAACCACATCTTATTATTGTTGTGATGCAAAGGCAAGCTCCAACTCCCTCTCACCACTGATTTTCTATAGGCTCCTACCTACAGGAGGCTACAACCTCAATTCTGCAAGCTACAACTTGCAAGGAAGCTCCAACTCCCATCTATTTTCTGCAGGCTACAACCTACAGGAGGCTCCTACCTCAGCCAACTACAACTGACATCCATCAAGCTACAACTTGATATGGAAGCACCCACTTCCTCACTCTTTCAAAAAAACACATGCTGATTTACCTGGATATCAACTCTGTTCTGTTCCTTCTTCACTGCTGTCCACCAACCTTCATATCTGCCTTATATCATCTCTGAACCTTCACAACTTCTCTCTCTGCTGCTCCTTCTTCTTACCCTCTCTGCCTCATTTCTCCATTCTCTAACACCTCTATGCATATGTTGGTAACATTATTTATGGAGATCACCTCATAACTGTTTGCATTCCACAGGGAATTCGAAATGAATAGGTATGACTCTTTGCCTTCCCCCCATTCGTTTCCTCATTCTTTAGTTCAAGTTATTCATGAGAGTTAATCATTACAACACTCATGGAATTTTTCCCATGCCTATGAAGACTTGCCTTTGCATCGCAAACAATATAAAATTAATTAAAACATTTACATTTACACTTGCAACAGATATATTTGATTCAACCCTTTTCAGTTCTTGGCTCACTGTATGTCTGTCTTTTCTGCTGCTGTCGTTGTCTTTTCAATTTCTGCTGTTATACTATGGTTCTGCTGCAAAACCCATGATCTGCATACCAATGCTCTTCAAATTACAAGCCCAAATATCCGATGGCTACAAATTCCGATTCCGATGCGATGACCGCCGATCGGACAATTGCGATTAAATTGCACCGTCGCAATCGCAAACTTCAATGGCTTGTTCCATTGCTCTGCCTCCACGCCAATGCGATGACCCCACACTGCATTGATATATATATATATATTGGCTCATATATACTTACCGGCTCACCTTTATTCATCCTTCAACTTTGGTCTAAAAACCTCGGTGCCAACATATATTAAACCCTATGTTAAGATATCAAACTTTGTTTTAGGACCCAATGACGAAGATTCAGTTGCGGAAGCTTTTCTTTTACATGGAGCCCACACTACAGAGGCACTCCGCCTCATTTAACTTTCCAAATCAGACGGTTGACATTCCATCGCACTATTGCTATCACAATCGCAACCTTCTGTTGTCTGATGTGCCTTTGGCCACTGATCTCTGCTGATGCGATGAGCGAAGGGTCCCACCAGCTATCAACCAACTCAGCGCTCGATCCAACTGTTACAAATAACCGTGATCTAACGGTTGCGATTGGATCGCACCATCGCAATCGCAAGGTTCAGTGGTTCGTTCCCTTACTCTTCCGCTGCACTGATGCGATCAGAGATCGCCGATGCGATGAGATCTCCACCGTCGATCTTCTATCTTCGATAAGATCTCCGCTGTCGATCTTCAACACTTCCGCTTTAAGCATTAACATTAAGACTCCGCCTTTCGTGTGATGCGACCACCGTTAGATCTTCACTGATCTTGATCCGACGGATATCACATTCACAATGTATCTGCTGTTTAACATTTCCAATCGTCCATGCACTTTTCCCATGCGATCACCGTTGGACCTTCGCCGCATCACATCGGATGGCTATCGCGTTACTTCGACCCCTGACCTTTAATTCTCAAAAATTACGCGAAATAGGCGATTTTAGTATTGTGACGTGTTGTAATATGATACAATCGCGTTCCAAATGGAATAAAACACTCATGGCCCAACAACTGTGCGAAACCAGTGGTATGGTTTCCCAAAAACCACTTTCCTTGCGGGCCCCACTCTAATTACCTTTGTTTGTTTAACTGGACCTTAGGAATAGTGTTAACACCTTTGGAAATGTTTTGGCAATACATTGCTTTAATGAAACTCTTTTGTACCCATGTGACAACCTTCGGAACATTATAATAAAGCACTCAAACCAAAGTTAATTATAATGCGAACTCATATCATCGCATCACAAATACAAACACTTGCCTTGTGTTTTGTGATTTCGGTCTCTGCCGATGTGATTGTCACCGTTGATCTGCCCAGATCTACAGTCCTTGCTGCTGTTGTTCCTCCCGAGCTTGTTCTGTATTAAAGTGTGCATTTCTCTCCTGAGCTTGTTCTGTATAATCTCTGGCCCTTGCTGTGTCTTGCAACTCCGCTGCCTCTGCTTCATCTGCTGCTTCTGCTTCAATTCGCTACCTTTGCTTCATCTGCTGCCTGAGCTTCAATTCGCTGCCTTTGCTTCATCTGCTGCCTGAGCTGCCTCTTTTTGCTGCCCTTGCTGCCTCTGCTCCTTGTCTGTCTCCTTTGTCTTATTGCTGGTTCTTCTTTGTTCCTTTGCCTTAGTGATAGTTCAGGTGCTGCTCCTTTCTTTGCCTTTGCCATCAATGTCAATATTTCCAACAGTCTCCCCCTTTGGCATTGACGGAAATACTTTAATACTCTTCTTTTGCTTGCTTTTCCTCCCCCTTTGACATCAATGGCAAAGGGTTGCACATTTCCTAGTGTGGTTTCCAAATCTTGTCAATAATACTCTGATCTTGAGGACCTGTTCCATGCACTGTTCACTTGCTCTGGCTCTTTTGTGACAATATTTGTTGACTGATCTCCCCCTGGAATGATGCTTTCTTTTCATGTCAGAGAGTAACATCTGTAGACACTACCCCTAGTTTGTCTCTTAGATATTCGAATGGTTCTTTAGCAAGAGGTTTTGTGAATATGTCTGCTGTTTGTTCCTTTGTTGGTACATATTCCAACTTCACTACTTTCTGTGCTACTTGTTCTCTGAGGAAATGGTACTTAATTGGAATGTGCTTTGTTTTTGAATGAAATACAAGATTGATTGATATACTTATTGCACTTGTATTGTCACATTTGATTGAAATGGGATCATCCATGCTTACCTTCATGTCTTGGAGAGTTTGTTTCATTCACATTACTTGTGTGCAACATGCTGCTGCTGCTATGTATTCCGCTTCTGTTGTAGATAGAGAGATAGAAGTTTGCTTCTTGCTTAGCCATGCCACTAGACTTTTTCCCAAATAAAATGCACCTCCACTTGTGTTTTTCCTATCATCCATGCAGCTGGCCCAATCTGCATCTGTATATGCTGTCAAAGTGAAGCTTTTGCTTTTTGGATACCATAGCCCATAATGTGCAGTTCCTTGTAGATATCTGAATATTCTCTTGATTGCTAGTAAGTGATTTTGTTTTGGTGCTGCTTGATATCTTGCCACAAGTCCTATTGCCAACACAATGTCTGGTCTAGAGGCAGTTATGTATAGTAGACTTCCTACCATGGATCTGTAAAGTCTTTGATCTATATCTGCAGATCCATCATTAGCACATAGCTTGCATCCAGTGATCATGGGAGTTGACACAGGTTTGCAGTCTTCCATTTGGAACCTTTTCAACATCTCTCTTAAGTATTTTTCTTGTGAGATGAATGTTCATGTGTCATTTTGTTGGATTTGAAGTCCTAAATAGAAGGTGAGCTCTCCAATCATAGACATCTCAAATTTTGATTTCATTTCTTCAGCAAATCCTTTTGTTAACTTATCTTTGTTGCTACCAAACATGATGTCATCTACATAGACTACTATAATTAGGAGATCATTTTCATTGGCCTTTATTTACAAATTGCTGTCTACTCCTCCTTTCTTAAAACCTTGTTTTTGTAAGTATTTGTCCAGCTTTGAATACCATGCACGAGGAGCTTGTTTCAGCCCATATAAGGCTTTCTTTAGTCTGCACACATAGTCATGTTTATCTGTTAAGGAGAATCCTTCGGGTTGTTCCATGTAGACTTCTTCCTCTAAATCTCCATTCAGGAAGGTAGACTTCACATCCATTTGGTATACCTTGAAATCATGATAGCGTGCAAAGGCCAAAAACATTGTGATTGCTTCCATTCTGGCTACAGGGGCAAAGGTTTCATCATAATCAAGACCTTCGATTTGTGAGTACCCCTTGCATACAAGTCTGGCTTTATTTTTGATTACCTGTCCTTGTTCATTCATCTTATTCTTGAATATCCATTTTGTGCCAGTGACATTTTTCCCCGTGGGTCTTGGTATTAACTCCCATGTATTATTCTTCTTAATTTGGTCTAGTTCTTCATTCATAGCATTTACCCAATATTTGTCTTTGCTGGCTTCTTCAAACTTCTTTGGCTCTATTTGTGATAACATGGCTAGGTATACTTCTTCTGTATGTTCAGCTAACTGTCTTCTAGTCTGGACTCCAACACTCTTGTCCCTAATGATTTGGTCTTCTAGATGATTCTTTTGAGTGTGTCTTGAGGGACCTCTTGAGTTTAGTTCGGTATCTTCTGTTGTCTTGCTCAGTTCATCACAATCTTGGTTCTCATCTTCAAGATCATCTGGAGGATTTTCGCATTTTGTGCTTCTTGTTTTATTTGGTAGTTCTTCGTTGAATCTTACATCAATGCTTTCCATAATCTTATGCAGTCTTTTGTTGTAGCACCTGTAACCCTTACTCTTGGATGCATATCCTAAAAATATTCCTTCATCTGCTCTTGCATCAAACTTTCCCAGATTTGCATCATTATTTTTTATGAAACACTTGCTTCCAAAGACTCTAAAGTGCTTGATTGATGCTGGTTTACCATGCCATAATTCGTAAGGAGTCTTATCACAATTTGGTCTTAGATGAGCTTTGTTGAGAATGTGAACAGCTGTGTGTACTGCTTCTGCCCAGTAGGTTTGGGGAATGTTACTTTCTTGCATCATAGCTCTGGAAATTTGTTGTACTGACCTGTTTTGCCTCTCTGCCACTCCATTCTGTTGAGGTGTACCTGCAATTGTAAACTGTTGTTTTATCCCATGCTTATTGCATAGGTCTGCAAAATCATAGTCTGTGAATTCACCTCCTCTGTCTGATCTGATGCACTTTAGCTTGCATCCTGTTTGATTTTCTGTTAATGCCTTGAATATCTTGAATTTCTCAAGTGCTTTAGATTTATTATTTGAGAAATGCTACCCACGTCATTCTGGAAAAATCATCTATTATCAGCATGAAATAAGATTCTCCACTTGGTGTTTTGGTTCTTGAAGGTCCACACAGGTCCATGTGTACAAGCTGAAGAGGCTTACTTGTAGATAA